>CM053785.1:720206210-720613710 GCA_028749045.1 Cupressus sempervirens | reverse complement strand
GACATAGATTTGGGCATTAGTATTTATTGGTTTTGAATTTGTAATCAATATGAAGATGGAAAATTGGGGATCTTGGGAAACACAGAGAGAAGTAGTGAGAACAATCTGGGAGTTTGAAGGTCACAAATGCAAGACAAGTTCCTCCAATTTGTTTAAAGGTACTTGAGCTACTTGATTTAATACTTCTATGTGCTTTATATATGGTTTGTATGTGGCTTATATACATACTAGTATATTATATTGGAATTTTTTAGGTTGGCAACATTTTTCTTTTAAGTATAGCTTGCTACTTGTTTACCTTTTGTCTGAGTTAGAATTTGTGGTATGATGTCATCTCTTCCCTATTAATTCTCACATCTAATGAGTTGGGAAATTTCAAAATCAGAGGCCTTGGCATTAAAATTGTCATCCAAGGGAATATTTCAAGTTTAATGTCACAATGGATTATGGATTCTCTACATTCTTCATGCAAATTAGTGATTCATTTAGTAGTTCTAGGGGCAATATTGAAATGGGTCTTCCAATTAAGCTTCCTAGATTGTTCAATTCCTTCAAGATTTTTTTCTATAGTATTCATGGTCTTGTTTGGAAAATATTTCCATGTAGACTACTCCAAACCCACCTAAACCCACATTGTCTTTAAAATTCTTTGTCAATTGTTGTAGTGTTTTTGAGGGAGGAGTGTTGATTAAGAACTATGGCTTCATTTGTCTTTTCTTAAATAGTCATCCAAGTGTAGAATAGTCTATTGTTTTTCTTCAAGATGATTTTGGGATTTTTTTCCCTCTTTTATATGCATATGTAGTGATGATGTTTAACTTAATATTTAAATTATTTATTGATTGGAAGCAAACTTAAATCCATGAAACTTTTTTTATCATATTATTGTGGCACAAATATTTTCTTTTACTATCATGACAAAGAAATGATTGGTCCCAATCAATATTGAGAGGGGGGGAATCAATGCCTTCCACAAAACCCATTGTTTCTTTAATCATTTCTATAATCTTAACCTAAACCACTTTATAGTTAAAACCAAGATAAATGAAATAAGATAAAAACAAGTACGTTCACATGAAAAAAACATTGGTCAAGTGAACATAGATATTTTTGTACATGGAAACCCTTAATGGGAGGATAAAAATGTTGGAAAATTTTCTTAAAATTGTATGTTGTCATTGATGTTACACAGATGTCAATATTAATCAAGCAATCGGACAATGGAGGACATTCAGTATTAACTGAGTAGTCAAGGAATGAATGACATTCAGTATCAACCAAGTAGTTGGGTAATGAAGGACATTTAGTATTCAATATCAACCAAATAGTCAGGAAATGAAGAAATCTTAGTGTCAACCAAGTGGTTGGGCATCAAAGAAATCATAGTATTAACTGAGTATAAGTAGATTACTCTCGTTAATTAATTGACTAATTAAGGTTGACTAGTTGCATGTTTAATGACTATTTGAAAAGGTATTCAAGATGACTTGACAAAGCTTATGATGTGTGTGTGTGTGTGTGTGTGTGTGTGTGTGTGTGTGTGTGTGTGTGTGTGTGTGTGTGTGTGTGTGTGTGTGTGTGTGTGTGTGTGTGTGTGTGTGTGTGTAAGGTCAAGAAGTGAGGAGAGTGTGGAAGATGTGGAATAAAATGGATATATGATCGAGGAAAAAGGAAGACTAGGAAAGTGTGGAAAATAAGAAACAAAGAATATTCTAATCATTAAGGATCTAGAAGTTAACCCAAAAATAGAGATCTAAATCTGCAAAAAGAATTTACTTCATAAATCACATCAAATTATTGTTACCCTTCTAATCATTGTAGCAGTGAAGATATCTCCTAGTAGAGTTGACTTAACAGTCAAATTTTAAGTCCTCTAAGAAGGTAACATTTCAAGCTTAAAGTGTTTGAAGACTCTAACTAGGCTACTCCTAATAGGGCGAACTAAATTTTCTAACAAGGTCATACTTAACAATACGTATTGTAACCTTTACCAAGGTTGGCTCCTAATAGGGTTCACTTCATAAGAGTGAAAATAGTGTAACTAGTTGCATGGTGGTTTTTCCTAATTGGGTTTCTATGTTAAATCTTGGTGTCATCTGTGTTCATGTTATTTTCTTTATGCTTTATGTTTCTGTAGCTAAGTTACTAAAGGTTAAAACATATTAAATATGATTGAGACTACTTAGTTTTAAACGAGTTGGATAAAGAACTACAATATCACTCAAAAGCTTGATTTGACATCTAGGGATAAGGAATTTTTTTTGTGATAATTGATTCAGCCCTCCCCTCTCAATCACTTTTTTCATTTCCAACAAAAAACTATGGTGGGGATAATATACCCACTAACCCTTATAATGCATATAAAGGGGTTCCCTATTAAGATCTACAAGTGTTAAGAAGAACCTATTTAGAGCACCTACAACCTATCATGGTTACAAAATCCTGTGAAAGCTACCTTGTTAGAGAATTTTGCAAATCTCCTTCTGAGAGAAACCTTTTTAGAGGATTTTACAATAAAATTCTTAGTGAAGATCTCCCTATTAGAATCTTATAGATCGATGGAATGGTTACGTATTTTGACCTCAAGTATGATAGTGGCTTTCCATATAGATGTCAACTTTGTATCCCTTTCTTTCTTGGTGAGTTTTATATTCTTAGCTCTCCCTTGGTTGCCTATAATAGCCTGTCATTGTTCCTTCTCCCTCTACAACTTCTCCTCTGGATCTTAATTTTTCCACGGTAGCAACAACCAATATTGACAATAATAACTAAGTATGATTTAATAGTAAATATCATTTTCTCAATGTTAGGGCACATTTTCCCATGTTCATATTATCCCACTCATTTTTGAGTTCCATGCATGATTCATTCATCAGAGACTCATGATCCCTGTACCTAGGATCTAGATTAACATCCCTACCAAACATTTTGTGAATCAATGGTGACCTCTCCTCCTTGCCTGCTTCCACCATTTCACTCTTACCTTTTGTCACATCACTGGTCACTCACTATGTTTATGACTTAAATTGAATTCTCTTCATTTTCAACTACCTATGCTAATGTGGGTGTTCCATAGTGTATCTCAGTGTACCTTATGATGAGTACCCATCAACTTCCTTCTTCTTCTTCCTTTGAATGATTGTTTTCCCAATTATATACATTTGGACATCACTGACAACAATTCATATACCTTTCAATATTTTTGCCAAAGATACTTTTAGGTTCAATAATTTCCTTCTTTGAAATTGATAGGAAAACATCATTTACCAAGAATCTCCCATTTTTCTTTTCTAAAGTTCCTTTGATGGAAAAAATTTGTTACCATTCCTCATCTATAATAATAGGATTTTTCGATGTATGAACTTGGCTAGATCTATTAGAGACTCCCCCTAATAATTTGTCTATCTTTCTTCATGCCTCTATCGGATAGTTTTCCTATTTTTATTTTGTTTGTGAATTATCCTTTAAAGTTTCCTTCTTTATTGATGTTCTTCCCTATTTTACTTTCTTATCCTCCCCTTTTCTATATATTTCCCTTGATGTTGAATGTTTTATATTCTCCCCATTTTTATTATTCTTCACTTGTATATATTACCCCCTTTTTTTCATCAATGAAAAAAGGTTTTGTAAGATGTTTACAAGTTGCTAAATACATCTGGTACTGTTCGTGTATCATAGATGAGTATCCCATAATATCATTAGGGTTGTGAGAGAAATGGTCTCATTCTTTACATCCACTAATATTATTTTAAGTTCACTCATTGTGTTTCTCATAGCTTTTTTGACAAGTGCATCAACATTTGCATTGTGTGTTTGGATGGTGTGTGTCATCAGGGATAACTTGTATTGTACATCCATTAGTTTGATTACTCTTTTCTACTCTTCATCCTTAAGTTGATGATGATAGTTAATGTCCCTTAATTTTTTGACATATAGTTAACTATAGAGTCAGTGACTATATTGAAATTATGCCTTAGATTTTGCAACTCCTATTGAGCTTATAATAGCTTTTGTTCCAAATCTAGTGAGAGTGATCGGTGATCAAAGGACTTCTTCATGACCAATGCTAAATTATAAATCATTTCTTTCATTTTTTCCTTATCTTCCTGTACAATGGTCCTATTCTATTCTACTAGATCTTGTAATGTATTCATTCTTTTGGCTTCAAGCTTCTTCTCTACTAGTGCTTCTATACTCCCTTGATCATCCTTTACATTGTCAACCAATATGTACAGTTGGTTGATGAGATCCATATTAGTAACATATTGGAAATCTACTACTAGTTTTTCAATAATGTTTCTACTAATTACCATTTTTTTTCTCACTTCTCTTTCTTGAGTTATCCTTTTCTTTTTAAGTATTGCTTGTACTAATTTATTTCCTCCAAGTCCATGTCTTTAATCATTTATTTCTTTGCATCTTTGAGTGCATTGAGTTCCTCCTTTCCTTTGGCTTCTCTAACATCCTTCTCATAGAAATCTCCTATTGGAAATTTGGCTAAGGTAGATATTGGATGTGGTCATTTATTGAAACATATCTTCAGTGTGAAAATGGAAAACTTTGAAGATTCAGTTAAGGCATTCATACTTAGAAAATTGTCTAAGTATCATATAGTTTATATGGAAAAATAGGTAGATTTTTGATCAATTTAGTTTTTTGAGTTACATTGGATATATGAAAATTTAGGTACGAGTACATGAGATAATAAGGAACACATGGTCAAGTATGCATGTCAGTATAGTCAATGTAGAAGGAGTTATGGGAAAATCACCAATTACAACAATGTATAAGAAGAATAAAGCATGTCAAGGAATTGGATTTTTTTACCAAAATAATTACTTAAGTAATTGGGGATGACATCCTAGGATTTAACTCCAAGAAAAAAAAATTATTAATATATTTTTTTAAGTCTGTAAAAGTTTGAAATCTGATTGGACGAGAATATTAAAATTGTAAAGGTATATGAGAAGATTGTAATATGAAAAGTTTAGAGAAGTTGTGAAGTGTGATATAATAGTATTTTGAGATGAAAACATGATGTATGATTTGAGGTATGTGAGTTTTGTGATGAGTAGCTAAATCTATTTTAGATATTGAAGATATTATTAGCACAATAAAGAGGTTTTTGTATCAAGACACTACATTGTATATCGCATGTTTGGGCAGTGGGATCTTCATGCATACATTTTGTATTTGTATATAACAACTCCTAATAGGTTTGAGGCTTCTAACAAGGCCTAATTCCTCTAACAAGTACTGAGACACTATAAAAATGTAATAGACTGCTAACAAGGTCAATGTATTTAACTAGATACTTTTGATTAGTGGATGATTTTGTGGGTACCATCTTCATCAGGGTTTCCCTTGTTAAAAAAATATGGTGTTATGAGTTCTCTTATTTCATGGCTATGTTTACTATTTAGCATGATTATCTTACTTTCATATGCAAGTTATAAGGTAATAAATAATATCCAATTTTGGGCTAAAGTTTGTAGAATATTGATTCACCACCCCTCTCCCCCCCCCCCCCCCCGCCCTAGTATTCCCTATTTGTAACAATTGGTATTAGAGAATAGTTACTCAAAAGAGGCTTAAAACCTTGAGTAAGATCCTTGTGGATATAGAATAGTTATATAGGAAGTTAGAAGAAGCTCTTGAGTAGATTGACATTATCATTGAAGAAAGAGATAATTTGAAAGAAAGATATGAAGATGCAAAAGACTACATTTGAAAGTTGAAAGATGCTAAAGATAAAATTAAGGATAGTGATGAAATTTAAATATTGAAGAAATAAAATGGGATCTTGAAACATGAACCAAAGATCATTGAATTGAAATTAAGCTTAAAGAAATATAATACAGAAATTGAGGCAGGTCTGAAAATTCAGAATGCAGATCTAAGATCCCATCTTACAAAAGTTAAATTTGAACTTTAATCCACTGAGTTTCAATATGTTAAACATGAGAATTAAAAAACTATTGTGAAAGGAGAGCTAACCCAGTGCAATAAAAAATTAGAGTAGTTATATTCTAGTAGTGAGAAAATTGGTGAGCAAATATACTTTCAAATACCTTCTTATGATAAGATTGGTCTTGGTTATTTTATTGGAGAAAAATCAGCTAAGAAATATGAAGCTAGAAAGGAAACTAGTCCTAAAATTCATTAGTGTATACAAGAGAAAGAAGAGCTAAACAAGGTTGAGCCAAATAAATTTATTAATTTACCTAAGCTAGAAATTGAACAAGTTGATCAACCTAAACAGAATGATGAACCTAAGCAAATTGAATCACCTAAGGAAGTGGGATATGAATTCAAAGTTAGATTATTTGCACGTAATTAAATTGGTCATATGAAAAGGGAATGCACAGGTAAGACATTTAAACATATTATTGATTTTTACTATTATAATTGTCATGGTTTTGCTCATAGAGTAGTTAATTGTAGGAAACCTAAATTTTATGTTAATGTAGTACCTAGAAAATGGGTTAAATGCATAACATACTATGAGCCAATCACAAACTCGATAATCATACATTAGCACCCACTACTCTACAATGAAAGCCAAACCAATCAAAAGAAGAAAACACAAGGTTAGAAACCCCCTCTTTAATTTGTAGCTCCAATGTCCTTCTTTCTTCTCCAAATGATGTAGCTCCAACTTGCCTATAGTGCACACAATATTGGAGCAAAGTCTATGATAGGGATAATTCCATAAGAATACTAGAATTTGTGATTTAAGCTTGAGAGAAATGGTATGAAAATGCAAAGAAGCTAAGGACTTGAAAAATGCTCAAAAATTAGGACCTTAAGGACCCAAGAATTAGGACCTAAGGACCAGAAATGAGAGAAAGAGTGCTCATTTTATAATTGGCATGGAGGATGAGAGCATTGGATTTGTCACCTTGGATATGCAATGTGGCAAGAGATTCCTTTCAGAATTCATGATGCATATGACAAAATATGCCAAGTGTAGGATTCTATGATGCATGAAAGTCAAACTTGGCTAAATGTGGAAGAGAATCTATGACGCGTCATAAGACACCTCAACCCACTTAAAGCCAAGAATCAAATATGGGCATGTGTAAGAGAATAAGAATATTTGATTATGACATATCTTAGCCAAGTTTCAAAGGAGAATCCACGAGGTGTCATATCCAAGTGTCATGATGATGTCAATATTCTATGGAATATTTGAATTAAAAATCCTTTTATTCCACAAAACAAAAATTAGTAAAAGATGGAATTAATGATGGAAAATGTGACTTAGGAAATTGCGAATTTCCATGGTTTGTGGATGATGAATCAATTAATTAATATAATTAATTAATTGAGGGTGATAATTAGAAAGAATAATAGGATTGAATTATTGGTTATTTAATCCTATGGAGAAAATTAGTAGATGATTGGCCAAAATTGATTAAATAAATGCAATAGTATCCTTTGATGAAAATGTGATGATGATGGAGATTGAAAATGATGATAACAAGTAGGCCAAAGACATGGTCAGATTAATTGATTAAAGTTGATAACATGCCAAGGACACATGACATGAATTGATTGATATTTAACATTTAACCGACATTGTAAATGTTGCAAGATCGAAATTGATTGAAAAGGTTTGATCATAATAACATCGACGAACACTATTAATATTATTAAAATGGTTGATAATGTCATGATCTGACATTGAAAGCCTCAACAATGTCAAAGATTGGATGACATGAATGATAGTTTGACCTAGCACTGAGAGACGTGACAGTACTAAGGTCAAATTTATAAGATTGATAGGTTGATAGGTTTCCAAGGCACTAAAAGCCACAACAATACCTAGGATTGGATAAATGATGATTGGTTTGGGATTTTTGATATGTTTTGGGTTGATTAGGACTAATTTTGAGTGATTTTGAGTTTATTTGGGGTGATTTTGATTTGATATGAAATGGTTTTGAGTTGATATGAAATGATTTTGAAATGACATGAAATTGATGTGAAAGAGGATACAAATGATAAAGTATGATCAATTTGGCCAAAAGATCAAAGTTAGTAGAATGAGAAAATAGACAAATTAGTATGAAGAAGTGATAAAACCATAGATGTGAACCATTTTTGAGCATCTACATTTTCCCTCTCTTTGATACAATGTGATTTAGGGCATTGTGTCAAAGAATAACTGGTGAGAAAGCCACAACATGCCCTAGTAGGGATGATATATATGGGTGACCCCTTGAGAAATTGACTAAGATAAGCATATGATAATTAAATTTTTTGACAATGAGAAGACACAACCATAGTAATTGACAGATCACAAATCAAAGCTAAAATGTGAAAGTTATGAGGTCTAGAGTGTAGAACGAGGTCAACTAGGAGCCAGAGAGTAATTGCATGGGTTACCAGCCAAGAAAGTAACAAAATGATGAAAATGATAGCTCATTTTTTCCACAACAAGATATGAATCCAACGCAACTAACATATTTCAAATCTGAGTTAAAACGCAAAAGTTATGGCTTCTAGATTGCAACAGAGGGGCTCTAGGAGCAGTTCTAGGCATCCTACTACCCCAAGTGTGCCCAAAACTCATCCAAGTGCATCCTGGATGCACTTGGTAAGCCCAAGTATGTCATGAAAGTACCAAGTGCACCTATGAGGCACTTGGGAAGCCCAAGTGGACTCAAAAAGTATAAAATGTGCCCGAGAAGGCTCCAAGGCAAAAATCAACATGGCGAGGCTCAAGCAGGAGCCTAAGAGTAGTTTCAAGAATTACCACTCCATAAAATGACCAAATAATGAAAATGATATTTCATTATGTTCAAAAGAAAGATATTTTTTCAATGCAACTGACAGTTCATAAATTGGAGTTGAAATACAAAATTTATGGTCTCTAGAGTGCAACATAGGGGTTCCAGGAGCAGTTCTAGGGATCCTAGGTCCCCAAGTGCGCCCAAAACTCATCCAAATGCATCTTGGATGCACTTGGTAAGCCCAAGTGTGTCATGACAATACCAAGTGCACCCATGATGCACTTGGGAAGCCCAAGTGGACTTGGAAAGTGCAAAATGTGCCCGAGAAGGCTCTAGGGGCCAAAATCAACCTGATTGGACTCGGAATGACCCAAAACTGTGTGTGCATGCCCAAAATGATGCAAAGATTTCCTAACATGAGTGAAATCATCAAACATGGTCAAATTTGGTCAAACATGGTGAGACAAATATTAGACTAAGTTTGAACCAAGTGAAAAGCCACAGAAAGTTTATTGATAGTGTAAGATGATGCAGGAATGCATGAATGCAAGATGAAGATGATTTGGTGAATCAAAAGACATGATCACGGTGATGGAGAATGAGATGAATGATAGAAGACTAAGGAGATGAGATAAGGAATTGTTAGTATGATGCAAAGACTTTTTCTTATAGAAAGTGCACTATATGTCAAATGGAGCTTTATTTTGATATCGAAAATGGAATGCAACGCATCATAGCATAAAGGGCTAGAGCGCAAATGCAAGCCTTTCGCATGAACAAGTATGATGCAGATAGGGAATGACCTTGTCCTTCTTAATGCATATGTACATGCCCTAGACTCTCAAAGGTACATTGTACCAAACAAAAATAGAAAAAGATGATCATGAACCATCCTGGCCACTTTTATAGATCAGTTTATATCATCGAGTGGCATAGGAACATGATCAAAGAAAAACAAAGCCAAAAATAAATTACCCACTAAATAGTGTGAGCCAATAGCCATTCTTGTCAATTATTATGTTCTTTTTAGTGTTTGAAGGTGTGTAGGTAGTGTTTGACATGTTGATGATGTGATAGCTCTATTTGTTGATTCGGTTGATAGGTTCATAGTGATATGTTGGATTGATTGTTGATTCACCTTGCTCAGACACTATGATTGTCTTGAAAGTGTAATGCTTTGAGTTTTAATTTGCAAAGTGCAAGTTTTTAAGCAAAAGGGATGGTTATCCAAAATGAATATGTACAAGGTTCATTGCAAATTTTTGATGGGTTTTGTGATTTTTAGTATTTTTTAGGATATTTTATGATTTTTAGTGCTTTTTTCCAAGACATTATGTGATTTTTAGTGCTTTTTCTAGGACATTATGTGATTTTTAGTGATTTTTTCAGGATCGTATTTGAATTTTTAGGAGTTTTTCAAGATCGTATAAGCATATACAAGTGTTAGCTCCAATCCATTATGTGATAGGTCCAATGGATAAAAAGTGCTTAGGGATATGCCCCCAAGTCAAATTCAAACTCATGTACTGTGTAGGTGATATGCCCCCAGACAAGACGCAAACTATGTACAAATGCCAAATGACAAAGTATGTATAGACTGGTGATGCATTAAGTAGGATAACAATGGATATCAACCAATTCATGAGCCATGGTCAAGGAGCCAAGGATGTCTTGCAATAGGAAAGATATGATCAAGGAATAATAGAGAGGGAAAAGACCAAATGGAATCCTGATAGATGGAGGAGCAACAACTGACTACACATGGTGCTTGTTTGCTAGGTTTTCACCATGGTACTTGCCCAAAATGCCTATTTTCTAGGTTTTCACTATTGGACAGAATTTTTCTCTTGACTCAAATTCTCATGCCAAGACACTTGTTTACCAATTTTTCATCAAGGCATCCATTTTTTCATGAATTTTTTCATTTTACTTCTTTTCTTTTTTAAGGATTTTTTGCTATTCTTTTTTTTTTTTTAAGGACTTTTTTCAATTTTTTGATATTTTTTAGGACTTTTAGATGGAATCATGAATGTTGCTGATGAATGCTGAAAAGATATATGTTGTTGCTACTTCTAGCTGATAATATTTGGATCTATGACTGACCATAACTATGTAGGATTTGTTTCGAGTTTGTAGCTAAAATCAAACTACTGAAATGGCCTCAAGATATACCATCATGTACTGTATGTAAGACAGTGGCTGCCTCTTTTGAATCAAGGCATTGGAGGATAATTGGGTTAGCAGATATGTAATGTGGGATGTCACTGATGATGACATGCACAAACACTTGTGGGATAAATATTTGATCTTGGGTGTTGGGCAAATTAGGTAGCTGGATTTGGGGATAAACAACTGGATATAAGGGAGGGTTGAGACCAATGACCTTCCACATGAATGTTGATTGAGAGAGCTCCAAAAGACTTTGTGGCATGTTGAACACTAGAACACTGATATTCATGGCATCATCTTTTTCATTTTGTATCCTTGGGAGCTACTTAGCTTTTGATTTCTCATGGTCTAATGGTGCCTTTCGGTTTTCACCAAGAGACCTATGCTTGCTATCTTTTTCTCTTTTTGCTTTGTAACCAGAAGGTGGAGTTGGCTCCCCAAAATATGCCAATGTGTTCTCTTTAGAAGAAATTACTTCTTTAGAAGAAATGCCTTCATAAATTTCAAAGTCTATTGTGAGAGTGTCATCATTGTCAAATCAATAAAAAATTGGTGGTCCACACTGGTCCCAATCCAATAGTTTAGGATAACTTGAGGGGATTTCATCATCAGTGCTAAATGGGCTTTGGTTAAAGGTATGGATATGGGCATTAGATTCCATGGTATCCTTGAGGTTATTCTTAGAAGCTAGAGGATTGTTAGTTTCAGGTGGGATATCTTCATATGCCTTTTCATCGTTCAAAACATCCACAATCTTGCATGTAGGTACTATAGTACTAGGAGGACCTATTCGTAATGGTTCAAATCCAAGCCCCAAACTAAGAGGTTGTCCTTTTGTAGTGATAGGTTTAATTATACCTTGTTTCTAAGATCCAAGACCACTACATCCGTCATAGCCTTGTTTTTGCATGATAGTAAACCCAAGTCCATATGTGCTAGGAGATATCAAAGCAGGTTTTTGTTCTACTTTTTCTTTCTCAATACAAAGAGAAGTATTCTCATTGATGGAAGTGGCATTTTGTGTACTGATCTATGAATGTTGTGCTTGAAGTGATTGTGATTTACCATGAGATTAGGGAGAAACTGGTGACTCCCTAATGTGGGATACTTGAGACATAAAGTACTCTCCACACCCATTGTCTTCAATCTTCATCTTTTCCTTGGCCTTACTGAGGAGTATATCTGCATCCACATACTTAGAGGAATCTATGGGTTTTGCTTCATTGTTTGTTGGGATTTGGTATGCAGTAGCATCTCTTAGATTGGCACAAAAATGGAAAGGATCTAGATTGCCAAGGATGGTAACATCCACATTGTCATAGGAAAACTTTAGACATCAATGTTATGTAGAAGGGACTGCTTTCATAGCATGAAGCCAAGGGCATCCTAGTATCATGTTGTAGTTCATTTCTATATCTAGGATATGGAATAATGTATCTTTATTAGTTGGGACAACCTTAATAGGTAATGTGATGATTCCCTTGGAGAAGTGTTCACCATCATCATAAGCTTTTATTGTGATTCTTTGAGAGGGATCCACATCATCTTCAGCATAACCCAAACCTTTGACAACCTTAAGAGTACAGATGTTCAATCCTGCTCCTCCATCGATTAAGACACATCTAACTTTGGCATTATGGATGAAGACTTTGAGATGAAAGGGATCATTGTGATTAGGTTTATCCTTAGGAATATCTCAAGGGGAAAAGGTAATATGTTGTGAGGCGGATAGGTTCCCAACCATGGCTTGGAACTGGGCAACACCAATGTTATCTGGGACTACTAACTCTTTAAGGGCTTGATCCAAGATCTTCTAATGTTGGGGAGATGCACACAGTAGGTCTAAGATGGATATTTGCATAGAGGTCTTGCTGAGCTATTCAACAATTCTATATTCAGCTGAAGTAGGAGCCATAGGTCTAATAGGGGGTTCAAGTCTAGTAGAAGCAGTAGGTCTAGATGGAGCTCCAGGTAGGGTGATCTTGGTACAGCATGTAGTGGTATTACAACAAGGGTCTTTAGCCTTTAAATTGAATGTGGATATGTGAGAATCTGACTCATTAAAATAATTGATGGTGTAGTCATATCTGGTGTGTGTGTGTGTAATTCACATTAGCTTGTGAGTTTGAGTTTGAATATGAGGGCTTCTCTTTGTCGTGATTACCCAACGGATCTTTGAAAATAGTGTGATCAGAGTTGGATGCTAACAATGGAAAATTAACTATGATTACACCATCATTAATGAGGTCTTGTATTGCATGCTTTAGTTAGAAGCATGATGAGGTCTTATGTCCTTTGGTGCAGTGGTAATCGCAGTATTTTTTGTCATCCCACCAAACAACTTTAGTCAATGGTTCATCTTTGATCGAGGGTAACTATAGGAAATTATTAGTTCAATAACTATTGTAGCATTCTCTCAAGAGGTATTCCCAATGGTGTGAATTTCCTGTCCTTGGTTCTAGGATGTCCTCAAGGTTTGTCTTGTGTCGGAGTCTCAGTTTTCTATTGTTGAGGTGATTTTCTTTTAGGAGTTTGTGAATTTGTAGAGTTTGCACCTTTCAAAATCAATTGAGGTTGTGTTGTGCTAATTGTTCATGCATCCATAATGCCATCATTAGTCACATTCTTATTTTTGGAGAAAAAATTTGGCTTTTCATTAGATGAGTTGGTGCTTGTGTTTTCTTTGTTTATCTTGAGGATTCCCTTATGGATAAGAGCATCTTCAATACTAGCCCCTTTTTTCATCAATTTAGAAATGGTGCTTGGACACTTGATTTTGAGTTCATACATTAAGTTTGGGACTAAGTTTTCAATACACAAGTTAACTTATTATTCTTCAGGAATGTCTAGTGAGCATTGACTGACTAAGCTTCTCAAATGAAGTAGGAATGTGATGAATGGTTCTCCTGCCTTCTGTTTAGTTGAGCACAAGTCAAAAAGTGTCACCTCATTTGTAATGTTAAAGGAAAAGTGGGAGATGAATTTGTCTACAAGTTCTGACCAAGATTTGATATTACCAGGAAGTTTGGAGTACCATTCAAGTGCAAGCCCACCTAGAGAACAAGGGAACAATCTCATGAGGTAAGTGGGCTCATCACTAAGTTTGATCCATGAGGCACAAAATTCTTTGATATGATCAACAAGGTTGCCTTTTCCTCGGTATTTTTTGAACCTTAGAGCCTCAAAGTGTTTTGGGAATGGAGGCATATATAGACTTTTATCAAATGGATTAGGACATAGGTTCCTTTCTGTATATAGAGCCTGTTTCTTTTGGACTCCTAATGCCTTGACTTGTTTGGAAAGTTTTTTGAATTGTTGTAATAGCTCTTCATTGGGAATTTGCATGATAGTCTTTCCTTCAAGTCCTTTGTGCCTATGAGTAGATCGTTTGATGTGGCTGGAACTATGTCTACTCTGTTCTAAAAAATTTGTATCTGATGAGTCTGGTGATGTGTCACTTAGTGGTGGAGTTATTTGGTACCTCAAAGACAAAAGGGTTGCTATTGTGATACCTATTGGCGTACTTGTTGTGGTATTTGATGTGTCTCTTGTTGTGAGATTGACTATGATTGTTGTACTATGTTTTGTTGTTGTGTCATGTGTGGTAGTTGTTGTTTGGATACCTCTGTTGGTTGTATGTGACACCATGTACATGCTTCTTGTTGTAGAGGTATTTGTTGGGGTTGTTGTGGCACATGTTGTTGTTGCAATAAATGTTGCTGGTATGCAATTTTTTTCTCAAGCCATCTTTGATATTCCAACTATTGCTTGAGTTGCTCTTGTATTTTAGCAAACATGGCTTGTTTTTGTTGATACATTGTATAGAAGTCAAGTGGGTTTACATTGGGTTGTGTGTTAGGGATGTTGGATCCTTGTACCACTTGAGGTTGTTTCTGTTGTGGTTAATATTATTGTTGTTGATATGTTGAATGTGTTTTGGAAACACCAGGTCTTGGGACTATTGTAGGTTGATGTTGCTGAGCTGGTTGGATGTGTCCTTGTGAATTGACCACCATCTTTGTATTTTTTCTTCAGAACCTTTATGTGCTAGAGGTTTCTTCTTGGGACATCATATTGACTTGACAATGAGGTGCATTCCTTTTGGGAATAGGTGTAATTTCAATAAGGCTTTTCCTTTGTGCATCAATAGGGATTGTTGTAGTGAATGGTGCACATAGTGTACTCGTGGGAGGCTCTGTAACATTTCATGTCATACCACATGGTAGGTTTAGGATCAAAGGTACACTTTGTTGATTTGCCTCCAAAGATGGTATGTCTAGCATCCCTAGAGCACAAGTCCCTTTAGGTGCATCTTGTTGTTGCATCATGTGACCAAAATCAAGTCTTAATGTCCTTTTGGGGTGTTTAGGAATTTGTGGTATTTCATTGAACAAGGGGTTAACATTGATGTGTTCAAATGTACTTTGGAGGATTTTGATGGTTGATTCTTGATGGGACCTTATAGGTGCCATTATCATGTTTGAAAATTCCAAAGGTTGTTTTCCCTTATCTAATTCCAAATTTATCATGGGTTGTAGGTTTTCAATGGTTGTGTTGGTTTAATGTTTGAACTTAGGTCCTTCCACATTTGGGTTGAATTTGACAATTTCTTAGGTCGCCAAAAGTTTGAAGTTTTTACGAAGGTTTTTGTCTTGACATGCCCTAGCCATTTCTTCATCAATGATGCCATAATCAGTGTCAGAGTCATCACTAAGTTGTATAGTACCATGTTGTATGTTTGATGTGTTAGGGTGGAAGGTACTTGTGTTAGGTTGGCTACATTCGAAGGAATTTGATTGTTCATCTTCGAGTGTGGTTGGTACACTTCCTCCTCCTGGAAGTATCGGCACAAATTTAGGTTCAAAGTTAGGACTCCATTGAACCAACCCATGTTTAGGGGATGTGTTTGAAGGAAACCTCATAGTAGGTGTATTATTTAAGGTTTTTTGTGCCATAGCTTTATTATGATGATCTTGCATATACATGTTCCAGGGGTCTGCAAGTAATGGTTGTGATGCCTTGATTTGGTCTTCATCAAATGTCTGTTGGGTTTTCTTGCTCTTCTTCTATCATGGATGAGGTTTTGGTTGTGCTTATGCCTCAAAAAATAAAGGTTGATAAAGTTCTTTGGGTCTTTGGGCTAATTGTGTCCTATTAAGTGTTGGCATGATACCTAAGAATGCAAATGAAATGGTGGAAAACCTAAATGGACTTTTTTGACTCCCAAGTGCACACCTAAACTACCAACTACACTCAAATAGTACCAACTACATCCATTATGTAGTTGAGGGCTTGAAAGTGACTAGTTGGTGAGTAAGAGGCATGCAATGGGTAATCAGAGGTGCTAGGGTACCTAACATGCAAATTTTGAGTGTTTTGAGTGATTTAGAGTGTTTCCTAAGGTCTTGGGATGCAATGCAAGGAGTGGAAGTGCATATTAGGGTTTTGGAACCTAGAATGAAACACCTAATTACCAAGTGCATCCTAAAAATACCAAGTGCGCACTTGAAGTGTGCAATTGGTAAAACAGGGTTGTCGTTGGTAAAAGAGGTCAAAACTTGGTAATTAAGATGTGGGTATGCAAGATATGAGTGTTTTTAGGATTTTTAGCTATTTAGGGATGTTATGCAATGTAAGAAAATGCTAAATGAACTAGGGTTTTGAGATGAAAAGTGCAAATGTGTTAGGGATATTATGCAAATGTGAATGCAAGGTGTCGTTTTGAAGTTTGACCAGAGGAGATGAAAATGACTCTAAGGTATGCAAAATGACAATTAGGGTTATGTTTTGGACTTGCTAAGGATGATAAAGGTTTATGTATGCAAGGTAGACTCTACAAGGGATGGTTTCCAAGGGTTGATAATGACATTTGGGATATGAAAAATGAGGGTAAATGATCAAAAAGACAATTTGGTTGATGGACACTTTTATAGGGTTTGGTAGTGAAAATGATTCTAAGGTTTGAACCATGCAAGATGAAGAGGATATACCACTAGGGTAAGCCAAAATGACATTTAGGAATATGGTTATTCTGATGATAGAGGTATATGCAAGATTTTGAACTTAGGTGAAATCTTTACTAGGTATTAACATAAGACTTTAATGTTATGACAATAGACATTGGATCTTGACCAAAAAAAGGACAAAAAAATGATAAGATCAAAATGAAAAAGCCAAATATATCTTGAAATAGGTAGTGTTTGACCAAATAAAATGATAAAATGACCATGGTCAAGATTCATCATCCGTTGACATAATGTAACACTCTAGAGTTCATACTTTTGTTTAGATTTTTAACTAAGTTCAAAGGTTTCAGGGGTTCAAAATGATGTTTCAAGGACTCAAAATGGTGGTGATTCTAAGAAAATATTCAATATGGACAATTCCTATGATACAAAATGGGATTTTGGGTGCAAGATGCGGTTTTGGGTCAAGTGCAAAATGGGGAGGTACAAAAGCTCCTAGATGCAATTTTGGGGTCCTAAAGTGTAGTTTGGGGGCCCAAAATGGTCATGCACATGCCCAATTGTTCCCTAATAGTTCCAAGTGTGCTAAAACAGTACCAACTATGGCATTTATGAAGTTGGATCTAGCTTGGGCACAGTTGGTATTTTGTGGGCACAGTTGGTAAGCTAGGAAGAATGTTTGTTGATCGTGAAAGGTATGGTTGCCAAACTGATATGCCAAGAAGCTAAGATGTTGGGGTTGATCTTAGGATGGGTTTGGAGATGAAAAATAGAGGTTATGACCTAAATAATGATGTGCTAAGTGAAGGTAATGAAGACTAGGAGGTGCAGAATGTAATGGGAGCTATCCAGGTACCTAAAGACACAATTGAAGCCCCAAAATGTTATCTAGAATCTTAAACTAGATTTGAGGACTTCCAAGTGCACCCAGATAGTGTAGACTATGTCAATGATGTAGTTGGTAATTTATGGATGCAATTGGTAAACTAGGCTGAAACTAAGGCAATTTTGGGAGTTATGTTTTCAAAATTGATGTTACAGAGAGGTAAACAGTAGGGGACAGTGTTAAGACCAGTATGAATGCTCAAAATGATGTGTAGGGAACCTAGAATGATGGTTAAAGTGGTGCAATATGATGGTTATGTATGCAAAGATGCAAGGTGGTGGATGCAAAGTGCTGATTTTTTAGATGGAAATGCAAAAAACTAAGGGAGGCAAACTAAACCCAAATGGATGCAATATGAAAGGTAATAGATACTAAATGAGGACTAAAAGGTACAATATGAAGTATATATGATGCAAGTATGAGGCCTAGACTAGGGTGAATGCAAATGAAGTCTATGCGAGGGTGAGATCTATGTTTTGCCAAGCACGTTTAGGAGCACAAGTTGCCATGTTTTCCAAGGTTTGAATGTGTTGAACCAAAGTTTCATAAAGGTTGTAAATTTTTGACAATGTGTAATGTTTGGAGAATGTTAAAGGTGTAAATTTGAATGTTGGCTATCATCTTGATTATGTTTTACACACACGCAAGACACATTAAGACAAGAATAGCTATTGTTAAAAGTGAAAAAACACACCACAACCTAGGCTTTTAGGACTGTATCCACTGAATTCTTACCTGAATCGAAGTTTAGTCATGCTTATCTAGAGTAGGAAACCTAGGATCTTGGAACCATAGGCTCCCCCTTACAGTGCACTCACTTCTCAGGGCTACCAAGATCTTCTTCCTAAGGGGCATGACTTCCCAAGGGATTGTTGCCTCTACTAAAGATGGCAAGAATGTAGGATGACTTCACGGGCATCGGTGACCCCTTGAGCTAGTGGGTAGAAAGGATTTTGGCCACTAAAAAAAAAAATTTAGTAAGGGCATTTCGTTCGGCAAGTGAATGATAAATTTTTGCAGAAGGTCTCCCAGCCTCGAGAATCGGGGTTTGACGAACCACAAGGGTACTAGAGGAGAGCTATCACGCAGCAATATTGTCGACATGGCTTTTATCGTAATCAAATTTTATATAGTGGATAGAAAATTGACCTAGCTTTTGGCCCATTATCACTCTGAGGTTGTCCCCTAGCATACCCAATATCAAGTATCTTGGTCAAAGGCAGGCCTCCTAAACAAGTCACACGAATTTCTCTTACACCCAAGATCCACAAATGGTGAGGGGAGAGGATACGTCCAATGTAACCCCTAGGGATTTAAACACTATAGAAATTCCAAGTAGAAAAGAAAAAGTTCATTTTAAGCACAAAATGTAGTGTTATCTAATCTAGGAAATCCACACTCATGGTCTTAGCAAACACACAATGGTCTTCAACAACATCCTGCAAAGCAAGCATTAGTAGTTTGTTATGATCATGTACTCATCCCATGATTTTCCACATGCTAAAATTAGACCATCAGTAACAAAAAAATCCTCTAATCTATGTTCTAGAAGCAAATGGAAACCTTACATAAAGATTCTAATTGATGTGTGTGTTTTATGTGAACCAGGTGTACTCTAATAGAGAAAATTGCACTCCAGAAGGCTAAAATGGCTTAGAACACCCCTAACTATACCTAGACAGTGCAAACTATGTCAATAACATAGTTGGGGCCCAGTTGGGTGCAATTGGTAGTTTTAGGATGCAGTTGGGAGCCCAGGTGCAAGTTGTGGGGAATTGTGCCCTAAATGAGACCTAGAAACTACAAATTTTGATACCAACACTTCCAAGTGCACCCAAACAATGTAGACTACATCAATGATGTAGTTGGTAAATTCTAGATGTAGTTCGTAAGTCAAAAATAGTAGAAAGAGGTTTTGGTGGCTCCTAGACTCCTAAAACTGCTCCTAGGGGTCCCGAGTGCACCCTGAAAGAGCAGAGCACACCCTAGGATAGAAAGCTAACAAAATGCATAGAATGAAAGGATAAAACCATATTAATAGACCCCCTAATTAATCTAGGTGTGAAAAGGAAGAGCAGATAGTTGTTATACCCTTCCAAGTGAGCTCCTTCCTTGCACCTACAAGCACAAAACAAGAAAACCCAAGTTAGATATGTATGTTCACGTGGGGTTCACCAAAATGTAGTACCTAGAAAATGAGTTAAATATATAACATACTATGAGAAAATCAAAAACTCAATAATCATACATTAGCAACCACTAGTCTACAATGAAAGCCAAACTAATCAAAAGAAGCAAACACAAGGTTAGAAACCCCCTCTTTCATTTGTAGCTCGCATGTCCTTCTTTCTTCTCCAAATGATGTAGCTCCAACTTGCCTATAGTGCACACAATATTGGAGAAAATTCTATCATAGGGATAATGCCATAAGAATACTAGAAGTTGTGATTTAAGCTTGAGAGAAATGGTATGAAAATTCAAAGAAGCTAAGGACTTGAAAAATGCTCAAGAATTAGGACCTTAAGGACCCAAGAATTAAGACCTAAGGACCAGAAATGAGAGAAAGTGTGCTCATTTTATAATTGGCATGGAGGATGAGAGCATTGGGTTTGTCACCTTGGATATGCAATGTGGCAAGAGATTCCTTTGGGAATCTATGATGCATATGACAAAAGATGTCAAGTGTAGGATTCTATTATGCATGAAAGTCAAACTTCGCTAAATGTGGAAGAGAATCTATGATGTGTCATAAGACACCTCAACCCACTTAAAGCCAAGAATAAAATATGGACGTGCATAAGAGAATAAAAATATTTGATTATGACATATCTTAGCCAAGTGTCAAAGGAGAATCCACGAGGTGTGATATCCAAGTGTTATGATGATGTCAATATTCTATGGAATATTTGAATTAAAAATCCTTTTGTTCCACAAAATAAGAATTAGTAAAAAATGGAATTAATGATGGAAAATGTGACTTAGGAAATTGTGAATTTCCATGGTTTGTGGATGATGAATCAATTAATTAATATAATTAATTAATTGAGGGTGATAATTAGGAAGAATAATTAGAAAGAATAATAGGATTGAATTATTGGTTATTTAATCCTATAGAGAAAATTAGTAGATTATTGGCCAAAATTGATTAAATAAATGTGATAGTATCCTTTGATGAAAATGTGATGATGATGGAGATTGAATATGATGATGATAAGTAGGCCAAATCCATGGTTAGATTGATTGATTTAAGTTGATAGCATGCCAAAGACACATGACATGAATTGATTGATATGTAACATTTAATCGACATTGTAAATGTTGCAAGATTGAAATTGATTTAAAAGGTTTGATCATAATAACATTGATGGATACCGTCAATATTATTAAAATGGTTGATAATGCCATGATCTGACATTGAAAGCCTCAACAATGTCAAAGATTGGATGACATGAATGATAGTTTGACCTAGCACTAAGAGTCGCAATAGTACTAAGGTCAAATTGATAAGATTGATAGGTTGATAGGTTTCCAAGGCACTAAAAGCCACAATAATACCTAAGATTGGATAAATGATGATTGATTTTGGATGTTTGATATGTTTCAGGTTGATTAGGACTGATTCCAAGTGATTCTGAGTTGATTTTGGGTGATTTTGAGTTCATATGAAATGGTTTTGAGTTTATATGAAATGATTTTGAAATGACATGAAATTGATGTGAAAGAGGATACAAATGATAAAGTATGATCAATTTGGCCAAAAAGATCGAAGTTAGTAGAATGAGAAAATGGGACAAATTAGTATGAAGAAGTGATAAAATCATAGATGCAAACCATTTTTTAGCGTCTATAGTTAATAATAGCAATAATAGAATTCTTGGACTTACTAACATTGTAGGAGGAAGAAAGGAGATGTGATGAAGGAACTAATGGAGCAAGGAGTGACATCATATGTTACAAATGCAACAACTTTGGACATATAGCCAAAAATTGTAGAGCAACTATAAACTAGCTTGGACATAGATTTGGAAACAATACACTAGTACACTAGCTATGTAATAAATTTGGACATATAGAAAGATTTCATGAAATGAACATAAGGAGAAATATGTGGAATCCAAATTTTAGAAGGAAACTAAATATAAATGTTAGAAGGAATGATAACAACAATGGTAGTCAAAAAAATATCTTAAAGGAACATATAGAAGAATTCAAAGAGGTATTTTTCAAAGCCAAAGATCCATTCAATTGACATGTAGTATTATAAGAACAACCATTTGATACACCTAATGAAAGATTGACGTCAACAACTATATTTGATTCATCCTATTTGAATTAAGTATATTTATATTAAAGATCAAGGATTAGAAGGATTAAGTGATGATAGAGAGTGAGTCAAGGATTGTGCAGTTAGGACAACTTAGAATATGATGATGTAAAGCCATGGTTAAGAGCACAAATCATTTGGAGATCGTGTGTGAGTGCACAAAATAAATCAAGTTTCCTAGTAACTAGAAACATCTTTTTGGGGATTGTGTACTTATGATTGATGTCATGGTGAATTGGAAGCAATTTCATGTTGGAAATTGATTGACTGAGTACCATTAAAATGTACAAGAGTTAAGGAAGTTATTTGGAGCGAGTTTAAGGTGAAATTGAAAGAGATCTCAAGTTTGAACATAAGAAATCCTAGTTTTGTAAAATAGAGGTATTTAACGAATTTCCAAAGCTTTGTCCATGAATTTGAATTCATAATTTGTGGTAAACTTAAATAGGAGTTTGATTCATAATGTTAAAGTTGAGGCTAAACCCAAGATCAAGATTAACCCCATAAAACCCATAGAGGAAGACCCAATGACAATATTTTCCATTATTCCAAATAGAATATTACATTTGGAGAATGTAAGAAGCTATCTAAAAAGAAAATTTGAAATATTAGGTGAGGGAAGCATATTAAAACAATTTTATCACATTTATAACCAAGACATGAGCTTTGAGAATGGTTATGAATACCTAGAATAAAATGAAATGATTAAGATCATATTTTCACATGACTTTGACAATGAGGATCAGGAAATATCATATTGAGAAGGATTCATAATGGGAAATTATGGTTAGGAGATAATGTGGTAGAGATATCAGCTAACCTAATTCATTAGGTGACTAGTCTATACAATGAAGGATTAATTCTAGTCAATGAAAAGAATGTTAAGAAACTTATGATTGAAAACACCAAGTTTGAGTACAATGGGAGAGGCATTGTGATAAGAAAGATAAAAATAATAATGTAAGATTTATATGTAGAATTATTGCATCCAAGATATATACTAGTTCTAGTGAAGATGACATTGCAACAAGATTCATTCACATGGTCTAAAAAATATGTGTGGAAAGAGTTCGGGTCAATATATGTGAAATATTGAGAGTGTAGTTAATAGAGAACTTGTGAAGGATAAAGAAAGTAAATAGTAATCAATTCAAATTTAGATCACTGATCTTTATGTGTTTTTCCATTTGATTAAGAGATTTCCATTCCTACATATGACTAAACTAATTAATAGTCACAAGAGAACAAATGAGAAGATAAATAATGTATATATATGGCATCAAATTTATAAGATTGACAATAGTGTAGATCTTATTTTGAAATCATTCCAAGGAGAGATGAGAAAAAGATACAGTCCCACCTTCACTTGTGAGGAAACTAAAGAATGATATATGTTTCATGGTTGATAGTAATTTAATTTTAGTGTCACTACTAGATAGGCATTTCAATGATGTTTATTTTCTAGTTGATTTTGATTTCACTTATGTCCAAGTTGTTATTCCAAGGGTGAGATGGCTTAGGCCATTGCCTTATGAGATTAATATTGATATGGCATTTGTAGCCATCACTACTTTACAAAAAGAAGAAGTAGATAAGATTTTTATTGCATTTGGAAACTATGATGTAGTAAAGTCAAATATCATAATGGACTTAAAGATAGCTTCAGTGATTAGGAAGAAGAATAAGCTAGTGAAGAAACTCAAAGAATAATTTGTTGAAGAGGCAAAAGGAGATAAAGAAGAAGAAGATAATGAAGATGATGAAGATGCACCTTTCCAAGCACCCCTTAATCTTACACAAGGTCAATGTGAGGACTAAGGAGAAGAAGGAGCAGAATTTGGTGAAGGTGTCAAGGGAGAAGAAGCCAATGAAGCACCTATTGCCACAAAAGAAAAGAAAAGAAAAGGAAAGAAGCCAGAAACAAGAAAACCTATAAAGTTTATGAAAACTTCACAACTAAAGTCTACAATTCCTATCACTAGGGCTAGCACAAGAGCTACTACCAACAAGACTTGGGAGGTTTATAAGCCTAAGAGAAAGTGAGCTAGCACAACTACAAAAGGAGATGAACTTGAGTAGAAACAAAGAAGGTAATATATTGCCCTAGATGAATCAATTGAGGAGAGGATCAAGTAAGATGAAAACAACCAATTCAAAGTGGTAAGTCATAGTCTCTCTTCTAATTTGGATAACATGTGTGAAAATATCAAGAATAATGTTGATTTAAGTGGATTTACACATTTTGAGTTTGATAAACTTGGGAAGATAGAAATGAATATTGTAGAAGAATATGTATATGCTATCATGGTAACTTTTAAGAAGACTCCAATTGAGATTGCCAACTCTCTACCAAAGAACCTATATGACAGAGTTGAACAAAGCTGGTAATAAAGTCTCACAATGGAAAGAAATATTAGAGAGACCTCGCTTGCAAGAGTGATGCTAGAATTGGAAAAGTATGAAATGAAAAAGGCTATTAACAAGTATAAGGGAGGATTTGCTCCAAAATATTGAGCCTTTATTATTCTTCAAAACAAAATTGAAGAGGTTGTTTAGCAAAGCACACATTTATGGAAGGCAATTTATTGGCTGACAACACAAAAGGTTATTGAGCAAGCACTTTAGGAAGCAGGTGAAGACAAAGAAGAAGAGGAAGTAGTTGAAGTAAAAAAAGGATGAATTTGTATGGGAAGAACATGGGGAAGGTACTACAGAGGTAATAGTTGAGGAAGAGCAATGACAAGACCAAAATGTACCATAAGTACATATGTTGAGTACTAGTCTAAAAGCAGATATAGTAAAGATTAAGGATGTCTCTAACACCACCATTGAAAACATCAATCCCTAATAGAGGAGGATATGTAGAAGATATTGAGTGATTCTACCACTAAAGCACAACTATGCAGTCATCTTGTTTTGGTGAGTGTGGATGAGATTGAGAAGGAAAAATTGGTATCTATGGGGGAGAAGACACAAGTATTATCCATTAATCCCACTCAATCTATAAAAGTGCAACCTACAATGTTGATGTAGGATTATGTAGTGGTGTAAGGGCAATCCTGTATTACCCAAACATATGCTTAGTGTTACTTTTTGTTTAATGTGTCTTTATTTATAGATACCCATCTAGGTCAAATAGAAATTCCAACTCTTATAGTTCCACTATTGGTTTTTTGGGTTAGAGTTTTAGAGCACCTTGGGATAAGTGTCAATACAGAAATAAGGTTATTTTGTAATTTAGAAATAATTATGATGAGTTTGAGGGTGTAATTTGTAAGGATTATTATACTTGTAATTTAAAGCACTTAAGAAAAAGAATCAAGTCAAAAGGCTTTACATTTTGAAAGTTATTACAGCTATAAGTTGTCTAGAGACCCCCTAAGAGTGCTTCAAAGTCAGATTTGAGGCACTAAATGGACTCATATGGGCCCAAAAAAAAGGGGACACTGAAATTTATCCATAAGGGTATAGAGCACTTGGAGAGATTTCCAAAAATGTAAACGATTTGTCAATCAAAGTCCCAAATCAAAAGTTATGCCTCCCAGAAGTTGGACTACCATTTCTGCATTCTTCTAAATTTACACCAACTTCTAACATGTTTGTTTTGAAATTGGATGCCTAATGGAATATTCTAGAATTTATTCTAATCCCTAAACCTAATTTGGGTTACTTAAGGTCATTTTTGGCATTGTAAATACAATTTTGGTAGAGTTTGGGAGAAGGTACTGTGAGGAGGGTTTTTCTCCAAAATCAGACAATGTTGTAAGCTCCTAGGGCACATCATTGAGTCTATTTTCATTGTACTAAATGTAATAGCATATCACTTATGATAATAATAATCCCCTTTTCCTATTGTGTTCATTTTTTCTTGGGTTGTGCTCTCATCAAGTGGTATCAAAGTTGATTTTCCTAAGTGTCTAGATAGAGCGTTGACTATGAGGTAGTTTGCACAAGGACTATGTGGTTGTGGGTTTTGATATAGCAATAAGATGCCTCCATGAAGAGAGCATGGTGGAAGGGCAAAATGTGTTCCTCCTGAGGTTAGAGCCCTCCAAAGAGAACTTATAGAATTGCAAGAGGAGATATGTAGAGGCATTTCCAAGTTGTGAAAATGACCTAAAATTAGCATCCACATTTTTCAAAAAATCTAAAACTAGATGATTTGATTGACAGGATCAATGAGCTAGAGGAATATTTTGAGTATGAGGATATCAAGGACCTAATAAGGTCAAGTTTTCAAAGGCCAAAAGGAAAGGCCATGCCAAAATCTATTGGCAAGAGATTCAGTTGGAAAGAAATAAAAGAGGAAAGGAGAAAATCACAAGATGGGATCACATGGTGGACAAACTAAAAAACCAATTCATTCCTCTTGATTCAAAACTTGATTTTTTCAACAAGATGCAAGGGTTAAAGAAAGTGGGAAAATCTATCTGGGAATATATAGAGGATTTTTACCAAGTCCTTATTAGGGTGAGGCATCTAGAAGCAAATAAGGAGAAGGTTGCCTATTACCTTAATGGGTTAAGACCTAGCATTCAAGAGGAGTTAAGTCTGGTTAGAATGACTAGCATTGAAGAGGCATACTAGTTTGCCTTGTGAGTTAGGAGAACTTAAACAAAAATTTTGATGGAAGGAAAAGAGGGTACAGTTAAGGAGGAAAGGGCGATGGTAGGTCATTTAGAGGCCAAAATGAGAACCAGAAGAAAAATGAAGATTTAGATACCAACTGAAACTAGAGGAATGGGAGTTTCAACCACTCTTAAGATCAAAAATTTGGAGATCAAAGAGGAAGAGGTAGAAGATGTGGACAAGTTTTAGGAAGAGGGGGCTTTAGTGGTACCTATTTTCATTGTAATGAAGAAGGTCATCATGCCTATTAATGTCCTCAATGCCAAGGAAGGATAGATAGGAGAGTTGATGGTCAACAAAGGGTTGGTCATGTGGATGATGATGCATAGTCCTCACACTCAGACGATGCAAAAAGAGGAGAGGTTTCAGTTAATGAAAGGATCTTGCTGAGCGGTGAGACTGGACCTAGACAAAGGAGTTTGTTTCATACTAGGTGCAAGTGTGAGGGTAAATGTTGTGATGTGATTGTTAATGGTGGGAGCACTGACAACATGGTGTCAGAGGAGATGGTCTCAAAGCTAAAGCTCAAGAGGGAGAAATACCCCCATCCCTATCAGATTGCTTGGGTGCAAGATGATCATAAGGTCCTAGTTAGTGAGCAAGGTTTGGTAAAGTTCAAGATTGGGAGTTACCATGATGAGGACATCATCCCAATGGATGTCTACCAATTATTGTTAGGAAGGCCATGGTAGTTTGATGGGCATTCTATACATGATGATCATGAAAATACATACTCTCTAACAAAGGATGGAGTTCGCCACAAATTGAAGCCCTTAATAAAGGAGGCTGAAAAGGTATGTAGTAGTTCAAGGGTATGTCTTGTTGATGGAAGAAAATTTCTGGATGGCATGAAACATCGGCACATATGTTATGCTTTGATTCCCATAAAGGATAAGGAAGGTAGTAGAAAAGCTCCACTTGAAGTTTCAGGTCTATTAAGTGAGTATGGAGATGTCATCTTGGATAATTTTCCTTAAGGGTTGCCACCAATAAGGAAAATTATTCATCAAATAGATTTAGTCCTTGGAGCTATTTTTCCCAACAAGGTTGCTCATAGGATGACTCCTACTGAGACTGGGGAGCTACACAGACAAGTTGAGGAGCTATTGAGGGAAGGTTTAATCTGAGAGAGCCTAAGTTCATGTACAGTACCTACAGTGCTAGCACCAAAGAAGGATGGAGAGTGGAGAATGTGTATAGATTCTCAAGCTATAAATAAAATAACCATCAAGTACCAGTTTCCTTTGCCAAGGATGGATGATATTAAGGACTGCTTGAGTGGAGCTCAGTACTTCACAAAGATAGATCTCAAGAGTGTCTATCACTAGATATAGATACAAGAGGGAGATGAGTGGAAGACTGCAATCAAGACCAAGGAAGGTCTATATGAGTGGTTAGTCATGCCATTTGGAATGACCAATGCACCAAGCACCTTCATGCAGCTTATTAATGAGGTACTAAAGAAACTTTTGGAAAATTTTGTTATTGTCTATCTAGATCATATTTTGATTTTTACTAACTCTTTGGATGAACATTTATTGCACATTCATAGTTTCCTTGAAAGGTTGAGGGAAGAGAAATTGTTGATTAATTTGAAGAATTGTAGCTTTTTCAAAAGGGAGTCAGTCTATTTGGGGTTTGTTGTATCAACTGAATGTCTCAAAATAGACCCAGAGAAGGTGAAGGTCATCTTGAAATGGCCTACACCAAGGTCTACCACTGAGGTGAGGTCATTCCATGGTCTAACAAGTTTTTATAGGAAGTTCATTAGGAATTTTAGTAGTGTATGTGCACCCCTAATTGAAACAATGTGGGGGAATAGAAAAGAGTTCAAGTGGACTACAAGAGCTGCAAAGAGTTTTGGATTGCTGAAGAAGAAGGTGACAGAGCAACCTGTGTTGGCACTTCCTGATTTCAACAAAATCTTCTAGGTGGATTGTGATGCTATTCATAGTGCTATTAGGTTGTGTTGATCCAATAAGGTAAGCCTATTACCTATTTTAGTAAAAAATTGAATGATGCAATGAAGAAGTATTCTATTTATGATTAGGAGTTCTATGCAATAGTTTAGGCCTTAAAGAAATGGAGGCATTATTTTTTTCCAAAAGAATTTCTCTTGTATACTAATCATCAAGCATTGCAATACCTAAAGAGCCAAGGTAAATTAAATTAGAGACATTTGAAATGGGTAGAGTTTATGCAAAGCTATACATTTGTATTAAAACATAGAAGTGAAATGTCTAATAGGGTTGCAGATGCATTAAGTAGGAGATAGTTGTTGCTGACAAAAATGCAAGTTGAAGTGGTTAGGTTTGATGAACTCAAGAATCTGTACCCTAATGATCCTGACTTTGTAGAGGATTGGAAGTGTTGGTGTTTGAAAATGCTGGAGGGTTTTCAATTATCCCCATGAGAATATGACACATCTAGGGCTAGCTAACTCCCATTATCAACATATCATTTCTGACACAGGGCCAACTATAAGGCATGACCCTTCTTCTACTTCAGGCTCTGCTAAACCTAGGCGGGTGGACCTCAGATTCAAATGATACCGTACCAATGCAAAAACATATCCCTAAATCTATTAAGCAAATACAAGCCCTTATTTCTCCTAGAGACTCATGAAATGACACAGATCTATGGTAGCTAAATGCATATCTAGAATATTCACAAGCTAAGTGAGGGCATTCTATTATAGATCTTCAACATGTAATGTAAAGATCATTTGATTTAATAATGTTGAATTTCAACAAAACCTCAGGTATGCAGTAATAAGACCTAATGATCCTTTAATTGATCAATGCCTTAACCATTGGGCAGTCCCATGAATCACAAACATATATATGAATATTTGAGACATATATGCATCTTCAAATATTTGATATATCTATTTAACTTGTAAATAAACATCAATGCTCAGATTAAATCCCATTCTTACATGATATCCCCATCAGTAAACCTACAACCCTGTTGATTCCCTGAAGCATTTACACAACCCCTTGGGTCATAAGCAACAATGAATAATATACAACCTTAAGGGACTACAAATACAACCTAAGCACTATGTCAAAGACTGTAAAACATTGAAAATTATCTGATAAAGGGGACAGGATTCAACTGAAACTCAATCATCTACTACTCTTTGTATTATTTCCTTGAAATTATACAATCATATGCATGAAATGAAAAATATGAAACAACCTAATAGATCTAAACTATCTGTGTTAATCTTCCTATTGTTGTTGATACAAGAAGAATTTGTTGAAAGAAAATGGTGTCATAGTCATAGGAATGCAACCAGAACTGGATCCAAAACCTTGGTATCACTGTAATGTGACAATTTTCTCCAAAGAATTGAAACCTTTACCATGAAGGAAAGAATGAAAGATATAGGAGAAGTTAATTCTTGGATCTGAATCTGCAATTGACATCTGTCATATAGGGGCTTTATGGGGCTTGATTTCTCAAAATTTGAAATGGGACTAAAAATGAAGCATGCAATTTTTCGTTCCAATAGTGGCTCTGTTTGGTGATGCATGCCCCCTATGGGCATGGAAAGGATTCAGGTCTCTAGGAGAAGCAAACCACACACCTGACTACACAAACTCTCTTGAACAGCTTTATTGAAAGCAAGGAAATAAACAACTACTATATACAAGAGATGGCTCCAGGCCACCAAAAAGTTTTAGAACCTTTTACCTCTGTCATATACCTTATTTTCATTTACATTCTCCTCAGTCAAACTAAAACTCTCATCCTTATTTATTTCACCCATCATATCAACACTTTCAATTACTTCATTAGGCAAAACAAAACTGCTATCATCATCTTCATAGTGCATATAAAAATCAGACAAACTTTCTACACCTTTCTCACTATGAAAATATGAATCAGCATGATCATAATAACTAACATCAAATTGAAACTAATTGCCACTGACTGAATCATGGTTTCCTTCAACCGGAAACACAAAAGCTTGGTACTCTATTTCATTCAACGAGTTACGTGAAAAAATTTGTAACTCACCTTGTGCCTCCAAGTGTGAAGAAAATGTAAAATCTGATTTCTCCTTCTCTGTATTATCAGTACTCCATAAATTAGATTGAACATATGTTGCATCTTCTTCACATTCCAACAAGTGATTAGATCTCAAACCACAAGAATTACCATGAAATTGCATTCTAACAATATGCTGATCTGTATCAAATTTTCCCCCAAATAACTCACTAGGACAAACAATTTCATTAGTATTACTTTTCTCATCATATGAGTAATCTAAATGTATCTCAGCTTCATGAAAGCAAGAAGAAAATGAATCAGCAACAAACCTTATCCCTACATCTTTATTCTCAACATAAAGGTAGTTATGTGTATTGATATACAAACTACCATCACCTACACCTCCCAAACTTGACAAAGCATATTCTAAAACTGTATCTTCTTCAGCATCAAATTTAGGCAAAATGACTTCACTACATGAATTTGCATAACATTTCAAAACACAAGCATCCTTAGATTGGTTAGCATACCTTTCAAAATCATGAGCCAACAGGTCAAAAATCTCATCAACACTTAATAATATTTCATTAATATTTTCTTCTCCTTGGCTGAGATCATTATCTGGATGGCTTAGTACATCTGTAACAGCAAGCTTGTTAGTAATACATTCTGAAAAATTAGAGCTCTGATCATCACACACATCTACTTCTTTAGACAACACCTTAACAATTGGCATTGTAACACAATCACATTCATCACTAGAAGAAAGACTATTATTGTTGTTACTTTTCTCTTCTTCTTGACAATCATCATCATAAACAAATGAATCCACATTACACATATTATCAAATTGGTGATTATTTTCCTCTGATTCATAAAACTGAGAATCTCCATATTCATTATCACTTTCAATGGACTCGTTGCATTTGTTAACATTAGACTCACTAGCCTTCAAAACACTTTCTACCTCCATGATAAAAACTTGGATTTCATAAATCTTATCTAATCTTATATTGGCTGGCCAATCAACCGAACGTGGCATAAAAACTTCTAAGAGTACCACTGGCCATGAAGACTCCTCAGGTCTTAAAAACTCGTCAAGATCCAAAACTATTGATTTGAACTTCATATAAATTTGAAATCCACTAAGACCCTTGATATCACCAATTGTATTTCTTAACATTAAAACAGTCTTATCATGAATCCTTCTTTTCAATCTAGCAATATTTGCATGAACACTTTCAAGAGTCGGCATATCACTTTCAAACCTAGACTCAGAATCCATCTTATAAACCTTTTAAAACTCTACCTCTATTTTCTTAGTGCTGAAACCACTAAATGGAGGCATCCATTTTTACCATTCAACTTTCATGAACGAAAAATACATGAAAACTAAAAATACCTTTATGTGTTGTTGTTGAACATTTATTTGCTGACTGGCATAGGTGCAAACATGAAACCCTTCACACCACTGATAGAGTCCTTTGTAGATTCACCACCTCTTTATAAGAGGAATATAATAATCACTACTATGATTCACTTTTTACATTTCAATTCCTTATAACAGCAGATTACAACAAAACTTTAAAATATTATCAAGAATTTATAATTTCTCTTTCCAACAAACCAGATCTGCCCCAAGATACTGAAAGTCTCTGATATTTAAAACAAATCATGCACTAGCACAGAGACTTACTTTAGAGTCACCACTCACACTTAGTGAGAAAGATTCAAAATAATTTTACTACTTATACACTCTGATTCAAACTTTCAATATGAAAAACTTGCAGATCACTAACACCATAGAAAGAGAATACACATCACTTTTAGATTATTGACTCTGATATTCATTATAGCAGTTCACAAAACTAAACTGATTAAAGGTATATTCATTTCTCAACACAAATTACAACCAATTCAAGAGCTACTACTGTAAGAGGACAAAGCATACTGGGGAACATGAAACTTCAGCAAGGAAATGGACTGAACACCTCAACTTACTACTGTGTAAATTTTTTCTTCATGCACCTCTTCATGCTGTATTGAATCTCTTCTCAAATTCTCAAGGTTTGTCTTAAATCTGATTCAATACAGTCCCCAACAGAGTCACCATTTTGTTGGTGTTTGAAAATGCTGGAGGGTTTTAAATTATCTCCATGAGAATATGACACATCTAGGGGCAGCTAACTCCCATTATCAACATATCATTTTTGACATAGGGCCAACTATAAGGCATGACCCTTCTTCTACTTCAGGCTCTGCTAAACCTAGGCGGGTGGACCTCAGATTCAAATGATACCGTACCAGTGCAAAAACATATCCCTGAATCTATTAAGCAGATACAAGCCCTTATTTCTCTTAGAGACTCATGAAATGACACAGATCTGTGGTAGCTAAATGCAAATCTAGAATATTCACAAGTTGAGTCAGGGAATTCTATTATAGCTCTTCAACATATAATGTAAAGATCATTTGATTTAATAATGTTGAATTTCAACAAAACCTCAGGTATGCAGTAATAAGACCTAATGATCCTGTAATTGATTAGTGCCTTAACCATTGGGCAGTCCCATGAATCACAAACATATATATGAATATCTAAGACATATATGCATCTTCAGATATTTGATCTATCTATTTAACTTGTAAATAGACATCAATGCTCAAATTAAATCCCATTCTTACATGATATCCCCATCAGTAAACCTGCAACCCTGTTGATTCCCTAAAGAATTTACACAACCCCTTGGGTCATAAGCAACAATGAATAACATACAGCCTTAAGGGACTGCAAATACAACCTAAGCACTATGTCAAAGACTGTAAAACATTGAAAATTATCTAATAAAGGAGACAAGATTCAACTGAAACTCAATCATCTACTGCTCTTTGTATTATTTCTTTGAAATTATACAATCATATGCATGAAATGAAAAACATGAAACAACCTAACAGATCTAAACTATCTATGTTAATCTTCCTATTTCTGTTCATACAAGAAGAATTTGTTGAAAGAAAATGGTGTCACAGTAATGGGAATGCAACCAGAACTGGATCCAAAACCTTTGTATCACAGTAATGTGCCAATTTTCTCCAAAGAACTGGAACCTTTACCATGAAGGAAAGACTGAAAGATATAGGAGAAGTTAATTCCCAGATCTAAATCTGCAACTGACATCTGTCAACTTGGAAAAACCTTCTCAATAGGTTCAAAACAACTTTTAGATCTTTTCCCTCAAATGTTGAAAACAAATCCTTTTCAGTTATGGCTCTAAATGCATCAAATATCTAAAACTATGATTAAAAGAAATAACTAACTTAATTCTTGATTTTACTCATGGTAAAAGTGAAAATCAATTTAAAATTTGACTTGTAAAAGCCAAGAAAATCTTTTGGAACTAATTTTCTTCACATTCAGACTTTACCAAACCTTCCAAATGGCTCTGTAACAAACTTTGATGCTTCATGATCAAATCTGTTCACTACATTGAGAATGCCTCAGATTTCACAAAACTTCCTACAGATGAAACAAGTTGATTGTTGTGTATATTTTGACTCTATATCTAGAAAATTTGGATTCTCCCGATTCCAACGGTATATTGAAGTGCCCAATTCGGACAAAAATTTCCCCAGTTATGGCAGTTTGAAAAACAGGCCTCTATGACTAAATCAGAGCTTTAAAATTCAAAAATTTAAAATATCATATAGTCTAAACTATATGAAAAATTAAAATTTATTTGAATTTTTCATTTTAACCATTCATGCATTTGAAACCTCTGAATTTCCATTTTATATTCATCTCCATTTCTGCCCTCACCATTTGTCAAAACCTGATTAGCTGCAACAACAATTTTGAAATATGTTGAATTAATTAATATTTATTAATTAATTTTATTAATCCCTCTTCCATAGCACTGGAGGCTTTTGGACTTGGCTTTACGTTCATATGCCTGTGAGAATATTAATATTTTATTAATATCCTTTTTCGTAGCCTCGAAAGCCCTTGCATTTTCATTTACATCTATACGATGAACATTGCACTTTATGCTCTTACGAGCACTCATAAATCTGGAAGTCTTCGTAAATCTGGAAGCCTTCAAAATTTTGTTTATGTCTTTACGTGTGAGAACTTCCCTTACACTTTCATAAGGCCCTCCTATCCCACCTCCTGCTCTTACGGTGTGCTACCATGTGGCCACGTGGCTCATTCTCCCTGGTGGTGAACACTTAAAATTTTGACCCAGTCTCCTTTCAACTGGCTAAATTGGCAAACCCCTCCACACACTTAGCGGCTTCCACAAAGAAGTTTGTCTTGAAGACTTCTCACTCTGCGAGCTGTGGAGTATTAAAATAATACAAGAGTCCACTACCAGCTTCATGTGGGACTAAATCAACCCTGAATATATTGCCCTGTCTGTTGGCACCATTAATCTTTTCACATTAGCATTTGTAATATGCTTCTTTGCTATATGTTTGGAAGTCCTTGCTCCCTTGCATGAGTCTACTCCAACTCTGCCTTGGACACACTGTGGATGAGATTTCACTCCTACATGTAGCGACATTCTCTAGACATGGACCTCCTTAGTGTGAGAAAATTCAATGTTCCTCCATTTAAACTATTGTGGAGATCCCCTATCAACTTCCTCTATCAAGCTACAGCCTCTCTCAAACTTGGGACATGGAGCTCCTTGTCTTTATGCAGCGACCTCTGCCTTTTCTTTTCATTTTATACATGTGTTCTCTACTCCCTGCAATTTTTTTTTTAAATGTATGCTTTGATTTCTTGCTCAATTTGCCCTGCTCACATGTTTTTTCCTTGTTCAGCGCTGGATCTTCATGCTGGGCAGCTTCCTCTTGGTGTCTTCTTTCAATGCTACCTCTCTAATTGGCGTAGGTTTCTTTTCTTTCTTTTTTCAAACATGGCTTCATCTTCAATTTCAGCATGACCTCTTCTACTGTCCCTACCTCCTCTCCAAAATGCATTGACTCCTCCTTATAATGCATGAGGGTCCTTTGTTTGCAGCAGGCTTTATTCTCTTGCGTTTGGTGTGAGATTTGTCTCTACTCTGATTCATGATGCGTGGCATTTTGTTTTATTGCATGGACTATTCCTTTATGTGGCATGGAGACCCTATACTATGGATTCCCTGCCACTATATGCTCCTCTTTGTGCAAAATGTGAGTCTTTCTAGCCTGGGTGACTTCAGCAATGTGCAGATGCTCTCTTGAATGGTGCAGCACCTTTTTTAAAATTGTTACTCATTGCTCAAGCGGGTTTCCTTTGCATGTAGATGCTCTGCTGCAAGAGTACATTTAATACTATAGAAAACCAGTGCAACAAAGTTCTGTCATGAGACATTTTTGAACTTAGTGTAGTTTGTAACAAAATCTCCCAAACTGTTTGACTAACAAAAACTGCAAACATAAATCTCTTTTTTTGTTGTCTCAGTCTCTTTCTTATTAAACAAAGTAGAAGGATGAATGTTACGAGTTTTAAGTAGTACTAAGAATCCTCAACTGAGATTGTAGTATTAAGAAGCCTTTTCTTTGACTTGTGAATTCTCTTTTGAAAAGGCATGCATACTCAATTTTAGCATTGACTGCTTTGCTTTTGGTTTCTTGCCTATTTACCTTGGGTGTGGGCGTGGATGTCTTTTTAAAACTGCCTCTCTTACTTTCCTGGGAGCCCCCTTCTTAATGTCATTATTTTTATTGATTGGCTTGTGCTATGTGTTATGCCTCTTCCAATAGAATGTTTTATATAGTTAGCATAGACACTACATCACTTTGACATGTTAAGGCATTTTCTTTAGCTTTTTGATCTTCATGTTTTGATGCATCCATAATCATAGCATGAACTTAAATGTTCACTCTCCTCAGCTTTAACTTCTACTACTCCAGTTATCTATTGTTCAGCTATATTTATATATGTCTCCTTTGATATGTCAATGTCTATTATAGAAACTATGGAGACAGTCTTCTGCTCTTGGCGTTTGATGAAGATTAGTCAGGCCCCAAGGCGGGTCTGAGTAAAAAAAAATTCATTTCAAAACAACTGAACCTTCAAGTTGATCTACTAACCTTTTTAAATTGACTGGAAACCAATTCGATCACAAAATCACCATTAAAAAACTCAATTTGAATCACCTTTGTACCACTATGAAAATTGTGTCAGGAGGCCTATTGCCTGGCTTTAAAAATTGACCCGAACAACTGACCAGGCCTTGAAAATTGGAGCATTGATTCTTTGTCCTATGTACTTTTACCCTGTCAGATCTCATCTCATGACGAATTTGGGGTCAAAATATATTGACTAAAAAAGTTGACTTCTCAGAACTACCTGCATTAAAACACGTCAAAAAACAACAAATTGGTTCTGGAATCAGCTTGGAAAACTAGGCAAATGAGCACATGGGGAAAAGAAAATTGGGACACTCATTCTCTTTCATGAGGACATTATGGATCTATGATTTAAGCTCATGACGAATAACTGGGCACAAATGGCGGACGTTCAAAGTAAGCTACTCAGAATTTTGCAACTATGAACACTGACTGAAAAGTGATTTTGGCAAACGAAATTGACCTGGAAAAGTGTGCATATGGATTCATCATGACTTGTAAACTGACACACTTGAAGTATTTTTAGAGGACAACATAGGGATACAATCCATTTGACTTGACCAATCACAGATCAAGAGTTATAATGTCACGAACAGGGTTGCTAATCAATCTAAAAATACTGACACTAGTAAAACTTAAGAAATTGCGTTTGGAATCGCGTTTGAAAACTAATCAAACGGATTCATCATGAGCTGAAACTTGAAACATAACAAGTCTCTAATGTCTACAATCCAACACAAAAAGAATTTCAAGATTTAGGTCAACTAGGTCAAAATTACAACACGTCAAATAGGGCTTCCTAGAATTATGTGCAATTTGCAAAAGCATGAAAACAATAACTGACCAACTTTGAGGGATTCAAAACCTAGTCAAACGGACTCTAAATGACTCAAAATCTAAAACATAGGTTCTCGAGTATGGACACTAGATACTCCCAAAGTGGTGAGTCACAAAACCTTTTTGGGTATGAGATATTCAGATGCAAACACAACCTCCTCTCGTTGTCTAACACGAGGTAAAATGCAGATTTGGCACCAACTCAAAACAAGACTTTGCCAAACGGCTCAGAACGACAATTTATCTTCATGGAACAGGTAGACAGCCTGAATGGAAGGTTTTAGAAACATTGAACACCATGTAGGCCTCATACTGACAGTCGGGTATAATCTCATCAAAAGGGCATTTATGGGGCTTGATTTCTCAAAATTTGAAATGGGACTAAAAATGAAGCATGCAATTTTTTGTCCCAATAGTAAGGCTTGTAAAGAACCTGTTACTCTAGATATGACCAGGTGGCTAGATTACATGATTCAAGATGCTATGTTTTTTAAGGGAAGTCAATTGTGTATTCCAAGGAATTCCATGAGGGAGAACTTGATCAAGGAGAAGCATAGTGGAGGGATGGTAGGACACTTTGGTTGAGATAAAACCATTTCCATTATTAGTGAGTGTTACCTTTGGCCTCAACTATCACAAGATGTGAAGAATTTTTTGCAGAGTTCTCAAGTATGTCAAACAGCCAAAGGATTTAGTCAATATATTTGTCTTTATCAACCATTACCTATTCCATCGAAGCCTTTGAGGACATAAGTATGGATTTTCTTCTTGGATTGTCAAGGACACAAAGGGGTAATGGCTTTGTATTTTTGGTGGTTGATAGGTTCTCCAAGATGACACAATTCATTCCATGCCCCAAGACTCATGATGCAGTGCATGTTGTAGATTTATTTTCCAGAGAAGTGGTGAGGCTACATGGACTCCCAAAATGTATTGTTTCTGATAGAGATACTAAATTTTTTTGGTATTTTTGGAGGACTTTGTGGAAAAAGGTAAAGTTAAAATTGAAGTTCAGTTCTATACATCATCTACAAACTAATGGACAAATAGAAGTAGTGAATAGAAATCTAGGCAATTTGTTGAAGTGTTTAGTAGGAAATAAGCCCAAGGGATGGGATTTGATTCTACCACAAGTAGAATTTACTTACAACAATTCTATGAGTAGGAATACTGGTAGATCTCCATTCTAAATTGTGTATGGGAGTAGTCTAAGGACTACATCAGAGCTGAGGAAGATAGTGCAAGGAGAGAGGATAAGTGCTAATGCAGAAGACTTTGTTGAACATGTCAAGAACCTACATGAGGAGGTATATGCACATATTACCAAGGTGAACCTGTAGTATAAGGGTAGAGTAGATCAAAAGAGGAGATCCAAGGAGTTCCAAGTTGGGGATTTGGTTATGGTATACTTGAGGAAGGAACGATTTCCATTGGGTAACTACAACAAGCTACAGATGAAGAAATTTGGCCACAAAAAAAAAAATTGAAGAAACATGATTTAAGAAATGTATATGAGGTGGAGTTGCCAAATGGGATTCACATTTCTCTTGTTTTCAATATTGCAAAGTTAATAGAATTTCATGATGATGGTGTAGAGGAGGAGTTGAAGTTGGACCCATGTCCAATTCCTACTTCTCAAAAGGAAGAGATTGAAGAAATTATGGATAGTCGTGTGGGCTAGAGTACCAAAAATAGGCAGTATGATGAATACCTAGTAAAGAGAAAAGGATGAATAGTGGAAAATTCAACTTGGATATGCATAATGGAGGTTTCCCAATTGGGTTTTTCTCTACCATCTATAAAGTGACAAGGTCACTTTTCATTCTACCCTAGGTGTCTAATGTAGGAGCATTCAATGGTGTAAGGGAAATCCTATATCACCTAGAAATATACTTAGTGTTAGTTTCTATTTAATGTGTCTTTATTTCTAGATACCCATTTGGGTCGAATAGAGATTCCAACTCTCATAGTTCCACTACTGGTTTTTTAGGTTAGAGTTTTTGAGCACCTTGGGATATGTATCAATGTAGAAAATAGGTTATTTTGTAATTGAGCCATAATTATGATGAATCAGGGGGTGTAAGTTGGAGGGATCATTATACTTGTAATTTAAAGAACTCTTGAAAAGAATCAAGTCAAAAGGTTGTACGGTTTGAAAGCTATTATAGTTTTAATTTTCTTGGAAACCCTCTAAGAGTGCTTCAAAATCATATTTGAGGCACTAAATGGCCTCGTATAGGCCCAAAAAATGGGGGACAAGAAAAGCTATCCATAGGGCTATAGAGCACTTGGAGAGGTTTCTAGAAATGTAAATGGTTCATTAATCAGAGTCCTAGATCAAAACTTATGCCTCCCAAAAGTTGGACTACCATTTTTGGATTCTTCTCTGACTTCTGATGTGTTTTCTCTAACCTTCTATTTTGGATGTGGATACCTAATGGCATATTCTAGAATGTATTGCTAACCTTAAACCTAATTCAGGTTACTTAAGGTCATTTCTAGCATTATAAATGTAGTTTTGGTGGAGTTTGGGAGAAGGTACTATCAAGAGGGTTTTTCTCCTGAATTAGATAACATTGTAATCCCCTAGGGCACATCATTGAGTCTATTTTCATTGTACTAAATGTAATAGCATATCACTTTTGATAATAATATTTCCCTTTTTTCTATTATGTTCATTATGTCTTGGGTTGTGCCCTCATCAAATGTCTATTGTAGTATATGAAAGGAAGGAAGTTGTAGCTTCACATGTGAGCATTGTGGTACAAAATGTCTCAGTGCCAAAAATTACAATAATTGATAGAGAAGGGACTCCAATCCAAACAGGTCAGGAAGCCAATCTTGTACCTACACCATAAGAACAAGGTGGATATGACACAAAAGAAAAGGAGAAGGATAGGGCTAAAGATTCAGTCTTGAATACAAAACAAGAGGAAGTGATAGCAATTCAAGCATTGGTTACCTTACTAGAAGTTGTTATTCCTATTCCTAGTCAAGCCCTTCATAGGTTGAGTATAGAAGCTACACCATTGCAAGCATCAAGGCCTAGTCCTAGTACATCTAAGGTTGATGAGGTGACATCCTATGGTGATATCAACTTAGATGAGGTGATTGTATTACCAAGTTTTTATCTTGCATCAATCACAATAGAACAAATGAGCATATTGGAGGATGCTCTGGAAAGGAAGAAACACCAAGAACTTCTTAGAAGGGATTATAGGTAGAAACAAGCACTTCATGACATCAAGGACATATTTCTCGATGCATTTAGTCTCCATGGACCTAATGAAGCCAAGCCAATCATTGAGTAGTTGGAAAATATTGTGGAGAAGATCAATGATGAAGACCTAGATACTAATGTTAAATTACAAGAATGGTCTAAGAATAAATTTCAAGCTAAGGTCAATGAATAGATATCAAGTGCTATTGAACTACACTATGTTGAGTTAGCAACCAAAATTGAGGGTGTGAAGAAGATGTTGGAACACATTTTTTCTCTATACACCAAGTTGTGTGATGTTCCCATGTTCACATAAGAAGTGCAGAGACAAATTGACCATCTGGTGGGAGATTTGAAGAAAATAGGTGACTTACTAGAACAATCTCCTAGTTAAGGTTAGATAGCAACTTTAAAAGCTTAAGATGCAAATATTAGGGTTACACTTATTAGCATCTAGTCCATCTTAGCCCCTCACATGGAGGTGTTACACGTGGAACTAGCCTATGCAGAGATGTTGATGAAGAAATATTCCCCATCTTTCTACTCATGAAGGCCTAGTCACTTTTGCTGCCAAGTTGGACATTTAAATCAAATCTCTAGAGGTAGCATGTGACAACTGGGATGCAACATTGAAAATTGTAATGGAGGTCCATAAATCATTCTTGGCATACACACAATTTGTCTAACACCCATGACATAAGTGTAAAAAAGGAGAGAATGAAGAAAGGGGGAGAGAGTGAAGAAAGAAGAGAATAATTTTTTGGGGAGACCAAAAAAGGGGGAGTCTACATAAATAGAGACAACAATACAGAGTTAGCACAATAGATCTACTCAATAGGAGTATTCAGGATAGAACAATCAACTTAGGGGGAGTTATAGAATTTTGAGGTATATAAGTTTTGCAAAATTTAGAAGTTTTGAAATTTTGTATGTAAGCCAAGTACTAAATGGATATTATCTAAGTTATGCTCAAATGCTAAGGTTATTCATGCATGACCAAGTGTTTTTTAAACTCATGTCAAAGTGGGAGATTGCTAATCTTAGATTGGTTTTGACATATGAGTGACAATACACTTAAGTCATTTTCTAGTTCATGCCAAATAGATAGTGTATTCCAAGCGAGTTTATAGTATATATCAAGTAAGCAGTAAGTGTCCAGTCACTCAAGTGCCAAGCAGATAGATGATGCTAAGTGATTTAAATATTGAGTGATCAATGGATTTTGATTCATATAGAGGTCGAGTTACAACATTGAAGATATAGTGGATGTCAAGCATCAGACACTTCAAGTGTTGAGTAAACAGTTTTTGACATAGTTGTTTGTAATGGCACAAACTTCTATGTAAACCATTTTTTAGTTGAATTAAGAATTGTTTTGTAATTCTAGATGACAAGGATAAAACTATATTGAGGATCTCTATCTGGTACATGAAACCAATCAATTGAAGGGATAATTTAAGTTGAAAAATGGGTGAATCACAATTGTTGATTCATACCTAACCCTAAGTATTCATAAGGAGGACAAACCCTAAAAGTGTGTAAGAGTAGAAGGAGTGGAGAGAGAATTTTGCATGCACAAATAGAGAATTCATGGTGGCTAAGGACTTGTGAATTGAGATACATTGCAAAATCAATTAAAGGAGAATAGAGGAAAGGAGTTAGAGGACAAAAATGATACATCTGATTTGAGAGGATCAAGTACACATTAGGAAAGAGGTTATCTATTATCTAGTAACAGAGTGCTAACTGTAGGATCATTGCTAAGACATTCTAGCAGGTTAACCAGTTAAATCTCTTAATAAAGTAGCCCTAACAAGTTGTTGTAAGTCCTTTAATAAGGTGCTTACTTCAATGTAAGTTTTAAGTCCTTTACTTAGACACTTCTAACAAGTGTTAGATTGTGGTGACTAATCAGGAAAGTATTGTACATACTTCATAAATTCTTTTGGGCTAGGGGCATCACCCCAAAAAAAAATTGGGCCCTATTTTATTGAGATTTTGGGCCGACATGTAATTATTAATTATAACCCTAAAGTAGTAAAAATACTTGTATAAAAGAGCTTAGGGTTAGGGATTGTTTCATAGTTGTGATATGAAATTGGCTCTTGTGGCAGTATTAAGCTGTAAGGGATTACGGATTATAATCAGGTTGTAATCACTAGATCATAAAAATATCAAACTTATTGTTTGGTGGACCTAGCCCAAGGATTGGGTGAACAACATTAAATATTGGTGCCTTGTGTTCTTTTTTGTGTTATCTATTATGTTTTGTTATTGGATATATTTTCATGTAATTGTTATTTGTGTCTGTGGTTTAATCCTAACAAGTGGGATAAAAGTGAGGTTATTTTTTTAGTTATCCTATCAAGTGGGAGCGATGCCAAATGAAGGTAAGCTAAGGGTTGATAGGTTTAATGGGTAAACCTTCTAGTTATGGAAGATGCAAATGAAAGACTATCTATATCAAAAGGATTTATGGAAGCCATTGGAAGGAAAAGCCAAGAATCAAGGATCTATGTCAAATGATGAATAGGATCTTTTGGACTGAAAGGAACTTGGAAGCATTCAATTATGCCTGGCACCATCAGTGGCATTTAATATTACAAAATCAAAGACAACAGAAGAGTTGATGAAAACCCCTCTAATTCAAACAAGGTATTTCTCATGAAGTGTTTATTTAATATGAAAATGGTAGAAGGTGGATCTATCACAGATCATTTAAATGAGTTTAATACTATTACTAGTCAGTTATCTTCTATGGGTGTCAATTTTGATGAAGAAATTAAGGCTCTCTTGATTTTGTGTTCTTTGCCTAAAAGCTGGAATGGATTGGTAATGGCTATGAGTAATTCTATTCTTAGATCTAGTACCCTAAAATATGATGATGTGATCAGTGTTATTTTGAGTGAGAAAACTCATAGGAAATCCTTAGGTGGATCTACATCTAGAACTGCTTTGAATACACAAAGCCGAGGCAGAATGGCAAAGAGAGGAAGTAATTCTAGAAATCATGGAAAATCAAGGGGAAAGTCAAAGGGGAGGAGGTCTCAATCGAGAGGACCAAACGACTGTTGGTACTATGGGAAACCAAGTCATAAAAAGAAAGATTTTGGGAATCAAAAGAAAAATGGAGATAAACCAGATGAAGACAACGAGGCAAATGTGGTAAGTAACAAATCTGAAGAGGATGCTTTGCTTCAATCTTTAGAAAGTATTGATGATTCCTGGGTTGTAGATTCCAGTGCTTCATTTCATGCTACACCTCATAGAGATTATTTTATTGATTATGTCCAAGGAGATTTTGGACTTATTTATTTGGGGGATAATGAACCCTGTCAGATTGTTAGAAAGGGAAAATGTAATATTAAGTTGTAGAATGGGAATCATTGGCTACTATGTGAGGTAAGAAATGTTTCAAGGCGAAGTAAGAATTTAATTTTAGCAAGGCAACTCGGTGATGAGGGTTGTGTAGTTACTTTTAATGATAAAAATTTGAAGATTTCAAAAGGTTCCCTTGTAGTAGCAAAACATGTGAAAGTAGGCACCTTATATCTTTGTACAGGTCATATTGTTCCTTCTACTTTAATTGTTTCAAAGAAAAATGATTGTTCAAGAAAATTGTTGCAGTTGAGCAGGGAGAACAAATAGATGTTGTAGATTATGATACAACACTATGGTACAACAGACTTGGGCACATGAGTGAGAAAGATATGAAAGTACATCATTCAAAGAAAGTTCTACCAGGTCTAAAATGTGTTAATATGGATTTCTCTGAAAGTTGTGTATATGGAAAACAAAAGAGAGTGAGTTTTGTAAAGACTGGAAAGGAAAACAAAAAGGAGAAATTAGAGCTTGTGCATACTAATGTATGGGGACTGGCTTAGGTATCTTCCCTTGGAGGCTCTCATTATTATGTTACATTTATTGATGATGCAACTAGAAAAGTATGGGTTTATTTCCTTAGATAGAAATCCAATGTATTTCAAACTTTTAAGAAATAGAAATGCTTGGTTGAAAATGAGACTAGTAAGAAATTAAAATATCTTAGATCTGATAATGGTGGTGAATATTGTAGTCATGAATTTAAAGATTATTGCTCTACTAATGGTATTCATAAACAAAAAACTATTCCAATGTCTCCACAAGAAAATGGAGTGGCTAAACGCATGAATAGGACTATAATGGAGCGTGCAAGGAGCATGAGGTTGCATGCTAGGTTGCCCTTATACACGTGCATAGAGGCTATCAATACTGCTATATATTTGATTAATAGAGCTCCCTCTACTCCTTTGGGTTGTGGTATTCTAGAGGAATGGATTGGTAAGAAGGTGAGTTATTATTTTCTTAATACCTTTGGTTGTGAAGCTTTTGCTCATATAGATTTTGAAAATAGAACCAAGCTAGAAGCTAAGTTAAAGAAATGTGTATTTGTTGGATATGGCATTAATGAATTTGGTTATAGGCTTTGGAATTCTGAAAATTAGAAAATTGTCAGAAGCAGCGATGTCATATTCAATGAGAAAATGTTGTACAAAGATCTATTGTAGCAACATGAGAAGAAAGAAGATAATTATGTAGTGCTAGATGATACTCCAAAAGTTGATGTTCTAGCCATTCCTCATAATGTGCAACAATTACAACAACAAATACCACACACACTAGTGAATGTTAGATAGTCAACGAGGCAAATTAGACCTCCAGAAAGATTTTCCCCCTCTTTGTATTCTATTTTACTTACTGATGCCGGTGAACCCAAATGTTATGATGAAGTTATGCATGTGGATACTAAGATTCAATGGGAGTCTACTATGAAAGATGAAATGGACTCTTTGTTGAAGAATAAGACATGGGATTTGTGTAAGTTGCCTACAAGTAAAAAGGCTTTATAGAATAAGTGGGTTTATAGGTTAAAAGAAGAGGAAGGAGTTAAGAAAAGATTTAAAGCCAAGTTAGTTGTAAAAATATTTGCATAGAAAAAGGGCATTGATTTTGATGAGATATTTTCTCCTGTTGCTAAAATGACTTCTATCTATATTGTTTTAAGTCTTGTGGATACTAAAGATTTGCATTTAGAGTAGCTTGATGTTAAAATAGCCTTCCTTCATGGTGATTTGGATGAAGAAATATATATGGCTCAGGCATAGGGATTTGAGGTCAAAGGTAAGGAGGACTTAATGTGCAAATTGAAGAAAAGTTTATATGGCTTGAAACAAGCACCTCGACAATGGTATCTAAAAGTTGACAGTTTTATGCATGAGCATGGATACAATAGGTGTCATTCAAATCATTGTGTTTATTTTAAGAGGTTGGATGATGATAGCTACATTATTTTATTTTTATATGTTGATGATATGCTTGTAGTTGGGTCTAACGTGGATCATATTAAGGGGTTGAAACACCAGTTAGCACATGCATTTTCTATGAAGGATTTGGGGGTAGAAAAATAAATCCTTGGTATGAAGATTTCTAGAGATAGGAAAAATAGAACATTGATGCCATCTCAGGCTGATTATGTGGAGAAGGTGTTACAATATTTCTCTATGGAGAATGTTAAAGCTTTTGGCACACCTTTACCTAGTCATTTGAAGTTGACTAAGGAGATGTGTCCCAAGACAAAAGAAGAGGAGGATAAGATGTTCAAGGTACCCTATGCTTCAACTATACAAAACTTTATGTATGCTATGGTATGTACTAGGCCAGATATTGCACATGTAGTGGGAGTTGTTAGCAAGTATATGAGTCATCCAGGAATTGAGCATTGGAATGCAATCAAATGCATTCTCAGATATTTGAGAGGAACATCCAATAAGTGTTTACATTTTGGGGGCTCTACTACTAATTAACAGGGTTATGTTGACTCAAATTTGGTAGGGGATATGGATACCAGGCGGAGTACTACAAGTTATGTCTTTATTGTAGGTGGGGTAGCCATTAGTTGGGTTTCTAAGTTACAGAAGATTAATGCTCTATCCACTACAGAGGCAAAGTATGTTGCTACTATAGAAGTAGCTAACGAGATGATATGGCTATAGCTCTTCTTAGAAGAACTGGGACATCCTTAGAAGGATAATTATTTGTTCACATATAGTCAAAGTGCCATTCATCTTGCAAAGAATTCAGCTCTACATTCAAAGACCAAACACATACAATTGTGTTACCATTTCATTTAGTTAGTTTTGGAGGATGGATAGTTAAAGCTAGAGAAGATACATAAAAATGACAATCCCATAGATATGTTGACAAAGGTAGTAACAAGGGAAAAGTTGAACTCCTCTTCAGCTTTGGTTGGTCAACTAGATTGAATATGAATAAAAGAATGGCAAAGTCTAGGGTGGTTTGATCTAGTGGAAGCCTCAAGGAGCAGCGACATAGCTATAGGATCAGTCTCCATGTGGGAGATTGTTGTTTAGTGTGGAGCCTGATCAGTCCCCAAGTGGGAGATTGTTAGATTGTGGTGACTAATCAAGAAAGTACTGTACATACTTCATAAATTCTTTGGGTCTCAGTACATTGCCCCAAAAAAAAATTGGGCCCTATTTTATCGAGATTTTGGGCCTACATGTAATTATTAATTATAACCCTAAGTGATAAAAATACTTGTATAAAAGAGCTTAAGGTTAGAGATTGTTTCATAGTTGTGATGCAAAATTGGTTCTTGTGGTGGTATTCAGCTATAAGGGATTACAGATTGTAATAAGGTTGTAATCACTGGACCATAAAAATATCAAACTTGCTATTTGGTGGATGTAGCCCAGGGATTGGGTGAACCACATTAAATCTTGATGCCTTGTGTTCTTTTATGTGTCATCTATTATTTTTTGTTATTGGTTATATTTGCATGTAATTTTTATTTCTATCTGTGGTTTAATCCTAACAATAGGGTGTTGAAATCATATAATAGTGTAAGATATAACAATCTTGTAAGCCTTTAATAGGGTAGACCTTCCATAGGGTAGATCATAGTTTATGATCAAACATTGTAGCCTTCATTGGATACACTTTATTACTGTAGTAGTGAGGATTTGTGGGTGTCATCCCCATCCCAATTTTACCTTCTTAGTGGAGGGTTTCTAGGTAACCAAATATCTTGTGTCATATATATGTTGAATGTTATTTTCTTTCATGCTATGGATGAATAAGTTTAGCTAGCTATTTCAGTTTACATGCAAATTTTGAGATGGATATGTGATGAATGTTTTAAGGGTTAAAGTTTTGAATGAAATATTCACCCCACCACCACCTGAGAGTTTATTTTCCCTATTGTATTTCCAGTCCTTCAACCTAGTAAGCATATTCATTTGTTATCTTGTCAATTAATTGAATAGTGCCTTTAACTTTTATAACACATGGGATATCATTAGCAAACTTAATACATACACCATTGTATGGACCTAAATCTTCAAATTTATCTTTGTCACCAATCACATGACTGGACCATCCACTATCAATTATCCATCTATCACTTTTGTTCACATAAGAAATTTATACAATTTTATCACCTTCATTAGATTCTTTTTTCATAACAACATAGACAACATCATTAGTACTCTCAAATTTATTATCAGTTTTTTCTTTAGCAATTTAACAAGATTTCTTAGATTTTTCATCCTTACTTCATCTATAGTCTTTATCATCTCTTCTTTCTTTATACTTTCTTTTCTTCTTTTCATCCTTATCTTCTTTTTGAGGACATCTAGTAGCAATATGACCAACTTTGTTGCATAAAAAACAAATGATAGGTAATTTACCTTTGTATTTACCTTTCCCTCTTCCAAACCTTTTTGCAATGATGGTTTCAAGTTCATCAATGTCATCATTAGAACTATCATTTTCATTCTTCACATATTTTCCTTTCTTCTTACTAAGAACTAGTTGTGACTTGAAAGCAAATTCAATGGTAGCAAGTGTGTAGTTAAAAAAATTAGACATCTCAAAGTTAGCAAGTCTACCAATTACGCCTTGAAAGGTCAAATTGTTACCTATTTGCATCTCAGTTCCTAAATTGTAGAGACTCTAATGGCATAGATAGGGAGTAGAGTCCTCAATACCTTTCTTATCACTATGTCATCCTCAATTGTTCAATTTTCTCCTCAAATAGCATTAACAATATCTTTAACTCTTGTATAGTATTGTACTATGTTTTCACCTTCCATCATTCTTATGTTATCAAATTTACCTCTCAATATTTCTACTTTGGCTCTTAGTACATTGCCCTCACCTCCATATATGGTCTTTATTATGTCCCACATCTTCTTTGTAGTATTGCAATCATTTAGGTTATCAAACTTGGCATAACTTATAGTTGAGACAATCTCCAACATTTCTTGATTGTAATCCAACTTGTCTCAATTCTTCAGTAGTCAGAGGAGTAGTTATTACCTCTACATATTCATTTCTTATAAAATTGATAGAAGCATTATTGATACTAGATATGTGTAGCTTCATTAGGGTCTACCATGCAGGAAAGTTCTCCTTATTCAACCTAGGTACATCTCTCTTATTTGTCATGATTTTTAGCTTTAAGTACCTACAAAATTCTCTTCGTAAGCATTGAGCTCGGATACTAATTGTTAGAAATGTTTTGAATAACTAAGAGGGGGGGGTGAATTAGTTACTCAAGGTCTATATGTACCACTTGAACAATTAAACATTAAACACATCACTATTCTAATCATCCTACATATCTTGATATTTCTTGATCACTACTATAAATTTTTCATAGACTTTAACTTGCATTGCATAGTAAAAACATCATCACATGTAAAACATTCATAAGACATTCATCATAGTTTGACACTAGGATTTTACATGGGAAACCATTTTGGGAAAAACCACTAGCAACATGTCACTCTTTTTCACTCTTTTGAAGTGAGCTCTGTTAGGAGCCAACCCTATTCAATGTTACAATACACACTATTAAATGTGACCTGGTTAGAGGATTTAATCACCTTGTTATAAGTTTCCTTGTAAGAGAACTTTGATCATTCCATGTAGAATGTCACCTAGTTAAAGGATTTACACAAACTTTTAAGTCTTCAAATGACTGTTAAGTCAACTTTTGTTAAAAGGATTTCAATACAAACTATTTACAATGATAAGAAATAAAATAGTAGGTTTTGATCTATGTGATTATAACTAACCTTTGTTGGTTTAGATCTTTGTTTGATCCTTATGATGAGTCACTAATAAGCCTTTCATTGTCATCCTTGGTCTTGATCTTCTTGGACACCCTTTAAGAAATCAGTCTACTTGTCTCATCACCACTTAAGCCTTCTTCTCAAATTCACTTATCAACAACAACATCACATCTAAAATATTTCTCTTGTAGCTTGACATTCAGTCACTTGTGTGTATCTAATCAACCTTGCTCTATATGACTTCCTTCATAAACAAACTCACACACATTGGTTAGGGCTAGACTAGGCAACAATTTTTTGGTTATGTATCATCTTAAAAAAGTAATTTGTGCTTTACCATTTTCTATATCCACCATAGATCTTAGGGGTTACGATCAGATTCAACTCAATCCAATGTATCTATACATCTTCTTGATCATTCTCTAGAAACTTCTCTAGAATCTTTCTATTAGGTCTTCAACTAATCATCACCTTGAATTTAATAATCCAACTCCTCAATATTATCTTCAAAATGTTCTACATGTCCCAAGAAACCAAGAAATTAACTTAGTCAGCTTGATGATACAATTTATTTGAATTTGATCTTTTATTGTCACTCGACAGTCACTAAATTCTAACACTTGGTGAATACTTGAAATACTCTGTCATTGTTTAAAATTTTTGTCTTGGCATCAACTAACTTTCTCAATTGATGCTAATGCTTGGTCAACAATATATTTTCTCAACACTAACTGTGGCTTAGTTGACACTAGCATTACTTGGCACTCCTTAGTATTTTACTCGTTTTCTCAACTAGGCTTAGCTTTCTTGACATAAACAATTACTTTTCTTTATCCAAGTCTATCTAATTAATTGTCTATTATAACTTCCTTTTCATAGCTTCAAACTTTCCTCTAGGTGTTATATTTATTAGTAACTCTCAAGTCCTCTTCATCAATTAAATAGGTATGACATTTAGATTAAGTAGCAATCTGTCTTTCCATGGATTTGACATCAATGACAATACAAAAATTATTCCAATTGTAAGTTTCCAACATATTAAAGAGTCATATTAGTTATTATATTTTCATTGATGTCAAAATCTTAATTGGATAGACATTATGCTAACTGAAGATAGTATTGTATCATTTGATTGATGAAGGGATTTGATTGATTTTGATGATTTAAAGAAAGTACTATGAAGACAAAGTTGATATGTAAGGTATTCAATGGGTACTTGAATGAGCTGGAAAATGATCGTGTAATATTGGTTTGATTATTTTACAATCACATATTATTGAGAAGTATTGAAGCTCATAAGCTTAACCAAGTCACAAGGTTAATGAAGGGAGACTATATTCACCGAGTGACTCCACCATTTCTTGACCAATTGCAAAGGTTGAAGACTGTAGTGTTTCCCAAGAAAGTTAACATTAACTGAGATATATGTTTTTTGAGTAAGTGTAATATTTACTAATTGATATTTAGATGAACAAGTTTGAGAAATTGGAATCTAAGACCAACTTTTGATGGAAATTTGGAAAGTGCAAGAAGCTCTAATGTGAGAGTCAAATTTTGTTGCAAGATCTATGATGGAGAAAAATCAAGAAGGATCTAACAAAGGAAATTGAAGAAGGATAAAGATGGACAAAATTTTCTATGAAAAAATATTTTTTCTATGTGTTTAAATTCATTGTACAAAGTAATTATGTTGTAAACCTCAAATCAACGTTTCTAATTAAGAGATAAAAGATGGAAAGATCTAGAAGCTTTTAGAAATCAATTTAAGGAGAAGAAGATGACAATTTAGGTTGTTGATTTTATCATGTTGATCTACTAATCTATTGAGATGGTCAAGTGTTGATACTAGAGTTGGAGATACAATTCAAGGTTCTTGTGGAATGTGGGGTTGTTGAAGAAGAAAACGAGTTAAGTTGAGTAAGTCAAGTAGAGTAGAGAGGAGTGAAGTGAGAAGATTTTAAGGAATACATAATTAGTTGAGTGATTAAAAGAAAAAGATAGAGCATGAACAAAGATATGATCAAGAAAAGGTAGTTTCTAATGTTACAGATCACTTTATATTGTTTATGGTTTAACCATTCTAATCAAAAATTTTGGAAGTACCAAGTGGACCTAACAAGTTTGAGAAATCCTATATGGTAACATTGATTAATGATGTTTGTAAGTCCTTTAAATCATACCATTCTTTTTGGTCCTAGATAGCAAGTGATAAGGTCTAAATGATCTTTAGGTGAAATCCTCAAACAAGGTCACTTTAACAAAGTGTATGTAACCTGTAATAAGGGAGTCTCCTAATAGATATCACTTTAGATGAGAGAAATTTTTGGGTCTGTAGTCTAAGGTGGTTTTACCGTAACACGTTTTCCACATTAAATATTGGTGTCAAAATTGTGTGAATTCTATTTATGTTGAAAGTTGATTTTCATGTTTTTATAGTTTACTACAACACGGTAATAACTAAGATATCACTAGGTAATTACTAAAAAATTTATTGACAAGCAGTATTGCAAGGAACAATTTGAGAAGAAGTTGATAGATGAGTTAAGTTTTATGTTGGATATATCTAATGATTGATGGGATATATTGAAGGTGTTTATGTTGCTTTGATGGTGATGAAATTTTGAAGGGACTATGATATAATTGGACATAACTAATTCACCACCACACACCCCCCCCCCCAAAGATATCTAATAATTTGGTATTAGAGCACTCAAGGACTGAAGGAAGAAACTTAAAGGAACTTAAGAAAAATATCAAGATGTGTGCTTGAGAGAACCACCAAAGCTAAACAAGGAAAAGACAAAATGAAGCTATATCTTTCATGTATTTGAGATGATGTCACACATTAGTTAGAGAATGAATATATCATATATATTGGTCCTCTGTCTATAGATACAATGAATGAGAAGACATATCGTAATAGTATGATGAGTGATATTGCATCTTCTCTCAGTGATGATGAATTTAAGGATATTTAGAACTGTACCATTGAAAAGAAAAAGTGGGATAAATTGAAACTTGTCTATGGAGGAGATGACAGTGTAAGAAGAGCTAAAGCTAAAATCTTGAGAGGTGAGTATGATGATATGAGAATGAAATAAGGCAAAAATGTTGCATAGTATGTGAACTAAGTCAAGGATGTTGTGAGTGCAATAAGAGCTACTAAAGGAAAAATCTTGGAGTTTTAAATTGTAAGTAATATCTTGAGAACTCTTTTACGTGCTTATGCTATCAAAGTATCTATTATTCAAGAAGTAAGAGCTATGCATGGTAATGATCTGACACTTGATGGTATAGTTAGTCCTTTGACTACATTTGAGTTAAGCGATAATGATAACAATATCATTACAATTGGAAATTTATTTTAGTCTTCACTAACCATCAGAAATAAAAAGAAAGAAAAGAAATACAAAGAAGAAAGTGAATCTAAAAATGAAGATGATCTTGATGAGATTAAAGTATTGTAGACGCTTAAAATCATCCCAAAAGACTATATTAATTTATTTAATATTTCTCTTGACATTATAATTAGTTATTTATTAATTAATTATATTTGTCATGTTCTTCTACATATTTAATTAAATTTATTTAATTAAATAGGTTCATTTTCCTAAGGTATTTAAATTTAATTTAAATACCTCTAGCCTTAATGTGTTAAATTTATTTAATACATGATCCTCCTTTAATCCCCCTTTTAAATAAATTATATTTATTTAAATCCCATCATCTCATTAATTTCTTAAACCTATGATTAAATTAAATATTGTTTAATTTAATCTTAACCCTAGTCTACAGCTATCACTTTAATCCTCCTAAGCCTATCCACCCTTTAACCCCACTTAATTACCTTAATCATCTCGCTAAACTCTTCTTAAGCCTAAGTGTGTGCTCACACATGTGTAAGACAACTCCCTCTTGCAAGTTTGTCCCCCACTCTCTTCTTCTCAAGTTTGCCCACACATGTGTGAGCAAACTTTGAATATTTCACCACTTGCATGGCTTACATGTCACCTATGTGGCACCTACATGGATGCCACCTCAGCAAGCCCTCCCTCAAGCTTATAAATAGAGGCCTTGTCTCAAGAATTACACATCTCCAATAATTGCATTGTTATCATGCTAGTTTGAGTTTGGGTTTTCATAGTAGAGCTTTTATAGTGATTTCTAGGTTGCATACTAACTCTTGGTAGCTAGTTTTTAGATTGTATTTGCATAATTAGTCTAGTTTGCTTATGCATTTGCATCTCCATTTCACTTACATGTTAGTGTAGCTTGCATTTAAATTTAGTTTCTTTTGTTTCATTTTAAATCTCCATCCTTGAAAGCCTTCAAACATGGCTTCTTCCATAGCCATTGTTTGAGGTGTTCTTCATTTCATATAGCATAGGTTCATAGTGTCATTACTCACATTTTCACATTCACCATTCAAGAGATTCAATCACATAGTTGTGTTTGGGAGAGCACACCAAACATACCTCCAATCTTAACACACCAACAAGGCCTCTCATGGGTGCCTTTGTTGAGCTATTTGAGGTTGCTTGAGGATTTGGTTTGTTGGTTGCTGTGAATTGTAAAACTCAAGCAAGCATTAGTTAGTCCTTTTATTTTGATAAGTACTTGATGTATATGTGATTTAAAGTAATGTTTGTTTGTTGATTCATACTCCCAATAGGTCACTTCTTTTAGCATACATTTTGGCACACCCAATGGGACCCACGTCCCTATTCTCATCTCAAAAATCCATTAAGAGTTTGTAGTCCATCACAAAAAATCTTGCATTGTCATTTGCATCGGCCGCAGCATCGTCTACACTTGTTGTCTACGCAGACCCGAGTCTATGTAGATTGGTGTCTTTGTGAACTAGCATCTATGCTCTCTAGTTTGAACCAATAATTTTACATATCAGAAAACCCTATTTTAGTGTCTGCATAGGTATCCATTCTGTCATCTAGGTTTTCCACATTGTCATCTGTGAATTTTATTCTATTGTCTATGTGTATCAAATAGTCATCTACATTTTTAGACTGTCATTTGCATAGTTGGCAGCTCTCGATCCATATTGTCATCTATGTCTAACAAAAAGAATAATTTGACCATTAAACCATACTCTCCTATCCTCTATCGTCTATGATTTTTGGCATCTACACATTTTAGCATTTGCTATCCTACAGTCTATCATCTGTGCCTATTGGCAAAGTTGTTCAAATTTTTTTTTAATTATATTTTGCTAACTAGTGCTTTGCACAATTTTTCTAACAATTTTTCATGCAAGAAATTAACCTTTAAATACTTTAAACAAACCAATAGTGATTTTCATTACTAAGGAAATTTTTAGTGATTTTTATCACTTTAGATTTAAAGGCTAAAGAACTTGTATGGCTTAATCATTTTCATTTGAATGTATGATGCAAATTAATTAGTAAACCCTAAACACACTCTTGAGTGCTTAAACCATTTTTTTGAATGCTCACACTTTTGTTGGAATGCATGTTTAGGGTAGCAAACATTTGGACTTGGAGATTAAAAAGAACTCACACTCTCTTGAATGCCTTAAGGTATAATGGACATATATGCATAGGGTAGCAAATATTTGAACTTGGTGCTTAAAAAGAACTCATACCCTCTTGAATGCCTAAAGGATAATTCACATGTATGCCTAGGCTAGAAAACATTTGGAATTAGTGCTTAAAATGAAGTCACACACTCTTAAATGCCCTAAAAGAAATTGATTTTATTTTCAGCATTTTATTTACATACGCTCGATTTACTTTCTTGTTGACGAATTCACATTTTTATTTATGTTGGCAATATTTCAAGTTGGAAATAACATTGTATGTTTTAATCACAAGTATCTTCAAAGTAGATAGAAAACCTAAAGCTTCATTGGGAAAAGAACAAGTTTCTTTTAAACCCCAAGGCCACTTATGTATTCTCTCCCCTCATGCCTTCAGGTGATCTTGGGTGCAAAAGAAATAGGTGGTCTTGTTTTTCTTTTTTTTAGGAGGCCTACTTGGGGATTTCATCACCCCTTGGGACAACCTCAACTCTAGTGTTCTAGTAGAGTATAAATAGTGGGAGGTGAATCAAAAGACACCTCTCTTGGAAGTGAATATTGTCACTCTTGGCTAAGCCCCAAAGAACTTTATACCTTTAGGAAGTGAAGGAGGAGATTTGGGTTACCATCTCCCCTCGACTGTGTGGTAGTATTTTCTTCCATCTATAGATTTGGGCCTCACATACCTTGCGTATATCGAGGACATCCTTTAGATAAGCCTTGTTCATCCTAGTGGTAGCCTTATTAGGATTGTTGGCATGTTCAGCGTGCTTGTTCAAACATTCAAAACCAAATCCAAACATCAAACAAGTTCTAAAATGAGTGAAATTGTGAGGTAACCTTTCATTGAGTGAAATAGTGGTAAGTGAGGTCCTCTTAACTCACAATTATTTTTAGCGGTCCTACATTGAGTCTACATTTGAAACTAGTTGAGTCTAGTTACAACTTGTTGCAAAAATTTTGGTGCTTGAAATTTGGGTCTTGTTTTATTCCTACCATGACCAATAAAGTTAATCGAGTCAAACATTAAAAAGTGAAATTGTCCAAACCACCCATCTACAAGGAAAGGAAGAACCTAGTGCATGATGAAAAATAATTCTAATATGCTATCAAAGATATCCAAAATGAAGAAGCTAGACAAGACAATTATGATAGAATTGAATACAATAGAAAACTTTGAAATTGGTCTGCCTTCCCAGCAGTAAACCCAAGGTTTTTTTTTCCAATGAATGAGGATTGAGTTAACTACATAAGTGACCATAATATCTCCATTTTCCATATCTATCTCCATTTTCCAAATTTCTAGTCTTCCATTTTGGAATTTTCTTCTAGAGAGCTTGAACCTTAAAAACTTGGCATCAAACATTTTTTGAAATTGTGACACTAGACCTTTTATCCATAGGCAAACATTTATCTCAATTACACTTACTTATTTGGGATCACAAGTCCATCTCCAAATAGTGAGTAATCAATTTGGTGTCCTATCTTGCCTAAAGATCACTTGACTGTCTTTGGTAGGAGAAAGATACTATTATCCTCCAATCAAACTTTGTTTGCTAAACTAAGGTCTTTTGTTCACACTTGGGTAGTTACCCCTTTTTATCACATAAGGTTAATAGCTCTCATCCTTATTTTCTCTTTCTCCCATTATCTTCCACCCATTGATTTGGTCACTATTGTATGGTACATACACGATCTGACAGATTCACATTTAATCCCATGTCACTCTTATTGGACTCATTAAGGCAAAAAGAGATGGAGAATCCTTTTCCTGCACACATAACATCATTAGGGGGAGGATTTCCCTCTAGTTCAAACTTTGGTATGCCTAGCTTAACATCCACGCAAGAACTAGAGGATCTTTTTCGCAACACAAATTTGGGAAATGATGATGAGGAAGTATACCAAGAAGAAAACCCCATTGACAACAACAATATCCCTAATGATGTCCAAATGTTCCTTATAGATCCATACAATGTTGAAATGATGGAAAAATCTATTAGGACAAACAAAACTGAGATCTTCCTAAACTTGGTTAAAGATGGTGTTAATGTACCTACAAGCTTTGATGAGACCACCTTGTTTAGATAGATTACGAAGGGTGGTGCTCCTGTATTGCCAACTACAACCCAAGCATCTAGCCAAGGACCAATAATGACAACTAGTGCTACCTCTACATCAAGTGGCACCACCAAACCAACATTCCAATTAAGTGTGAAACATATCCAACAAATCATTAGTGCCATACCCAAAACCACTATGCCTGCTAGTATTCCACAGTCCACCTTAACAGGTCCAACTATGGGATGCTTAAACATTGGGCTAATTTCTACTTAGTAGATGGAAATTCCAACACAACCAATCTATTCTGCTTATTCACAAATTCCAACAAGTATGGTAAAAACATATGTGCCAATTCCAACAATTGCATATCAATACATTAGCCAAAATGGAGCACTTCCACCACCTCATAATACATTGGGAACTCCTTATAGCTTGGGAGGTGGATTTACAAATACTCAACAATCACAAGTGCAACCAAACCAAGATTTAGTCCAATAATTGATTGAACTTCAAAATTTCATACATAGCATGACTAATAAAGGGGTGAAAGATTTCTCTTTTGAGGAAGTTTGTCCCTTTCCATTTGATAGATCCATTAGCATGATACCTTTCACACCAAACTTTGAGATTCCTAAATTTGACAAATATATAGGAGAAACATGTCCTATCACATATCTCAAGGAATTCTCAGTGTTGTGTCAAGAAGTAGCCTATAATGAAGATCATCTTAAGAGGCTCTTCACATGAAGTCTTGGAGGCCCCACACTATAATGGCTTATGAGCTTGCCCAAGGGTTCCATTACTTCTTTCAATGACCTAACAACAAAATTTGTAGCACAATACTCTTACAACATTGAACACCATGCCTCATTAAGTGATTTTTCCAACACAAAACAACAAAATGGAGAAACATTTGCCAACTTTCTACAATGGTGGAGGCATCTTGCTAACTGCATGCCCTACAAAATTGAGGATTCCCACCTTGTGGATATATTCATCAAAAACTTGAAATAGAGATGTCTTTTCACATGAATATGGCTAGCCCTGAAGATTTCTCTACATTGGTTAAGAGGGGCAAAAGCATTGAAAATGGGCTTTTAGACAAATGTACCATCAAACATTATAGCAATCATCCTCAAAAAATGACACAAACAACAATAAAAAACCTAAATTTTGGTCCAAAAACAAAGGTGTCACACACGACGGTGTCACTGATGTTAAAAATGTGCAAAACCTTCAAGGAGGAAACAACAACAACTATCATAATAAAAAAAACAACAATTAAAACAATGATAATCAAAAATCTCGCAATCAAAAATAATTTCTCCCTTGCAACAACAACAACTACAACTATGACTATGATCACAATAGTAAGTTCACTAACTTTTGTGAACCTTTGGAAGCCATTTTTCAAAAACTAGTGGATCACAATTTTATGGTATTTCCTAACACACGGCCTTTTGATGAAAACCAACCCAAATCAAAATGGTATAGGGAAAATGAATATTGCAAATACCATCGCATCAAAGGATATGACACAAACAAGTGTATAAAACTCAAATTCTTCATCCAAAATCTTGTCGATGATGGAGAAATTGACGTAGAAGGAGGACCATCCTCTAAAAATGCTCAGTTGAAGATATTTCTAAAACCATTTCAATGACAATACCAACAATGGAAACAAAAATATGAACAATGCAAATTGAGCTTCCACATCAAATGCATTACCTTATGATTATTCTACTAACCACATATCAGGGTTTGACTCCTTGTGTGGTAAAATAGAAACCAATGATATATGTGGATTTGACTCCATGTGTGGTAACATTTAAGAGGTAGACACTCATGTAAATACCCTTGTCCTACAAGCAGCCCATTGTGATGCAACCACTCAACAGGGAAGACTTACTTTGCAAGCCACCACTCCTAATCATAGTAATCCATTAGTTCCACATATGCCTGCTGCACCATCCACTTCACAAAGGCCCACTTCTCACTATGATGTGTTATTCAAATTAGGTAAGACTCCTACACAAATATCCATTCTTGAGCTCCTAACAGCATCACCCATCCACAAAGAAATCTTGGAGAAGGCTCTTTTAGAGTCTTGTGTTCCTGAAAACATCAATGCCTCCTAGTTCACTACCATGATTGGAAACCTTGCTGCCCAACAACACCTTGTCTTCATAGATAAAGATTTCCAAGGTCCTAATCCCCACCATAATTTGTCACTCCACATTGAAGTCCTTATATAGTGACATAAGATCAAAAGAGTCTTTATAGATAATGGAATTGGTTTGAACCTATGTACATTGAAGATGATTCATTTCTTGGGACTTCTAGAAGATCTTCTAGATGTCAATAAAAGGAAAACAATTAAAGCCTATGATGAAAGGGAAAGAGAATCAAAATGAGTTATCATGTTTCCACTAAAGGTTGGACCAGCCATCATAAATACTGAATGCCATATCCTAGACTTGGATTTGACATATAACATTTTGCTTGGTCGACCTTGGATACATACACTAAAGGTTGTCCAATCTACCTATCATCAATGCTTGAAATCCCCCCACTAGTGAAGAGAGGTCACAATTCTAGGAGATCCCACACCTTTTTCCTTTTGTAAAAGATTGGAAGGTGCACCAGCAAATTTTTGTCCAATCAGTGAGTTTGCCAAAGTTATACCTAAGCCTCTCACCATAATAGAATCACCTAAGCCAACGATGATTCTAATTCTTTCAAAGGAAAAGAAAAGGTGGGAGATACTACAGTCAATACTACAAGGAAGAAGGTTACTTTTATTGATTTAGGAATGGGAGAGCATAAGTTTGAAAATTCCTTGTGTGTTGGACAACTACCACTCTCCCCTCATTCCTTTGGAAAACCTTCACAATTGCCACCTCCTACCAACAAAGAGACTAAGCATATTAACAAGACAATATTTGAACATTGGGGTTCACTTAATGATAAGTAATATTCTAGATTGGTTGTACTATGATGGAAAAGAGGAACCTGTGGAGTTCCCCAAGGATAAGTATGTTAAGGCCCCTCCCATTATCAAAAACATGGGATATCATGGTACCGACCTTGGACCTAAAGAAAATGGAATGAGACAACCCTCATAAGCTAATAGCTATCCTAAAGGATGTGGTTTGGGCTCCATTAAATCTAAGGTATCCTTTGCTGACAACTATTGTATGATTGAATCTAATTCTAAGACTGACGAAGAGGAATTCTTCAAAATACCCTTCCAATATATTGAGGATGACCTAGACACCTATGTCCATTCCATTACCATAGCTGACCTTTCATCCATTGACCTACCTCTCAACAACCCTGACATGATAGACTGGGACCTTCAGGACACACCACTAGCTCTTGAAATCTATAAGCTTGATCAGGTAGTGATGGCACTCTTTCGCCTTAAGAATCTCCAAGATTACTAGCATGAGATCCAATACAATGAGGAAGCCTACTTTGGTAGCCAAGTCAACTCTCTTAGTCACAAAAGTGAAAAAGAAAATAAAAATGGAAAAATAAAAGAAACATCCTCTAGTGAAAAACTCTTCTAGGGCACTTTTGGATGAAGAAAAAGATAAAATAAAGGATGCATCTTCTGGTGAAAACCTCTTAGAGGTGCCAACAGAGGGAGAGATTGACTTGTCATTTAGATCTTTACCACCAGAAAAGTCATCTATTTTGAATGAGGACACAATTCCAATCAACTTGGGTATAGAGGATAATCCACAAATCACCTACATTGTAGTCACCCTAAGTCCTGAAGAGCAAAAGGCAATGACTAAATTCTTGAGAAATGGTAAAATAAATTTTTCATGGACCTATAAAGATATGCCTAGTTTAGACATGGATTTGGTTGTGCATCACTTGACAGTAGATCCCAAGATTATACCAGTAAAGCAAAAGTTGCACAAGATGCATCCTAAGGTAGCACTTTTAGTCAAATTAGAATTGTAGAAAATGTTAGAGGCAAATTTCATCCACCCTATTTATTATCTTAAGTGGGTCTCCAACATTGTTCATGTAGGAAAAGCATCTGGGGGCATCCATGTTTGTTCAGATTTTTGAGATTTAAATCTTGCATGTCCTAAGGTTGATTTTCTGCTTCCTAACATAAACATCATAATGGATTTGACTACTGGACATGAGATGTTGTCTTTGATGGATGGTTTTGCTAGTTATAATCAAATCAAAATTGTACAAGAAGATCAACATAAAATGGTATTTACCACCCCATGGGGAAATTTTTTTTATCAAGTCATGCCTTTTGGCTTGAAAAATGCTAGCACCACTTATCAATGTGCAATAACTACCATATTCCATGATCTTCTACATGTCATTATGTAGGACTATGTTGATGACATTCTAGGAAAATCAAAGACACATGAGTTCTACATTGATGTACTCACCACCATTTTTGAGAGATTGGAGAAATATAAAGTTTGCCTAAATCCTAAGAAATGTGTTTTTGGGGTCAAATCTAGCAATTTTTTAGGCTACATTGTGTCAAGAAGAGGTATTGAGGTAGATCCTGCTAAAGTAAAAGCCATCATGGGCAATGCCTCCACCTACCACATTGAAACAACTCTACAATCTTCAAGGAAAGTTACAATCCATCAGATGATTTGTGGCCTAGTTAGCAGATAAGGTTCATCCACTTCAACATTTTCTTCACAAGGACACTAAGTTTTAGTGGTATTTTCTATGTTAGAAAGAATTTGAACAAATTAAGGCATACTTGGCTAATCCTCCAGTTCTAGTTCCTCCAACTGCAGGATGACCATTGATCTTATACATTTCAGCCACTTTAGTCGCCTTAGGTGCTCTTTCAGCACAATTAAATTACAATGGTAATGAGTAAGCTATATACTATCTTAGTCAAACATTTGTTGGTTATGAGTTGAACTACACTACTATTGAGAGAACTTGTTTGGTAGTAGTATTTTTCACATAGAAGCTACACCATTACATGCTTAATCATACTATGCATCTCATTGCCAAGATAGATCCACTCAAATGTTTTCTATCAAAAGCCTCCTTTATTGGTCAAGCTACAAAGTGGGTCTTGATTTTGAGTGAGTTTGACATTATTTATAAAGAACACAAAGTCATTAAGGGACAAGTAATTGTAGATTAACTTGCTAAAGCTCCTCTTCCAGGAGACCATCCCATAGTAGCAAATTTTCTAGATGACACCATTATGACTGTTACCCCCACTACACCATGGAAACTATTTTTTGATGATTCATTCACACAAAAGGGATCGGGGGTTGGAGTTTTTTTTGTGACACCACAAGGAGATCTCATTCCTAAGTCTTATAAGATATCATTCCCTTACACAAACAATATAGTTGAGTATGAAGGACTAGTCACAGGGTTGCATCAAGCTATCAGATGGAATATCAAAAGTCTTCTTGTCTTTGGAAACTCATAATTGGTCATTAAACAAGTTATAGATGAATACCACACTAAGGATGAGAAGTTGTTGCCATACCATAGGATAGTTGAGGATCTTAAAAAACATTTCACAAAGCCAATTTTTCATTAGATCCCAAGGGCTAATAACAAATCAGTAGACGCCATGGCTACCATTGCCTCAAGGATTGCCATGCCAGAATATAGTCCTAAATGTGAGTTTCTTGTTGAGAATCTTTTTACTCCTACTCATGAGAAAACTAATTTAGAGTTGGTGTGTGAGATTGTTGGTCCTAAGTCTCCATGGTACACTGACATTTTAGCCTATTTACTTCACAAAACCATTCCCATAACCCTCACCCCAAATTAGAGAAAAACTTTCATCCATCACATAGCTTGATATACCATCTTAGGTGACACACTTTTTCGAAAACATTTTGATGGAACCCTCCTCTGATGTCTCAATTTAGATGAAGCCAGAACAACATTAGAAGAGGTCCACCAAGGGATTTGTGGTGCCCATTGTAGTGGCCTTAGGTTAGCAAAAAAGCTTCTTAGGACAGGTTATTATTGGCTCACTCTGGAAGCAAATGCATATCATTTTGTGAAGAGATGTATTCCTTGTCAACAACATGGCAATTTGATGCACACTCCTGCCCAAGACCTCCAGCCCACAATCACTCCATGGCCCTTTTCCCACTGGGGATTTGATCTTGTTGGTCAAGTATACCCAAATTCCTCAAATGGCCATAAGTACATTATTGCTACCATTGAGTACTTCACAAAGTGGGCCGAGGCTATTCCATTAACCTACATCACCAGAAAATAGATTTCGAAGTTCATCTTGAACTACATTATTTGTCATTTTGGCATATCTCAAGACATCATGACTGTTAATGGAACACCTTTTAAAAATTAGGAAGTTGCCACATTATGTAGGAAATTCAAAATCACCCAGCATTTTTCCACCAAATACTACCCCCAAGGCAATGGCCAAGCTGAAGCTACTAATAAATCCATTTTCAAAATCCTAAAGAAAATTGTTGATGCAGCTAGCTATGATTGGCACCTCCAAATTTCTCCCACCCTTTGGGTCTATCACACCTCCATCTGTACCCCCACAAGAGCCACTCCATTCGCCCTTGTTTATGGTTCTAAAGTTGTCTTACCCATCAAAATTGAGCTCCCTTCCCTTAGAATCTATCTCAAAAAGCTGATGTCCAAAGAAGAATACTAAGTTGCCCACTTGCAAGAGCTACAACTCCTTGATGAGAGATTCCTCAATTCCCTAAACCACCTCCATGTGTATCAAAATCACCTTCAACTTCAGTATCACAAGAAAGTCAAGCCATGGGAATTTGAAGTGGGTGACTTAGTTTTGTAGCATAATATGAGGAATCTCCAAAATTGTGAAAAGAAATGAAAATTTGAGGCTAATTGGCTAGGTCTATTTATCATTATAGCCAAATATGGTTCTAGGGCATATTAGATTTCTACTCTAGAGGGAGATCTACTCCCTAGGCCTATAAATATCTAGCATCTCAAGTGGTTCTATGCTTGAGCCTTGTAGTTTCTATACAGTGTTTATATAGTCCCGCAAAAATCCAAAAAAAATCTAAAAAATCTAAAAAATCCAAAAATGTTCCTAAAGAAAAAACCTATAAAGGAGAAAATGTTCCTGAAAAAAGTATTGTTAGATCCATTGTCTATAAGGCTCATTGTGCTTCACTTCATTCTACCATTTCATTTCCCTTTGTGCAAAGTCGTATCTAGCTTTTAGCTTGTCATGCATCCAATAAAAGACCTCTTGTCTATGAGGCTCCACTTCACTTCCATCTTTTGAAAGACCTCTAGTCTGCAAGGCATTTTTCCATCAAGTGATTTCCCAATCCCATTCCACTGAGCTTTTTTCACAACAGTGACCACACTAGGACTTTAAAAAAATCACCATTTGAGACTTAACGATTCAAGAAACTTGTTTTCTTTACAACCCTTGCCAAAAACACACAATTTTGTGTTCATTGACATTCAATTCAACACATTATTATAGGATGACTCCTTCCTATTGGTGACATTGTGACATTCACTTCTAGACCTAAGGTTCTTGGCAGGAACTGTGTACTGAATGACTACTTGGTCATGAGGTCTCTTTTCGGTCGATTTCATTTTGTGTGTTAGTGGAAGCCTTTATGGTGTGCCTTGATCTTCCATATTTTGGTCATACCTGAATGGCTCTCATTGACTACACGTGTTGTCTATGGTATGATCTATTTTTTAAGGCTTTATTTCATATGTGTTAGTTTTAGGTTATTGTTAATGCATTGCACAATGGGGGTAACGAGTTAGCACACTTTCCACCAAAGATCCCTAAAAAGACTTTGGGTGTGCTCAGACCTCTCCATCATGTATATGACATTTGATCCATCGTGACTATGCAAACTACACCTATCATCCTAAAGTCTCTCTATTTTTGTGTGTCTAGTCCATGCAAAAGAGCCTTGACATTTATGCTTCTATAGCATATAATGCATAAACTCTTTTGAAAAAGAAAAATAAGGTGTACTCCCCATATAAAAACAACTAAATCTCTCGATATCATGTAGTTAGGATTCATGTAGCATAGGGTTTCATTTGAGTCATGCTTGAGACAAAGGTCCTATTTTTTTCCCCCCTCCTATGCTACTGAGTTTCTATGAGTGACAGTTTTGATAGATATTCATCCATTACATTGCATTCATTTTCATTGTAGGTTGTATCTATTAGTTCATTTCCACTAGGTTGCATTCATTTTCATTTTAGGTTGCATTCATTAGTGTTCATTAGGCATTTTTGGTCCATTTTATTAGGTTGCAATATTACTTCATTTAATTAGTTACATGCATTCATTTTAGTCATCACATCTAGTAGCATATACATCATCATAACATCTCATAAATGCATCCATACATGTAAAATAAAGCAATGCATGCATCTCATAATTGCCAGCAAACCTACATCATCCACATGTTAGATATCACATATATATCATAAGAACATCACATAGCATCACATCTTTCATCACAAGTGTTAGTATCCACATCATAGATATCATATGCATCACATAATCCATATACACATCGGGCCATCGAATCATGTCATGTATATATTAAAAAATAATATCTATATAGTCCATATACAAAATCATATAGTATCATATAGTACAAATGCATCATCAAAAACTCACTGCATCTGCACATATATGTCAAAATTGATTGTTGTAAAATATCAAGCTACTAGCTATGAGGGCCTAGCCCCCCCTATATCCCCCCCTCAAGGAAGTCTCTACTTTCCTACAGACTACTCTAATCTGGCTCTGCCCCATGAAATCCATTAGCTGGCACCCGTCTCAAAATCTGGTTGTCGCTGATCAGCAGGCACATCCTTATGATATAATAATCTATAGTATGTCACCTCTTGTATGGCTTGTGCCTCTACTCAACTAGCTTAGATGGCCTGCATGACTATGATGGCTGCCCCAAGCTATAGCATCTATCTTGCTATGTCCCTCTACCTATGGTATCCATCCAGCTGGACCTGATGGGTGGCCCACTCAGCTTGTAATGTGGCCACCTCCCCTCAAAGTCTCTCTAGCTTTGCCAACTCCTCCACATCTACATGTATCTCCACATCTACAAACTCACTCGCATACACCCATGCCTATAGGGTTGCTAGAGCCTCCTATGCACTATCTACCATAGCCCTCTATACTAAAGCTCTACCTATATGGCCATCAAGGCCTGCTGTACACCCTTTGCTTGAACCTACTCTATCTGGGCTACACCTTGGAGTCGAGCTACCTCTACATGAAGGCTATCCCACTCAGCCCTCACCATGTATGGGTCCTCTACTAGCCCCTATCTCTATACACCTGGTGGAACCTATACCTGTACCTATGGCCCCTGTCCTAGTTTTTGTACTAGTGCCTCTACTGGTATCTATGCTGGTACTAGCCCTGGACCTCTAATCACCCAGGCTCTGTGCCCTCGTGGCCTCTCCTGTGCCCCCTGTGCTAACGATGGCATCATGGCTTCCTACCCACCATCCCCTACTCCATCCCCATCCCTACATGCCTGCTCTGCTAGAGGAGGTGCCCCAAGAACTGTCAGTCTCATAGGCTAATGTGTTGCCCACCACTATGCATATGTTGTTGTCATGCCTATGTCCCTACGATCCTACTCATGTACCCAAGGCACTAGATGCATTGATAACCATGAGCTCCATGCTAATTGCAGTGTGGTCCCATGACCCTAGATTCCATTGCACTCTCATGATACAATAGGGTACAAAAACTTGTCTGGAATAGCATCCTGCACTCTCCCAAACTACCGCTATATCCTCAAAGGTATATAATGCATCACCATGTGAACAGAGCATCTAATGATCCAATAGTCAGTCTATGTAAAATAGAGATACATTTGATCCTCCCTGTCATCCTCCCTGCTTGCTACTAGCACTGCACCCCACTGCTCTACCCCATCATATGGAGTCCAATCAAACATAATGATCTCATCCAAAAAATGGTGCCAAAATCCCACAGACTCTATGGAGGTGTATTGGATGAGAGGCCGATATCTATAGGTGAATGGCTTGCCAGGCTACCTAGTCTCCTGCCTAGTGATCGGTTGTGTGACTCTAATGTGCTCCCATGACCAAACCATCAGTAGTGTCAGTCCAAGTCCAATGGTCTGTTGCATCTGATATGCACACATGTGCAAATCATAGTATAGCTCTGCTAGGACAGTTTGACCCTAGCAGTAGACCTCCCTGTCATCCTATAGAAGGGTGCTTAGCACCCGTGCCTAGCCGATAGGCCAACCATGCCCCACATGGTCTAGTAGCATCCTCCATATCAATGAGGTTAGATATGCCACTAGCCTCAGTAGTCTCCACTCCAAAGCTCCTCTCCATGATAGCCATGATCACTGAACGGGTAGCCTCTACCACCATCTACCAAAGCACTCCCTCAGGCAAGGATCTGATCCCTCTAGTACATACTCTAGATATGCACCCCGGATCAAAACTTGTAGGATATGCCACACATCCAGTAGTGTGACTGTAGCCTCTCTTATAGGCAGGTGGAAACTCCCTCTGGGTGTGTGCCATTGCTTGATGAATTTTGATAGCTACACTGATTGTGCCCTCAAGTTGGGCCACTCGTATATGTGCTCCAATCTACATAATTGCACATGCCCCTAGTCTACGTTCATATGTCTCTCTTGTATCACCATGGTCGATAGGTAGTGCTCCCTCAACCTAAATACCACTGTGTCCTCCTACAGCATAGATATGTAAAGAGTCAAACCTTTTTGCCCATGTCATCCCTAGAATGAGGCATCTTCCCTTGTCTTCACCAATTTGTCCCAGTCAGCGTAGATGTCAATATGTAGAGATGTTGATTGATGCGCTGATCAAAGTAGACAACATGTCCTTTTTCATCTATAGAAACAATGACCCATAGATTGTCATCCCACTACCACTATCCCACCTTTACCATCCATGAAGATGATAGGTTGAACCCTATCATCTATGTGGAGCCCCTTTCCCTCTTCTAGCATGTGCATAGATGACAAGATCGATCTTGTTGTCTCCACAAACACTATGGTCACTACTTTGTTGTCTATGCAGAGGATAGGGTAGAGACTATCGTCTCTGCCCTAATTGCATTTTCACCACATTTATTGCATAATAAATGCCTCTAGTCTAGTCTAACCTACCAAATGATGAAGAGGATCAGATGACTTACTAGTGGGCCCATCTCAACTAACCACTGATACTCCCAAATGCACTCACCAAGTTGCAAATGATTAATGGGGTCCATGTTTTCTCTGGATGCTTTGCTCTTGAGCTATGAAAATGACCTTCTTTGAGCACCTTACAGGCTTATATAGGCCCCCTGAGGACCCTGTTTGAGCCTGTGTCTTCCCTAAGCCGTGTTTGTCCCCTGTTTTCTCGTAGGTCATGCAATGTCTTCATTTATTTCCTTTTTCTTCTATTTTTCCTCCTTCCAAAGACCTTTTTTGCGAAAATTGCCAAAAATTTATTTTTTGCACTATTTTTGTGAGGGGGCACCCTCCTCCTCTATCATTGCTCTTAGGACTCCTACCTTCTTTGGGGCAACCTATATTTTCTTTTCTTTGATATGGTGTCATCCCAACATCACATCAAAAAAGGGCAAAATGTAGATGCTTAAAATCATCCCAAAAGACTATATTAATTTATTTAAAATTGCCCTTGACATTATAATTATTTATTTATTAATTAATTATATTTTTCATGTTCTTCTACCTATTTAATTAAATTTATTTAATTAAATAGGTTCATTTTCCTAAGGTATTTAAATTTAATTTAAATACCTCTAGCCTTAATGTGTTAAATTTATTTAATACACGATCCTCCATTATTCCCCCTTTTAAATAAATTATATTTATTTAAATCCCACCATCTCATTAATTCCTCTAAATCTATGCTTAAATTAAATCTTATTTAGTTTAATCTTAAACCTAGTCTACACCTGTCACTTTCATCCTCTTAAGCCTATCCACCATTTAATCCCACTTAATTACCTTAATCATCTTGCTAAACCCTTCTTAAGCCTAAGTGTGTACTCACACATGTGTGAGACAACTCCCTCTTGCAAGTTTGTCCCCCACTCTCTTCTTTTCAAGTTTGCTCACACATGTGTGAGCAAATTTTGAATATTTGACCACTTGCATGGCTTGCATGTCATCTATGTGGCACCTACATGGATGCCACCTCACCAAGCCCTCCCTCAAGCCTGTAAATAGAGGCCTTGTCTCAAGCATTACACATCTCCCATAATTGCATTGTTATCATGCTAGTTTGAGTTTGGGTTTTCATAGTAGAGCTTTCATAGTGATTTCTAGGTTGCATGCTAACTCTTGGTAGCTGGTTTTTAGATTGTATTTGCATAATTATTCTAGTTTTCTTATGCATTTGCATCTCCATTTCACTTGCATGTTAGTGTAGCTTGCATATTAATTTAGTTTCTTTGGTTACATTTTTCATCTCCATCCTTGAATGCATTCAAACATGGCTTCTTCCATATCCATTGTTTGAGGTGTTCTTCATTTCATAAAGCATAGGTTCATAGTGTCATCACTCACATTTGCACATTCACCATTCAAGAGATTCAATCACATAGTTGTGTTTGGGAGAGCACATCAAACATACCTCCAATCTTAATGCACCAACAAGGCCTCTCATGGGTGCTTTTGTTGAACTATTTGGGGTTTCTTAAGGATTTGGTTTGTTGGCTACTATGAGTTGCAAAAATCAAGCAAGCATTAGTTAGTTCTTTTATTTTGATAAGTACTTGATGCATATGTGATTTAAATTAATGTTTGTTTGTTGATTCATACTCCAAACAGGTCACTTCTTTTAGCATACAAGTATTTCTTGCAAGACTTTATGAAGAGGTAAAGCTAAAAATAAGGGTAAGTTTCCCTTGATCTATTTCAAATGTAATGAGGTTGGTCACTTTTCTACTAAATATCCTAATTGAAAAAAAAATGATAGAAATGATAGAATTTACAAGAAAGATAAGTACATGAAGTACAACTTTATTATAAACAAAAAGGCAAGAAGTCATACTACATTGTTAAAGAAGAGAACACCAAGACAAGTTCTAATGATGACAAGAAAATAGTTAAAAAGGTCTATGTTCAAATAAAGGAAGAGCCAAGTGGTGAAATGTATGAGAATGAAACTACCCTTATTTCACATGTTACACAGAATGATTTTTGAATTATTGTTAGTGGTTTCTCACATCATTAGACTAGAGATCTAAGTAAGTTTTAAAATTTTGAAGAATTTTTTTATGGTGGAACTATTAAGTTTACTAGTGTTTCTTCATACTCATTAAAGGTAAAGGAACATCAATGTTGAATGACAATATCAAATGTGATGATGAATATTGGTTTCAAGGACTCAAATATAATTTTTATATTATTTCATAATTGAATAACTAGGTCATAAGAAAAAATTTGAGAAAAAAGAAGGTTAAAATATTTTTTGATGAAGGTAATTTGATTGGAATAGGTTTACAAATGAAAGGTAACTTATTCTACCTTGATCCTATAGTTGAGAAATGTTTATTTACAAGAATTGAGGATGTGTAGTTATGGCATAAAAGGTTGTGTCAAGTAAACATTGAAAATATGATTAAAATTAGTAGAAACAAAAGAGTAAGAGGCTTACCAAATCTAAAAAACCTAATAACGCTTTATGCAAAGAATGTCATCTTGGTAAGATGACAACATCTAGTTCTTCTAGTAGGTCACAAACTTCCAATGATATTCTAGAATTAGTGCATACTAATTTATGTGGTCTAATTGGAGTTGATATTTATTATGGTGATATATTCTTTCTATTGTTTGTGGATGATTATTCAAGGATGATGATTGTAATGTTCATAAAATTGAAATCACATGCTTTTGATATGTTTAAATGGTACAAAGAAATAGTTGAAAAGGCAACTGGTAAAATTTTAAAATGTTTAAGATTTGATAGAGGTGGTGAATTTATGTCTACTGAATTCACATGTAAATAACACTTAAACACCGAGATTTAATGTGGAAACCTAATTTGGGAAAAACCACCAAGTAACATGCTACAAATTTTTTTACTCTTCTAAAGTGAGCTAGGTTAAGAGACAACCCTATCAAAGGTTACAAAACACACTGTTAAATGTGACCATGTTAAATGCTTTAATCAACCTATTAGGAATGACCTTTCTAGAGGAGTTTGGATCATTCCATTAGAATTTCACCTTGATTAAAGGATTTACAAAATGACTATTAGGTCAACCTTAATGAAAGGATTTTGATTGTCACACTGGTTAGAATATAATAGTAGGTTTGATCTATAAAGTACAATGCACTTTGAAAATTCATATCTCCATTCATTTATCTATTGGTTCCTTGACTAGCCTCCATCAACATCTCCATCACTCATCTTCTTGGCATCTCCTCATGCAATCACACTTCACCTCTTTTTTCTCCTCTTCATAGCTTTTCCTTAAGATCACAAGTCAACCATGAACCAAATTTGAAATTCATTCCTTATGCTTCCTTAAATAGGTAATTTTAATCTTTTCCACTTAAACACCAGTGTTGGTCTTAGGGTTAGGTCTGATGCATCAAATCCTTCCATCTTTTTTTTCTCCTTCTTCTAGAAACTTTTGATCAAATCCTTGCATTTAACTATATAAAAAACTCTCCTTGTGCATTAAATACACCAACTCATTAATCCTTATCTTCCTCATGCTTTGACTAACTCAAAATTCCAACTGTGCCAATCTCAAAATCAAATCTTTCTCAAACTGTAACTTTTTTTGTCACTTTGCAATCACTATGTTCTTCTACTGAGTTGTCATTGGTTAGCTCAGTGCACAATATACTTTCTCACTCGACATCAACATGATCATTTGACATTACTAGACTAGGTCATTACCACACTTTCTCAAAAAAAACTATTTTTCTTGGCTTCTACTAAGTTCCTTAATCTTCTACTTCAACTCCTTCATTGACTGTGCAATACTAATACTCATTCAAGCTTATCCTTTTGACTTATTTCAACTCTTAGCTTTGTCCAATTTTCTTTTACACTTCATTTATTCATTGAAAAATACATTATCTTTTCAAGGCTAACTTATTAAGTTCCAATTGTATTTTCATGATACTTAACACATATCAACTCAACCATTCATTAGGTCATCTCATAATCTCTTATTTACAAATCCTTTTCATCAATCAAATGATATGGCACTTTTCACTATTAGTAAAATGTATCTCTAGTAGGTTTGACACTCTGTCTTACCAATAGGTTTGATATCAATAACAAAATAATAGTTTCTCCAATTGTAGTTTCCTCTCCCTCTTTGGTATTGATGGTAACACCTCATATACTTCACTTACTTTACTAGTTACTATGAAATCCAAAAAGCTTCAACATTGTATATTGTCCTCTCCCTCTATGTTTGTTTTCTCTCTTTCTTAGTTTCATTTTGATTTGTATTCAATCAATCTCAGTATGCTCCCTCTATCTATTCAATACATACTCTTCTCTATAATAATGATTCCCCTCATTATATCCATCCATGTATGGTAACCCACTTGTACACTTTTCCCTCTTTATTTTTGGTTTTGTATGGTAACTTGATAATGCTAATCTCTCCTTCTTGATAATGTCATACATTATATCTCTCTCTTTGATAAAAATGCCAAAGACATACCATACCACATACATCTTCATGTCACTATTATGACTAATACAACAACATACTTTCTTTATAAACTCTAGATAGCTTCTTTTACTCATAGTTTAATATCTTCCATTATACATCTTTACGCAGGTCCTAAAGTGTGACCTCCTACATCGATCTTCATGGTATTACGATTCTTATAGATTTATGTAATGCAATATCTCTTCCTAGTTTTCTTCAAGTAAGGGAATCACCCCTAAATTTCTTCTTAGATGCTCAAAAGAATCCTTAGGTAGTTCCTTAGTAAATATGTCAGCTAATTTTTTTTTGTGTTCACATATTCCAACCTCACTTATTTCTCTTGACCAGTTCTCTCAAGTAATGATACTTGATCTCAATATGCTTAGTCTTTATATGCATCACAAGGTTCTTTGATATGTTTATAGCACTTGTATTATCACAATAAATTGCAATGGGTTTGGTGATCTCTTCCTTCATCACTTTCAACAATCACTTGATCCATACAATGTCTAAATAGTTCATTACTATAGCAGCATATTCAGCTTCTTGCTTGTCCATGAAATTGATCTTCTACCCAAAAAGAATGATTCTTTACTTGTGCTCTTTTTGTCATCAACATTTCCTACCCTGAAACTTTCAATTTTAATTGTGTACTCCTCTTGTACCATAGGCCATGTTGTTCTACTCCTTTCAAGTATCTTTGTATTCTCTTTACTACCATAATATGATTTTCTCTAGGACTATCTAAGAATCTAGCAACAATTTCAATAGCTAATGCAATGTTAGGTATTCTATGTACAACATATTGTAGTTTCCCAAACATAGACATGTAAAATGTTTGATTCACCTCAGTAGAATCATCATTATTTGAAAATTTATGTCCAATCACCATTCGTGTTTCAATTGGTCTTGAGTCTTCCACACCAAAGGTCTTCAAAAAAAATTTAATATACTTTTATTGATTGATGAAAATACCTCTATTCATTTGATAAACTTGCAAACCAACAAAGAATTTAATCTTTTCAAAAATTGACATTTCAAAATCCTTTTTCATTGAATCAAAAAATGAGTTTCTCAAAGAATCCTTTCCTACAAATATGATGTCATGAACAAAACTTTCAACTAGCAATATCTTATGTTCTATTATTATCATTAGTTCTTGAAAAATTGATATTTACCATGTAATTGTGTAACCTTTCTGTTATAAATAGATAATACTGAGGGGGGCGGGGGGTTGTGAATTAGTATTCTATAAACTTTTGCCCACAATTGAATATTGTTAATTACTTTATAACTTGCATATGAAAGTAAATCGACAATGTTGAATTGTAAATATAACCATACACATAGAGAACTCATAACACCATTATTTTTTAACTATAAAAAACCCAGTGGGGATGATAACCACTAGATGATTCCCTAAACAACAAGATCTGGTTAAGGATATTGACCCTATTAGGAGTCTATGAAGTACATATAGTGTCTTGATTCCTTCTTAGAGGACTGGGCCTTATTAGAAGCCTCAACCCTATTAGGATTTTCTTCAACCCTATTAGGAGCTGGTGGATCAATTACAATGTTGTGAGAAGAGCCCACTACCCTAACATGGAATTATACAATTTAGTTCCTTTATAGACTAGATATACATACAATACTTGCTTATTGCTATAACTCGCACTTGCTCTGATCTAACATCAAATTTTACATCACATAAGGCTTGTAGATGGTTCTCACAATATTTCACATGTCACATCTAATCATGCAAATTCCAAAATATGTGTGCATCACATACATTCACTGCACAACTCACTTTCACACTATTTGTGCAACATAAGATCTTTATTTATATCTTGCGCATTCACAAATTGTTGCTCAATCAGCTTCCATTTCTTCACATGGTTAACATAATATAAAATAATATCCACATAGTTGGCTTAACATGACTTAGTAATTATTTTGAAACCAAAATAATTCCTAAAATCATACAACTTTGTTTTCTACTATGCTTTGTTTTGCACTATTAAATACTAGCACAGTTAAACTTTAACTTGCACTATATTGATCGTACACATGCACACTAGTAGACATTATCATGAAGGTGTTACAAACCTTTCCTCAACTACACATAAGCTAATTTTTTGTGCATCATCTGTACTATTTGTAAATGAGAAATAAGCATGCAAGAAATACTAAATTAAGGAATCAAAAGCATTTACAAACTTAAAAAGCATAACATATATTCTAGACAAAGACAAACCCTCAATTAAGAATATGAACCATTAAGAGGTTCTCTCAATGAGGCCTTTCTTGTTTTAGGGATGAGTCTATTTGATAGATTTAGGATGTATGCTCACTTGTTTGCTCAATTGCTTCAATGGAGATGGATAATGGCAAATTGGTAGCCTTGTGAGCTCTCAATTTTGCATTATAAGGGTATGGTTGATGGCTTTGTTTCTCAAACTAGCATGATAACTTTACTAAATAGATTGTGTTGAAATGGCTTGGCAGAGGATTCAATTTATAGGCTAAGGGCTTGAGGGTTTGAGGGCTAAGATGCAAGGATGTGGAAAAGCTCATGGAGGGCTCAGATTGCATGAGAGGAGAGCACACGGATTTTGCTTCCTTATAGCCAATCAGGGAGTGACACATGTCACAGGGTGAGTGGGTGGAGGAAAGGGCAAGGATGAGTCAACAAAGGAGGCTCAAGGCCTTAAATACCCTCATAATGGCTTGTAAGAGCAATGAATGGGTTTGTAAGAGTTTTTTATGGCTTTGTAAGAGCATTCATTGTTTGGTGGTTGGGATATTTTGAGGGAAGACTTTGGATTGGCTTAGGAAAGTCTTAAGCTTGTTTAGGATTGTGCAAACGATTAAGGGTTGGATTAGGGATGGATTTAGGATTAGATTAGGGATGTTAGAGATGAGCAAGTGGATTGCATTTATGAGGGTGGGTGAGTTAGTAGCTAAGCTTGGTTAGTATAGGTGGATGGGGTGGATTAGGCTAAATGGAGGATTAGGGATAGGCTTAGGATGAGGATGAAGACCTTCTAGAAGAGTCTAGAACTTCCTAGGATGAGGATAAATAAAGTTTATTTATCTCAAAGGTTTAGGTTGAGGAGATATTTATTAAAACATTTTTAATAAATATAAGGATTAATATTTAATCTTAATTAAGTATTTTGAGTTGGGATTAGGGGTAGGAAATGATGGGATTAGCCTTTAATCCAAATTAAAGAAGGATTAGATGATTTTGGAAGAGGTTAGTGGTCTTAAGGAAATTGGCCAAGTTTTGGGCAAAAAATAAATTAATTATTTATTTTGGGATTTTTGGTCAATTTATTAATTAAATAATTAATAAATAAGGAAATAATGTTTAAATAAGATTTAAACATTTTTGGGAGAGGTTCCTTAATTAAATATTTTTAATTAAGATAAAGGGATTTAATGGCATAAAAATAAATTGATTAATTAAATGATTAATTAATTAATTAATTAATGATAATGTCATTAGGGACTTTTTAGAAAATAAAAATACTTTATTTTCTAAGGGATTCTAGGTGTCTGCACTATCAAGATCTATTCACTGTATTGTTGCAAAGTGTCTAATACTTAGATAGTTTTCTATCGTTGAATACATAAATGAAATGTAGAGTATATGTTGTCAAAATCTCCCCCTTTGGCATTGATGGAAACATTTAGCAAAATTGGATAAGTCCCAAAATGATGTCAAACATTAAAAAAACAAATAGAATAACTATACAAAAATTGCCTTCAAAACATAACAATTTTATTCATGTTTTGATGGATCATTACATTCCTTATCACTCCTTTGCATTGGTACATACATAAGCTCCCCCTTACATATACATTAACATCTATACAATTTTCCTCTACATAATAACACGATACTCCTCCTTTGACATCAATAGAAAAGGTGTCAATATTGTATCACAAAAACTTACTACCTATTGTTCATTAGCTCGTCATTCTAGATATGCAACTTGCAAAGTCAATCTCAAGTTTTTCAAAGTCCTTCCAGTTTCCTTTGACTGTATCAGATATACTGATGAGTGTGCAAAGTGCATATGATGCTACTTCAATTACGCTCAAGTCAGTATAGGAAAATTTGTCATAGGAATTCTTTGTTGAAAGACATGTCTCCAATTTCCTCTACAAAATTACAACCTTGGATTCTAGATATTCTTTGAGAACAGAGAATCTTCTTATTATCTTCTCCTTCTCACATTCAATTCTTCTGACAACATTATTGATCTTCTCAATCTCATTCTCGAAATCTTCAATTCTAATCTCTAGTTGCTACAATCTTGTAGTGAGTGACTAAAGCTCACTCATATGACCTTTGATCTTTGCATAAAAATTAGATAAGTAAGTGTAAGACATTGTGCACCATCCATACAACTTCTTACCTTCAGCAATACACTGTCTCAATTCCTTGATGGTTCCATCAAGAGCCTTCAAATCATTGCGCACATTAGTGCACACTGTGTTGAATAGGGTTGCATCCTAATTATTTTGTTCTTGTGCTACTGCTACCTCAATTGAGGTTGTGAATTCCCCATCAAAGGTCTTCACCAACTCTTTTGCCTTGGCTTGCAAGTCTAGATTAGCCATAGTTGTGGAAACTATCGTCTACATGCATTCGAAGACTTCAACAAGGGTCTTCTCCAAAGACTTTAAAGATTTATTTTTCTCAAACAATTTGCTCAAAGTGCCCATTAGCTCTTGTTGTTCTTCATCATCAAATAGAATAGGTACTAATGTTTTAGCTACTAATACTATTGAAGATACACTAGCCTTTATTATCTTCCCCTCTACATTCTTCTTTTCCTTAGCCTCTTTCTTCTTCTTATCTTCTTCTATCTTTTTCTTTTCCTCTTCTTCTTTCTACTTCTTCTCCTATTCTTTGTTCCTCTTCTTTTCTTCATCTTCTTTCCTTTTCTTTTCTTCATGTTCTTTTCTCTTTCCTTTTCTTCATGTTCTTTTCTCTTCTTTTCTTCTTCTTCCTTCTTTTTCTCCTCCTCTGCATCATTAGAACTGCTATAGGCAGCGATATTGCCAACAATATTTGCCCCATATGCTACAAATGGATTCTCCTTTATATCCATAGTTATATGCATACTATCCACTTGCATGGATTCAGTACCCATAACAATGTGAGGTGGACATAGTGCTTGATGTGTCCCTTCTTCCTCGTCCTCTTCACTGCAAGTTGTATCTACCTATACATATACTAGACTATTAGCCTTTTCTTGTGCACTCTTCTTAGGTACTGAGGAAATATATTTCACTATAGCCTCCTTTGTTTCTTTCCTTGCCTCCTCATAATTGCCTCCCATTAGAAGAATTTCTCTTCTTTTTTTCCTTAGCAAGGGCTCAATACCCTCAAGATTTTCTCATATTGATCTTTTGATCCAACATCACATAACTTATTTATGGATGTGATCCTCATATTCAATTATTCTTCTACCACTCTTCTCTTCCTATTGATCAACCTCTTGTATAGGCCTTCAAGAATCTTATTATGAATGCTATCAAATCTCTTATTTGTTAGAATCATATTTCTTATTATAATATTCTCTGATTTCCTCCTATCCATACTACTATACATGCTATAAAATTTATTCAATTGAACAAAATTGTCATCATTTTTAGTCTACATTTTTATATTCTCTAACTTTGGTTTCCATGCCTTCTTGCCTATGGTTTTCTTAGCTTCTTGCACATCTTGCTCAATAGTTTTATCTTCATCATCATCTAAGCTTTTAGAACTGCTCACTTACATAGTTTTCCTCCTTTTTTCAGGCTCGTTGTTAATCTGCTTTACTCTTCTATTCACTTGAGGTGTAGGTTCTTGTTTAACCTTTACCAATCTGCCCAACTTTGTTGCATAGTAGGTGCTTCCACCTTTGACTACCTTATTGTTTTCTCATAGCTTGCTCTTACAAGTTGCACTTGCACAACTGTTGCATATGGTGCAATGGGAGCTTGTGCATGTGGTTGTACCACTGTTACTCCTTCTAAAGGTCTTGCTACTACAATAGGTGTTGTTGCTAACAATTTGGACTGCCCACCGCCCTTCATCTCTAGCGCAATTCCCTTTAGCTCATTGAATTATTGCCTTGACATGCCATATTCCTTGAGGATAGAATCTATCTGTTTCTCTACTTTCTTTTGGCTCTCCTTGTTGTGGAGCTCAGACTCTACAATCCTTAATCTTTCATTATATGTTCCCCATCTAGGACATTTTGTGTCCTACTCAGACTTGATTGAGTATGATCTACACATACCCTTCAATTAGTTCTGTTTTCATCTCATATCCTATAGGCTCAATGAATTTCACTCTAGGTATCACTGCTTCCATGCATGTGTTGTCAGTTTCCACCATGAATCATAAATCATCCTTATATTTCTCTGCCATAGAGGGAGGTATCCTATACCTCAATTTCATCTCAGACTAAAAATTCGTCATCATCCCATCAATATCAATGTCTTTGACATTCTCAGGTTTAGATCTATAGCTTTGAGTTACAATCTTCATTATGCACTTGCTACTATCCCAATTAATGACTCCAAGAAACTTATTTGTAACATAAAAGGAAAAATGAGTCAATAGGGACTCAAATCGAAATATTGTGCTCTTTATTTTCTTTATCTTCAGAATATTGTCCAATAGATGCATTCTGACAATATCCCACAAATTTACTTTTCTTTTTTCAATGGCCATCACATATGGTGTATGAAGGAATCTGGCTGGTATAGATTTTACCCTTGATCCATGGTTCAACTTGTACCCTATGATTTTGGTCAACAATTTGACTCCTTTATCCTGAATAGGATCAAGCCTCATATTCCTTCTGTCAAACTTGGTTTTCAGGTTTGTCTCCACTATTTTCCTTACACTTTTCTCATTAGTAGGATTATAACCTTCGTTACTAAACCCTGTGACATTGTTAGGTCCTTTCCAATGACATTTTGTGCATCACCTAACCAAAACATATCATCATGTACTTTTCTCAATATAATTTAGGTCCACTCGTGATTGTCAAATTCTATGTAGATCATATACTTCACCAAATTCAAATCTTCAAGGTGTGCATACTCAGACTTCAAGGATAAGTCATTATTACACATAACTCCTAAGTCCTTGTGAATCTCCTCATCACCTATACTCTCAATTTTTCAATGTATATAACTCCTTATATCTTCTACACATAATATATTTTCTAGAACTTGCAAAAATGTGCCTATAGGATCATCTAATAAAGAAACAAATGGGTGTTTCTTGAAATCATGCCTTGGTCTGTCACTAACATCATGCACTCTTTGACTAGCCATTCCTTTATAACTATAAATACTTCAAGAAACTAGATTTAATACTCCATAAAATACCTCAAATTTGCAATTTTAGGTCTTCTACAACTTTCATCTTTACAAGCTTTCTTCGCACTTCAATTTCTATCAAATCACTCAAGGCACTTCACATGAACAAATGGTACATCAAATCTTGTTTGCAATCCTTAAATCATTTCAAATCACAATGGACAATAAATGTGTATCTATCACAAACTCATAATACTATCTTTGTTTACCAGTCACCTTGATTTTATAATTTCCACTTACTTTGATCACATCAAGACTTGCGCATTGAACTATAGCTTTCTCTCTATGTCTTCTACCTTATGTTAACTACACAATCTCTAACTCACTCTCTAACATCAGTTTTGACCATTGATGCTCTATTGCTTTTGTAATAGCTTAATTCAAATAGGTTGAGCTACAAACAATCTGTGACTTCAATTTTCCATCATGTGCATCAAAGAATTACTCTTCCAATATTGTATGTGAACTATCTAGATTACAGGCCTTCACAAATGCTTCTTTGAATTCCTCAACATGTTCGTTGACTACTTCTTTCTAACTGTTGTTGCCTCCATTTTCATTCCTTTTATTATTCTTGTTGTTGTTCCTTCTATGATTAGAGTTCATGTTATAGTTCCCTTTATCCATTCTATAGAATCTTGCTATGTGTCTAAAGTTATTGCATAATTGACATACAGATGCATTTCTCCTCTGATTGTTCACATTCTAACTTTTAGGTGCTCTACAATTCCTTTCAATACGTCCAAGATTGTTATATTTGTAACAAATAAACTACTTTTTCTTACCATCATGTTTCTCTCCATCATTAAATCTACTATGAGGTCTACTTCTTCCATTACATATAGGGCTAGTATTCCTAAACATTCTACTATTCTTGTTATCATCAACAAACTTAGGTTTCTTACATTCTATTGCCTTATGTCCATAACCATGACAATTGTAACAATAGAAATTAGTAATAGGTTTAAAGACTTGTAAAAACTCTCTTCATATGCCCAACTTCATTACATATGTAGCATCTACCTATAAATTCATGTTTTACTTCTTTGGATGAATCATCTTACTTAGGTTCTTCAACTTGCTCTGTTGTTCTAAGTTCATCAAATTTTTCTGTTAATTTAGTTTTCTTAACTTCATTAGACCACTTGAACTTTTCATTAGGGATTTTTGTTATAGGAACTCATTCTATCCTAATTTCATCTTTCTTTGTTGACTTCTCTCCAAGAAGACATCGAAGGCCGATCTTGTCATAAGAAGGTCTTTGATGAAATATGTGCTCATCAATTTTCTCAAAATTTGTGTAAAGCTTCTCTAACTGTTGTTTTGCTTATGTGAATTCTCCTCTCACAATGATGTTGTATTTTTTGAACTCTACATGATCTATCTTAATAGAATCTAATTCAGATGTAACTTGACTTAACTTGGATCTAAGGTCTACATTCTCAAATTTTAGATCAGGTTCACTCTTATTGCTATTAGTCTTGAGACTCAACTTCGGTTCAACAATTTTCAACTCATGTTTCAAGATCTCATTCTCTTTCTTGACATTTTATATATCATCATTGTCACTAGTTTTTGTAAATGGCTCCTTGCTAGATTTTAGATAATAAATTTCATCTTTTAGTTTTCCAATGTAAACTTTTGCATCTTTATATCTATCTTTCAAGTTATCTTTCTCTTTAGTAAGAAGATCAATATGTTCAAGACCTTCTTCGAGTTTCTTCTTCAACTGTTCCATATTCATTGGGATGTTATTACTCAAGTTGTTAAGCCTCTTCAAAGTAACTATTCTTTGATACCAATTATTAGAAATAGATAATATTGAGAGGGGGGTGAATCAGTATTCTACAAACTTTTTGTTAGAATTCTTTAGAGTAACTGAGGGGGGGGGATGAATCAGTTATCCAAGGTCCAAATGCCCTAATAATACTTTTTCTCTAATTATAGTGAATCCATAAACTTTTCATCCATCCAAGCTTAAATCAATCATCTTAGCAAATTACAATAAATCAATATGCAGGGATAAAACATGCAAGATCAACACATGACACAATGATTTACATGGAAACCCAATTTGGGAAAAACTACCAGTAACATGCTACTTGATTTTCACTCTTCTAAAGTGATGCCTTATTAAAGGCTTACAACACACTGTTAAATGTGACCTTGTTAGAGGATTTCACCATACTGTTACGAATGGGCCTGATCAAAGGACTTTAGAACATTCACTTGGAATGTCACCCTGTTAAAGGATTTACAACATGGCTATTAAACCAACCTAAGTCCATAGGATTTAAACTAACTATTAAAATTGCTAGAAAGTAACAATAATAGCTTTTTGATCTGATACAACTTACAACATATCTTGCAGATTTCAAATCACACTTCAGCTTTGACATCTTGTCATCTCAAGCTTCACCTCCTTGAGTCTTCTTACTCATCATACCAATGCAACCATATCTGTGGTCATCTATTGAAGCAGAGTAACTGTTCTTTCTTACTCCTTAGCACCTCCTTCAGCACTTTATACTTTCATACTTGACCTCTCCTCTCTCTTTGCTTCATGACCTTGTTATTCCTTAAATAGAAATTTGGATTGCCTTTTCCGCTCGATTCTCCCTATCCAACTTTAGGGTTTCATATGGATTAGGTAGGATACAATGTATCTACCCCATATCTTGCTCTTATCTAGAAACTTCATCTAGAGTCCAGTTGTATTCTCAAAAAAAATGTTCTACATGGTGTTCTGTGTCACTAGCTCATCACTCTTATCTTCTATTTAATTCACAGAATTCAAGATAACAACCTTGTTGGCTCAGATCTAACGAATCTTCGATCTTTGAAATAATGTAGCAACTCGGCCCTATTGGTTTACTAATGCTCGGCATCTCTGTGTTACTCAACACTTGTATTTGCTCGGTACTTGTTTCTGCTCGGCACTTGTATCTCCTCAGCACTTGTTTCTGCTCGGCAATTGTTTCTACTCGGCACTTGTATCTACTCGGCACTTGTTTTAGCTCGACACTTGTATTTTCTCAGCATCTAAAGTTCACTCAACACTTACTGAATTGAACTTGCTCAGCTTCAACTAGGAATCTGTTTGGCACTTACTAGCTTTCTCGGCTCTCTCTCTCTAATGAACTTAGTTAGGCTTTACAATTGACTTAGCTAAAACCTTGCATCTTTGATATGTTTCAGTGTGCCCATTTTTTGTGTCTTAGAGTATGTCATCAATACACTTTTTCATCAATGGCTTAGCTAATTCTTATACTTCATTACAACATCATAACTAACCTTTCTCTAGGTATTCTGGTTACATCTTATTGATTGCCTCCTCCTTGTCAATCAACCATTTGATAGTGTTTGGATCACTAAAACAGTTGTCATTCTTGCAAGTAGCAAGTTTGACATCAATGAGAAAAAAATGATTGAGAACATTCTTTACCAATTCCATTACTTCTATTACTTTTTATATATGATCATTTCCAACAATCTCCCTCATGATATTTTCAATCATTTCCAACAATCTCCCTCTTTGGCATTGATGGAAAACCAAACTAATCAATTGATCAACTTAGTTACCACCAATATTCTATACATTATCTTGATTGTTGCATCCTTACTACTGATCTCATATATCTCCCTCTTTCATATATATCTCCCTCTTGCTTTGTATTGATCAGTTTTCTGCATATTTCTCCCTCTTTGACATAAATGCCAAAGATGTAGCATCTTTAACATGTGAAGTATAAGCTTTGCATCTCATTTTTTCTCCCTCTGTCACCATGCTTGTGACTGATTTGGAGTTTTTGCTCCTGTTGTCATCCTCTGCATCATTCTTCTGATATTTCAATGATTTGTTCCTCTTGATGCAGGGCAACTTCCTTGTTGTTTTATACTGCTCGAGTTAGGGGCATTACCCCCAACTTGCCTCTAAGATATTCATAAGCATCTTTGGGCAATGGTTTGGTGAAGATATCTACAGTTTATTCCTTTGTATGAATGTACTCCAACTTCACTTGTTTGTCTTCTACCAATTCTCTAACATAGTGATACTTGATTGCAATATGCTTGGTTTTTGCGTGCATTACTAGATTTTTGGATATGTTTATAGCACTTGTATTATCAAAATACAATATCATAGGTTTAGTTACTTCTTCTTTCATTCATTTCAATAGATGTGTGAGCCACACAATGTTTGTGCAATTGACTACTGCTGCCACATATTCTGATTCTACAATAGACTGGGATGTACATATTTGTTTCTTGCTGGTCCAAGTAACTAGCCTTTTACCTAAAAATAATACACCTCCACTTGTGCTTTTTCTGTCATCAATGTTGCCTCCCCAATCTGCATCTGTATATGCATTGAGTTCAAACTTCTCATTCTTTTTGTAATATAGACCAAAGTTATCATTTCCTTTGAGATACCTCATTATTCTTTTTACTGCTATGAGATGATTTTCTTTGGGATTAGCAGAGAATCTAGCCACTATTCCAACTGCTAATGCTATGTCTGGTCTACTATGTACAACATATTGTAGTTTTCCAATCATGAACCTATACATTGTTTGATTGACTTTAGCTGATACATCATTTTTGGATAGCTTATTTCCAGTTGCCATTGCTGTGCTGACTGGTTTGGACTCCTCCAATCCAAACGTTTTAAGTATCTCTTTGATGTATTTTGATTGTGTCACAAATATACCATGTTTTAGTTGATGTACTTGCAATCCAATAAATAATTTGATCTCTCCAAACATAGACATCTCAAACTCATGTTTCATTTTGTCAGCAAAGCCTCTACAAAGCACTTCTTTTCCTCCAAAAACTATGTCATCCACAAAGATCTCAGATACAATAATATCCTTACCTTCTTCTAATTTGATGTACATGTTGCTATTGTCATTAGTTCTTTCAAATCCTATTTGCACTAGATACTTGTGAAGTCTCTCATACCATGCTTTGGGTGCTTGTTTCAAACCATAGAGTACTTTATGTAATTTACAAACCATATCCCTATTGTTCTCATCAAAAAATTCCTCTAGTTTTTTAATATAGACTTCTTCTTCTAGTATACCATTTAAAAAAGTAGACTTTACATCCATCTGATAGACTTTAAAACCTTTATATGCAGCATATGCAAGTAAAGTTCTTACTCCTTCCATTCTAGCAATAGGAGCGAATGTTTCCCCATAGTCTAATCCTTCTTCTTGAGCATAACCCTTGCATACTAGTCTAGCTTTGTTTCTAGTAATCTCACCATTCTCATCTAGCTTGTTTTTTAATACCCAATTGGTGCCAATCACATTCTTGTCAGCTGGTCTAGGAACCAAACTCTAAGTGTTGTTCTTCTTTATTTGATCAATCTCTTCTTCCATAGCTTTATACCAGTCATCATCTTCTAATGCACCATATATTGTCTTAGGTTCAAGTTTGTTGATCAGACATGATTCATGTCTTAGTTTGTTCCTTGTCATTGGTCTTGCATCTTTGTCACCAATTATCTGTTCAATAGGGTGATGTCTTTTTACATATTTGGATAATCTTGGTTCTGTCCTTGTTTGCATGTTTGATCTTTCAAATTTAGGGTCACTATACACTTCGTTGTCAAGTTGTTCTTCATCTATTTCATGTGTACTAACTTCAGGATCAGATTGTGCATTTTCTTCATTATGTAACTAGCTTCTGAATGTAACTCAGTATTCACTGGTTGTGACTAGGCTAACATTGAAATTTGTTGTTGAATTTCAATTTGATTGACAACATCCTTGTCAATAGGCATTCCTTCATAAGAATAAAAAAAGGTTCTGTATTCGTTCATTCTCTTTGGTTCTTCAACTTAGACTTTTGTATGCTCATCAAAGGTTACATTTGCACTTTCCACAATTTTGTTAGTGTTAGTATTAAAACACTTGTATGCTTTACTTCTAGTGGAGTAACCAAGGAATATACCTTCATCACTTTTTGCATCAAATTTTACATTTCTAGCATCTTTAAAGATAAAGCATTTGCAACAAAATACTTTGAAATGTTTTACATTGGGTGAGTGACCATACCATAATTTAGAAGGTGTTGCACTAGTACCTTTCTTGACTTGTACTCGGTTCAATGTATGAATAGCTACACTTACAGCTTCTCTCTAGTATTTTAGAGCAACAGTCTTGTCCATCATTAATGTTCTGGCACAGTCAATCTATTTCTTCTCTCAGCAATTCCATTCTATGGGGGAGTTTTGGGAGCTGACGTTTGTATTTTGATTCCTTTGTCATTACAAAATATCTCAAATTTGTTTGATGTGAATTCACCACCTCTGTCTGATCTCAAGCATTTCAAACTTTTTCTTGTTTCCTTTTCAACTCTAGCCACATACCACTTAAACATTTGAAAAGCATCAAATTTTTTCTTTAAGAACATAACAGTCATCATCCTGGAATAGTCATCAACAAACAACATTATGTATTTATCTCCTTTGTAGCTTTGTACTTCCATTGGACCACATAAGTTAGTATGAACTAACTCAAGTACTTCTTTAGATGTATAGTTTTTTCTTTTGAAACTTGACTTTGTCATCTTTCCTAGCTGACATTGTTTGCACATGATATTGTTAGGTTTTTTTTTAATTTAGGTAAACCTCTGACTTTCTTCATTTTACTGATATTGACCAGATTGTCAAAGTTGACATGACATAGCCTTCTATGCCATAACCACTCATCATGAAATTTTACAACAAAACAAGAAACATCATCCATATCAAGGTAAAACAGATTACTCCTTATTGATCTCCTTTTCCTATCAATTTGCCATCAGTATCATAGATTTTTGCAGTTTTGTTTCCAAATTCTACTTTGCATCCTACATTGCCTAACTGTGAGACACTCAGCAAATTGTAGTTTAATCCTTCAACATAGTATGCATTATCACATGAAATTTGTTTTGTAAGCTTAATGGAGCTTTTTCCTTTTATTTGACATGGAGCATCATTACCAAATCTAACACTATTTCCATCATACTGAGTAAAGTTAACAAACTTACTTTTGTCTTCTGTCATGTGATGTGAGCATCCACTGTCTATGATCCATCTGTCATTTTTGTTCATACATGTTACCAGTGTTGTAGGTTCATCTTCATCAGACTGATCCTTCATGGCTACATAAACAACTTCATCATCATTATCATCATAATTCTCTTTAGCAATATAACACTTCTTGCCTTTGTCTTTGTAATCTTTCTTCTATGTACACCTTGCAGTAATATGTCCTACTTCATTGCAATTGAAACAAATGATAGGCATCTTACCTTTGAATTTTCCTTTGCCTCTGTAAAATCTTCTAGCTAGCAATGCTTCCAATTGTTCCACATCTTCCTCATTAGTGCTACTGTCACTGGATACATATTTCATTTTTCTTCCTTTCTTTGATTTTACCTGTTCAGCATCTTTCAGTGATAGCTTGGCCTTGAAAGCAAATTCAACATTCTCAAGTCTGTAGTTATCAAAGTTAGATAACTCAAATGCAGTCAGTCTACACACTATTCCTTCAAAACTTAGATTGTTTCTTGGTACACATCTTAGTTCTTGTATTTTTGATACTCTAATAACATAGATAGGGAGCAAGGTTCTTAAGAACTTACTATTAACAGTATCTTCATCCAATTGACCACTCAAACATCTTATTGCACTTACCACTTCCTTTATTCTTGCGCCATACTGAGTAGCATTCTCACTTTCCTTCCATTTTCATATCATCAAAATTTCCTCTGAGGCTTTCTCTTTTTTCTCTTTGGACATTCTGATCTCCTCCATAGATGTCTGATAGGGCTTTACACATTTTGAATGCGATGTCACATCCTTTGATATCATCAAATTCAGCATAGTTGAGTGCAGAAGCAATCTCCAACATTGTCTGATTGTGTTCCTATTTGTTTTTCAAATCTTCTGCAGTAAGAGTACCAATTGGATCAACATGTTTAGTAACAATTAAATTTTGGGCATAATCTCCTATGGATCCAAGATGTAGCTTCATCAAACTTTGCCATGCAACAAAGTTGTCTTTGTTGAGCTTGGGGACTTCTCTCTTAGGCATTCTGATCTTTTCTGCTTCTAGTCCCTTTAAATCGAATCAGTAGTTTGGCTCTAATACCAATTGTTAGAATTCTTTAGAATAACTGAGAGGGGGGGGGGGGGTGGATCAGTTATCCAAGGTCCAAATGCCCTAATAATACTTTTTCTCTAATTATAGTGAATCCATAAACTTTTCACCCATCCAAGCTTAAATCAATCATCTTAGCAAATTATAGTAAATCAATATGCAGGGATAAAACATGCAAGATCAACACCTGACACAATGATTTATGTGGAAACCCAATTTGGGAAAAACCACCAGTAACATGCTACTTGATTTTCACTCTTCTAAAGTGATGTCCTATTAAAAGCCTACCCTATTAAAGGCTTACAACACACTGTTAAATGTGAGCTTGTTAGAGGATTTCACCATACTATTAGGAATGGGCCTGATCAAAGGACTTTAGAACATTCACTTGGAATGTCACCCTGTTAAAGGATTTACAACATGGCTATTAAACCAACCTAAGTCCATAGGATTTAAACTAACTGTTACAATTGATAGAAAGTAACAATAATGGCTTTTTAATCTGATACAACTTACAACATATCTTGCAGATTTTAGATCACACTTCAACTCAATCCTTTGCTTGACTTTAATCACTTCAGCTCTGACAGCTTGTCATCTCAAGCTTCACCTCCTTGAGTCTTCTTACTCATCATACCAATGCAACCATATCTGTGGTCATCTGTTGAAGCAGAGTAACTGTGTTTTCTTACTCCTTAGCACCTCCTTCAACACTTTATACTTTCATGCTTGACCTCTCCTCTCTCTTTGCTTCATGACCTTGTTATTCCTTAAATAGAAAGCTGGATTGCCTTTGTCGCTCGATTCTCCCTATCCAACTTTAGGGTTTCATATGGATTAGGTAGGATACAATGTATCTACCCCATATCTTGCTCTTATCTAGAAACTTCATCTAGAGTCCAGTTGTATTTTCAAAAAAACTGTTCTACATGGTGTTTTGTGCCACCAGCTCATCACTCTTATCTTCTATCTAATTCACAGAATTCAAGATAACAACCTTGTCGGCTCAGATCTGACGAATCTTTGATCTTTGAAATAATGCAGCAACTCGGCACTATTGGTTTACTGATGCTCGGCAGCTCTATGTTACTCGGCACTAGTATTTGCTCGGCACTTATTTCTACTCAGAGCTTGTATCTACTCGGCACTTGTATCTGCTCGGCACTTGTATTTTCTCGGCACTTGTTTCTGCTCAGCACTTGTATATGCTCGGCACTTGTATCTGCTTGGCACTTGTTTTTGCTCAGCACTTGTATTTGCTCAGCATCTAAAGTTCACTCGGCACTTATTGAAGTTGAACTTGCTCGACTTCAACTAGGAATCTGTTCGGCACTTACTAGCTTGCTCGGCTCTCTCTCTCTCTCTTGTGAACTTAGTTAGGCTTTACAAATAACTTAGCTAAAACCTTGCATCTTTGATATGTTTCAGTGTGCACATTTTTTGTGTCTTAGAGTATGTCATCAATACACTTTTTCATCAATGGCTTAACTGATCTTTGTACTTCATTACAACATCATAACTTCAACCTTTCTCTAGGTGTTATGGTTACATCTTATTGATTGCCTCCTCCTTGTCAATCAACCATTTGATAGTGTTTGGATCACTAAAGCAATTGTCATTCTTGCAAGTAGCAAGTTTGACATCAATGAGAAAACAATGATTGAGAACATTCTTTACCAGTTCCATTACTTCCATTACTTTTTATATATGATCATTTCCAACAATCTCCCTCGTGATCTTTTCAATCATTTCCAACACTTTTTCCCACAACTGAATATTGTTAATTACTTTATAACTTGCATATAATAGAAAACTAAAAATGTTGATTAGTAAATATAACCATACACATAAAGAACTCATAACACCATTATTTGTTAACTAGGGAAACCCTAGCCAAGGGAAAACCCTAGTGGGGATGATACCCACTAGATGATTCACTAAACAATAGGATTTGGTTAAGGGTATTGACCCTATTAAGAGTCTATGAAGTACATATAGTATCTTGAGTCCTTGTTAGAGGACTAGGACTTGTTAGAAGCCTCAAACCTATTAGGAGTTGGGAGATCAATTGCAATGTATGCAAGAAAAGCCCACTGCCCTAACATGCAATTATACAATTTAGTTCCTTTATAGAATATATATACATACAATATGTGCTTGCTATTGTAACTCCCACTTGAGCTGAGCTAACATCAAATTTTGCATCACATAAGGCTTGCAGAGTGTTCTCACAATAGTTTGCATGTCACATATAATCATGCAAATTCCACAATATTTGTGCATCACATATATTCATTGTGCAACTCACTTTCACACTATTTGTGCAACATAAGATCTTTATTTGTATCTTGTGTATTCACAAATTGTTGCTCAGAAAGCTTCCATGTCTTCACATGCTTGACATAATATAAAATAATATCCACATAGTCAGCTTAACATGACTTGGTAATTATTTTGAAACCAAAATAATTCCTAAAGCCATACAACTTTGTTTTCTACTATGCTTTGTTCTACACTGTTAAATACTAGCACAATTAAACTTATTGTAACTTACGCCATACTAATTGTACACACATTCACACTAGTACACATTATTATGAAGGTGTTACAAACCTTTCCTCAACTATGCATAAGCTAACTCTCTACACATTGTTCATACTGTTAAGATATGTTCACTATACTACTATAAACTATCTAATACTTAGACAATTTTATGTCTCCAAATGGATAAATGAAATGTTGAGTCTATGTCACCATAAATGACAACCATCAAAACATCTAATTGACCATATTGCCAACACTTTCATACAATGCTCTAGGGGATTTCTTCAAACCAAACAATACTTTGTGTAACTTACATACAATATTATTTTTTGTTTGGATCAACAAATCCTTCAGATTGTTCAATGTAGACTTCTTCCTCCTATTAAAAAGTGCAGATTCTGCATCTATGTGGTACACATTGAATCCTTTGTAAGAAACATATAAAAGAAAAGTCCTCACTCTTTCTAACTTTGCAACTAGTGAAATTTTTCACCATGTTTAACCCCTTTCTCTTGTGCATATCCCTTACAAACCATTCTTGTCTTATTCATTGTGACTTCACCTTTCTCATTAAGCTTGTTTCTAAACACCCATTTAGTGCCAATCACATTTTTATATTTAGGTCTAGGTACCAATGTCCATGTTCTATTCTTCTCAATGTGTTCAATTTCTCATTCATTGCCTTGACCCAATCTTCATTCTCTAAATCATCTTTTATAGATTTAGATTCAAGTCCACATAACAAACATGTGTCATTCTCTAGTCTTCTTCTTGTCATTTTTCCTAAATCTTTATCTACAATAATTTGTTTTGGTGCATGATGTCTCCTCACATACTTTTCCAATATGGGTTCATATCGTGGCTCCTCTTACTATTGTTCACTAGATTTTGCATGTTTTATATTTTCTATTCTCTCTAGTTGCAACTTGACTTACTCTATCTGTTGCTCGACAATCACAATCTATGACTTGGATCTTATAGCCTGATGCTTTTTAGACTATTGATGCATGACATAAGTATTTAGCAAAATCCTGGCAATGTCTAGTTGTTGATGCTCAATAACCACCTTTTCTAGTTTAGGTTAAGTGCTAGGTTTACCTTCATAGATATTGATAATCTTTCTATAGTATTCAAGTTATTTCTTTCATTCCTCTTTATTTTTCTTTATAAATTCATCAACTCCAACATTTTCGCTTTCCACAATTTTGTTAGTGTTTGAATTTAAACACTTATAAGCTTTTCTCTTTATGGAATAACCTAGAAATATACCTTCATTAGTTTTTGCATCAAGTTTACCTTTTCATGCACCTTTTAATATAAAAAAGTTTCTTCCAAAGACTTTAAAATAATTCACATTTGGTGCATATCCATACCTGAATCCAAAAGGTATTTTGTTTGTTCCTTTCTTCACTTGAACTTAGTTTAAAGTGTAAATTGTGGTGCTTATAGCCTCTCTCCAATACTTTTGTACAACATCCTTCTCCATCATCAATGTTTTTGTGCAATCCATAATTGATTTATTCCTTCTTTCTTCTATGCCACTATGTGGTGGTGTCCTTGATGCACTCATTTTCCTCTTAATTCCTTTGTCAATACAAAATATGTTGAACTCATTTGAGATAAATTCACCACATCTGTTTGATCTCAAACTGTGAGACTCTTACTTGTTTCCTTCTCAACCTCTAGCAAGATACCACCTCAACATTTGAAATACATCAAATTTTTCCTTAATAAACATCACAATCTTCATTCTTGAAAATTTATCAACAAAATAGAGTATTTATAACCATAATAGCTCTGTATTCCAATAAGAGCACACAAATCAACATGAACCAACTCTAGAATATCATTAGATGAATAGGTCTTTCTCTTGAAACTAGAATTTTCCATTTTACCAATTTGACATTATTTGCACATCACATTATCAGGTTTTCTTAGTCTTGGTAGCCCTCTAACTCTTTTCATTTTACTAATGTTTTCCAATTTATCAAAGTTCACATGACGTGGCCTCATGTGCCATAACCAAACATCTTCACATTGTGCAAATAGACAAGTATCTTCAGATAGGTCTAGATAGAACAAGTTACCTCTTGTTTGTTCTCCACTTCCAACTAGTTCACTAGTAGCATCATAGATCTTTTCCTTCTTGTTGTGGAAATCAACTCTATAACCTAAACTTATCAACTATGCTACACTCAATAAGTTATACTTTAAACCATCAATCCAATATGCATTTTCACAATTAATCTTTTCATTTAGTTTAATTTATCATTTATCTTTAACATAACATGGTGCATCATTGCCAAACTTAACACTACTTCCATTATAGTGTTCTAACATATCATGCTTACTTGTATCACTAGTCATATGATGTGAGAAATCACTATAAATTATCCATCTATCATTCTTATTTACATTTGATATCAATGCAATTTTCTCATCTTCATCTCAATCATCTTTCATTACAACATAAAGAACTTATTTACCATGATCATTAGAATTACTGTCAAAACCATCTTCTTTATCAATATAGCAATATTTCTTACCTTTATTTTTGAAGTCTCTTTTGTCTCTATTTCTTCTAACATCTTTAATTCCTTTGTACTTGAAATCTTTCCTATCCTCTTTGTCATCTCTATCAGGGCATCTAGCTACAATATGACCAACTTTGTTACATGTAGAACAAATAATAGGAATTTTACCTTTGTATTTTCCTTTTTCTCTAAGAAGTCTTCTTTCCAACAATGCTTCAAGTTCATGAAGGTCATCATCATATCCACTGCCACTTGCTACATACTTGCTTTTATTCTTTTTCTTAGATCCATCAAGGGTTAGTTGATCTTTACATGTAGATTCAACACGAGTAGGGGAGTAATTATTAAAATTTGATAATTAAAATGTAGTAACTCTACCAATAAGACTATCTAAGGTCAAATAATTACTAGGTGTACATCTCAGTTTTTGAATAGAAGATACTCTGATTGCATAGATAGGGAGTAAATTCCTCAATATCTTACTTATCACAATCTCATCAGTTATGTGCTCCATCTCCTTTAATAACATTTACCACTTCTTTTATTTGGCTACAATGCTATGCAATATTCTCACATTCCTACATTCTCATATCATCAAACTTACCTCTTAAGATTTTTTCCTTAGCTCTTAACCCATTCTTTTCTCCATTGAGGATTTTTTCCAAGTTGTCCCACTTTTTTTTAGTAGTAGTGCATTCCTGCACATCATCAAATTTTTCATAACTGAGGGCTGATGTAAGTTAAATCATCATTTGTTTGTACTCCTTCTCTTTCACTTTTTCAATTACCATAGGTCTAGGCACCTCATTTAGTCATTGTCCAAGTAGTAAGATGTGGAATCTTCAATTCTAGATAAATGTAATCTCATCATCCTTTTGCATGCTAGGAAGTTCTCCTTGTTTAGCTTTATATATATATATATATATATATATATATATATATATATGACTTCAGTCTCTTCAAAATTTCTTGACAGGCACCAATGCTCTGATACCAATTGTTATAATGATTTAGAATAAATGAGAGGGAGGGTGAATCACTTATCCTCAGGTCCAAATATACCAATTCAACTTTTAAACACTTCAAATAGCTTAAACAAACTCATATACCCACTTGGTCTCTATAGAATACCATTAGTAATTTAACATTTTATGCATTTACTTAACTCCTTGTCTCTATATATGTCAAATTCCAGTAAATAAACTACTATAAAACATAGCATGCAAAACAATAACATCCACACATGATAATAACACTTCGACACCAAGATCTAATGTGGAAACCCAATTTGGGAAATATGACCAACTATTATGCTACAAATTTCACTCTTCTAAAGTGAGCTTAATTAAGAGCCAACTTTGTTAAAGGTTATACAACATAGTGTTCAATGTGACGATGTTAAAGGATTTAATCACCTTATTAAGAGTGGCCTTCTTAGAGGACTTCAGAACATTCTATTAAAATGTCACCTGAATTAAAGGATTTACAAAATAACTATTAGGTCAACTTGATAAAATGATTTTGAACTGATACAATGGTTAGAATGTAAAAGTAGGTTTAATCTATAAAGTACAACTACCTCTGCAAATTTGGATCTCCATTTGCTTCTCTACTAGTTCATTGATTGGCCTCCATTAGCATCTCCATCACTAATCTTCTTGGCATCTCCTTAAGCAATCACACTTCACCTCTTCTTTTCTCCTCTTCACATCTTTTCATTAAGATCACCAATCAACCATGAACCAACTTTGAAATTCATTCCTTATGCTTCCTTAAATAGGTAATTTTGATATTTTTTCTTAAACATCACCATTGATCTTAGGGTTAGGTCAATTTCATCTAATCCTTCCATCTTTTTTATCCTTCTTCTTATAGAAAATTCAAATCAAATCCTTACCTTTGATCATATAAAAAAATATCCTTGTACATTAAATACATGAAATCATCAATCCTTATCTTTTGTATGCTTCAACTAACTCAAAATTCCAACTATTTCAGCCTCAAAATAAAAAAAATCTCAAAATTTAACTTTTTTTGTCACTCGACAATCATTATGTTCTTTTGGTTGATCGTCACTGTGTAGGTTGGCACATGCTATACTTTCTCACTCAGCATCAACATGCTCTTCCAACCACTAATACACTATGTCATTACCACACTTACTCAACAATAACTATTTCACTCAGCTTCTACTAAGTTCTTTAATCTTCTACTTCAGCTCCTTCATTGACCGTGCAATACTAACACTTAGTCAAGCTTATCATTTTACTTGTTTCAACTCTTAGCTTCATCCAATTGTATTCTACACTTCATGTAGTGATTGAACAACACATTATCTTATCAAGGATTAACTTAGAAAGTGTCCATTGTATTTTTATGATGTTTAACACATCTCAACTCAACTTTTCACAAGGTCATCTGATAATCTCTTCTTTTCAAATTCTGTTCATCAATAAAATGATATGGTACTCTACATTATTAGTAAAATGTCTCTCCACTAGGTTTGATACCATGTCTTACCAATAGATTTGACATCAATGACAAAATAAAAGTTACTCCAATTGTAGTTTCCAACATACCAAGTCACAGACACTAGCACTCGAGTCATAGATAGTTGTACCAAAACATTAGATAATTGCACCCAAGCATCAAATGGTGGTTACTAAGTCACACAAAAACATAAGTTCAATCACAAGATAGTACAACCCAAACATGAAGTTGAACTCCAACTGAGAAAAGTAAATTTTGAGAATAAAATAACTGAACATATATTAGAAAAATATGTAAGAAAGAGCCATTCACCTGAATAAATAATTGGAAATAAATGTGCAAGAGTGCAAACAAGAAGAAAAATGAGAGAAGGTACAAGTTTACTAGTTTATTTTGAGCCTAGATCAGTTAATGCTACATTGAATGATGAATGATGGATTAATGCTATGACTAAGGAGACTGATCCATTTGAGAAGAACATCACATTGACACTTGTACCAAGACTTGGTGATAAGAATGTGATTGGAACCAAGTGGATTTTTAGAAAGTAAAAAAAAAATGAGAATGAAGAAGTGGTAAGAAACAAGATTGTATTGGTCTATAAAGGTTATGCCCCAGAAGAAGGAAATGACAATGGTGTGATTTTTGCACCTCTTGTGAGATTGGAAGGAGTAAGAAATCTATTGGCTTATACTACATACAATAAGTTCAAGGTATATCAAATGGATGTTAAATTTGCATTTCTAAATGGAATACTTGAAGAGGAAGTCTACATTGAACAACCTAAAGGATTTGTTTAACCTAGAAAGAAGGACATGGTCAACAAGTTAAACAAAGAATTGTATGGGCTAAAACAAGCCCCAGGAGCATGGTATAAAAGGTTACACTCTTATTTGATTAAGATGGGATTTTCTACAAGAAGTAAAAATAGTAATATGTATTTGAAGAGTGAAGCAAACATTATGGTGTTGATTGTTGAAATGATTGTTGATGACATAATATTTGGAGGAAATGATACATTGCGTAAGTCATTTGTTGATCAAATCAGTACTAAATTTGAAATGTCAATTCTTGGAGAAAAAAATATTTTCATTGGCTTACAAGTATTTCAAACACCTAAATGTATTTATGTTACTCAATCCAAGTATGTGAAAGAAATCTTCAAAACATTTGGGATGTATGAGTCTAAATGAGTCGATACACCCATGGTGACTATAGTGAAATTTTCAAAGGAAGACACTACTAGTGAAGTTGATCAAATAAAATACAGATCTATAATTGGAAAGTTAGAATATGTTGTTTATAGTAGACTAGATATTCCTCTAGCTATTGGAATAGTTGCAAGCTTTTAATCTAATCAAATAGAAACACATTTGACTATTGTAAAAATGATATTCAAATGTCTCAAAGAAAATGAAGACTATGGCCTATGGTATAAAAAAGAAGATGAATTTAATCTTAAAGTCTACAAAGATGCTAATTGGGCTGGAAATATTGATGATAGAAAAAGCACAAGTGGAGGAGTATTTCTCTTTGGGGGAAAGTTGATCACGTGGATAAGTAAGAAACAAAGTAATATTTCATAATTTATTACTAAATATGAATAAGTTGTTGTTGCAATCAATTGTTCAAATATTGTATAAATCAATCAATTGTTGCAAGGATTGCAAGAAGAAATAACTAATATTGTCATTATTTATTGTGATAACACAAGTTCTATAAATATATCAAAAAAATTGGTGATGCATACAAAGATAAAGCACATATCTATCAAGTATCATTACTTGAGGGACAAAGTACAAGAAAAGAAAGTGAGGCTTTAGTATGTAAAGTCTAATGAGAAAATCGCTAACATATTTACCAAGCCACTACCTATGGATGCTTTTAAGTATCTAAGAGGTAAACTGGGGGTCTTTCCCCTACCTAAAATTCACTATGTGAAGTTGTATGTTACATCAATTCATGAATGAACTAAAATATATTATAAAGTTGATACAAAAGTGTTCCCACTTTAGGAGATTTTCTGAAGCTGTGAAGTTAATTGTAATGAATCAGATGTAATTTTTACATGTGAGGTACAAAGAAGACTACAAGGTTTTATAAGTTTCACATTGAAATTTATAATTGTTTAGCGGGAAATGGTAGACACTTTAATAGACATTTCTTAAAAAATATAAATCTAGATGATATGTGAACACAATTAGCCCAATTAAGATATTAATATAGCTTGAAATTCATAGAGGAAGATGTATTTTTGGTCCAAAACTAGCAAATCTAAACTATATTTGAATATCCATTTGCAGATCTTGGAATGAAATGATGGAAGGAACAAAACCCATAAATCTCCCTAAAAATGGAGACTGGAGGACTAGGTAAACTTGGGAAAATGTCCTATAACTAGGTTGAAATAATCTAGTGACCTAATATTGACTTCTCCAAAAAGCTCCCAAAATGTAGGTTCTAGATCCATAATCCTTTTGTCGATATCTTATAACTCAACACATACAAGAAATTTTTTGGGATTGGGTTTGATGAGGACTTGCCTTGGTTGATCCCTAAGTCAAGGAATTAACTATAAATAAAATATAGTTTGATAAAGGAAAGGCTTGCATGTAGTAGATCTAAATAATGTCAAGTGAAAGATACAATTACCTTCAAAGATACAATTGTCTTTGATACAGGATCAAGTATGTAAATGTAATAGCCTTGACTCAAAGAAATCATAAGGAAGTCAAAGAATCCAAAACTTCATGTATGGAAATGTATGTGACATGTCATGGATGAATAATGAAAGAGCTTGAATAGATAGGAATGATGTATCTTCTCTTTAGATCCAAACTCCACTACCGCCTTGAAGGAAGAAGATTGATGCAAGAACAAGATGCTTGGAATTACATGTTTGAAGATTATTTCTTGAAGAAGAATGCCTTGAATACTTTCTTGTGGAGATGAGATCACTTAAGAACATGAGATATGAAAATGAAGCCTCCAAGGCTCCTTTTATACTAGTTTTGGGCAGGAGAGTAACTTAGTCTGACTAGGGAGATAATTAAATTAATTGGGAAACTAGAGGACTAGAGGCCTTTTGGGCTCTGAAGCCCACAATCATCAAGGATTGGGTTAACTTGAGTGGACCTAATCCTAGTGGACATGTCAAAAAGGCCATAAAAAGTGTTGGGAGGTGGTGTAGATGAAACTAGAAGATAGTGAACTGAACAAGAGAAATGGTCAAAAGGGTACCAAAATGACACCTAGAAGACCATGTTGAAAGGTGAGAGATGAAAAATAAGCATGAAATGAAGAGGAGAGGAGAAAGAGAGATTGAAACCACACTAAGGAGGGCTAAAAGGTCTCAAAATAAAGTTTTTCCATTTTAAGATGGTACATTTAACCCTCACTTCAACGAGAGTATGAGGTAAGTCGTACTCTTAGTAAAGGAAGGAGGAAAAGAGATACAATGTTGCATCGAAGTAGTACATCATGAATCTTAAGGACATAATCGCCCTAACCTAGGATCCTAACCCCATTCCCATCATAAGAACCTTTAAAAAAAAGACACAAAAATGATTAGTCCTAAAGCCCAAATCAACTAGTGAAATACACCTTAGCTAAGGAAAGATCTCACTCAATAATATCATATTTGGAAAGATATTAAAATGCATAAAAGACAATTTATGAAAGGAAAGAGCACCACAGAGGGTTTTTTCCCTCATGATTATGTCCCACCAACATGAGAGCATAAAGAGAAATTAATTATCTTGCCTAGTAAGGTTTGTGTCCCTTACCATGAATCACAAGGAGGGAGGATTGAATGGTCTAGTAGGTTTATGTGCCTAGTAGTCAATCCTATGCACCCATTAATGACTTATGCATGCTTGTTTGTGTATGTGTCCTCCCATAGATCAATTCACAAATATCATGAAGGAGTGAATTTGCATACGTGTTACCCTAGGAGGGATTTAGCAAAAACAAAAAAGTAATGGTTCGTCGGGATGGAGAAGTATCACTTATACTCATTAAGGATTTAGAAAATGTCATGCATTACCCATATGTATGAGATTTAGCATATGTGATTGTGTGTACAAAAGAGACATGAAGCCACAATGCATAGATTTGAGGGTGATCTAGAATCATACCTAGTGAACAAGGCTAAAGTACTACAAGTCATACTTAGAATCCATATTTGTGTTCCATGAAAACTATATACAAAGTGGCTATCTATATGCCCCCCTCCTTAGGATGACTAGGTAGCCATAAACATCATAAGGAAGAGAATCAAGGATAACTACTTCTATCAACAAGGAGATATCCTTTATCAAAAATGCATGCCATAAACTTAGCAAATAACATGACCTCTTATAAGCTAAGGAAATAGATAAGTTATAAAAATGATATGTTACTTAAACCGCCTCACAATAAGTGTTCCATAGTCATGCCCTAGGCCTGGCTTAGGAATAATCTATTCAAGCTAAGGACTACTTTTCCCCTACCATGAGATGCATTTAGATTGTCAACCCAAGGACGTATACTTGAAATGGTCGGCACAGTATGTGCACTAGGTACCTTGATGAGTCATTATGCTTGTGTTGCAGGAAAGTAAAAATGCAAAGGAAGGAAACTACACTACTACTGTGGAAAGGAAAATACTAAATCTATGAATGTTGAAAACATAATGACAAGATAACAGAGATTCCATCTTGACTCATCCACTAGTCTGTTCTCGCAGATGCTACAGGAACATTTATGAAGTATGATGCTACCGAAAGGAATTAACTAGCTACGTCTTACTTAAAATAATGCTAATGCTAGTAAAATGAATCTATTCTATCCTAATCTAATCCACCTTCCAAGTGGGCCCCCTTGGTTGGCTTCTTTAATCTACCAACGCAGGATAGAAGCTAAAGAGAACTAATTCATTTCATTAATCAGTCATTACATGATTTAGAATTGTAAAACACAACTACAACAAACTGTGAATTAGTATTCTCTCTTACTCAATAAAACTTATCAAAAACCAAAACTTCACACACAGGAGTCGATCCCGACATATATAGGGAATCTACTCTTTATTACATAATAGAAAAGTAACTGTCCTAAGTTAAGTCTGCAAGAGAGAATATAGGAGAACAACTAAAAGTGGAAAGGAAGAATAACAGAATTGAGGAGGGAGCAATGAAGTCTCAGCATCCACTTGTTACAACGTAAATGTAGAGAAGGCAATGGCTCGTAAAAGCTCCTCCTTATTCGCTGCCATGTTTCCTGGAGTGGTTATAACTTCCTTTTCATGGTTGTTCCTTGATGCTCGTTTCTCCTTAAATGTTGTCGGCAACCAACTTCTGGATTCCTCCACTCATCCTTTAATCCTTATCATTAGGTTAGTTATGATATAAAACATATTTGCAAATAAACATCCATCAAACTAAATTCGAGCATAAGAACGTACATTTGGATATTTATATGAAATACTGCATATTAGATATAATTTAGGCAAAAGATGACATAGTTTTTCTACCCCATAAATCATCAAAGGTTTATCAAACATAGGCTTATAAGTGTTAAAACAAGGATAAACGGAGTATCACAAAGTATCTTAAACATAACAAAATAAAGGCATTTTTTAGACTCATCATCTGCCCCCTGCTAAACTAATGCTTTTCCTCAAGCATTACACTTCTTTGTCAAAGATCTGAGCTCCCCAACTTCTCTCTTTCCCTTTCTGCTACTCTTGAAGGTGTAATATAATCCTCTAGTCCTTTCCCATACTTCTCGCCTGTGGTCTTCTTGCAACTTATCAAGTTTGTTAGCATCAATATCATACAGGGGCCATAAAAGCATTGGAGGTTGCATGGTCAAAGGACACCATAGCTCTGGCCTTAGTTGCTTTCCTAGTTCTAAATATTTTGGAACTCTATATAGTGTTGCTTCCAAATTAATAGGACTATGCGGCTCTGATTTCTTGAGAGAATCAGGTAACCGTGCCCATCTACTTCTTACTTCGATCATAGCTCTCTGGAATGCAAAGTAGGACAAGTTTTCATATTCGGCATACACTTTGGCTCTAGCAACAAATACCTTCTTTCTAACTTCTGGATTACTCTTCGCATAGGTTAATGTAAACCAGTCTCCAAGAATTTCTTCTGGTTGTTTACTTTCTACCCTCAAGGGTAAAGGTTTTGTTCTCTCCTCATCTCTGTAATTAACCAGTTGTCTATCATAATTCACCTCATTAGACATCCATGACATTAAAGCTTTCAAATGCACATCTCCTATATAGAGCAAAGGATTCCACTCAGTTTCTACAGGAATGACAAAATTATGAATATACAACTTACACAATAGATTTTGTTGCCATGGTGGTAAGGTTTGATACAGCCCATAAAACTCTTGTGCAGTTTCAAATTCTGCATTTACATTTATGAGGGTTAACATCAACTGAAGCAAAAGATATTGTTCTTCCAAACAAAAAGCATATACTCGAGGAGGTGGTCTGCAAGCAAGAGCTTGATCAGCTAATTTAAGTGCATGTTCCATGCGCTATGTCTGTCTTTCTAGTTGTTCTTTCAATTCTTCAATCTCCTCATTTTGTGATGTTATGATCTTGCTCATTCTTTTCTTCTCCTCTTTCCATAGTGCTTCAGCAAATAAATGATGTCCATATAATTGGAAAAGGAATTTTTGCAAGGTGATGGCACTGTTATCCTCTTCATAATCCTTTTTCTTTTTCTATTCCCGCCATAGATGTTCTGCCAAACTATTGATCCATGTTGACTTATATGGAACTAAGGCAGTATTTGAATCATGACATTCAGGAACTACTTCATTCTTATGGCTTGAAACACCTAGTAAATCCATTAAGGTTTCATTAATTTCTTGCTCACATGCTGCAGGAGGATTACCAGAAGCTTCTGTCATCTCAGTGTGAAGGGGAGAATGGTCAGAAATTATCTGCACAGGAGACTCTGGAGCAGGTGCTTTAGACAATATAGGATCTTTGAAAATCTGCCCTCTCATTCTAGGGCTTCTCCATAAAGGAGTCTCTTCTTGTACTACTGTCTTTTGCCTACTTTTCTGTTTCAATGTCACTGCCGCAGGATTAGTTGCTGCAGGAACCTTCTTTGTTTTCTTCTATTGCTTAATTGCAGGACTAGGTTTTTGTTGAACAACGGTTTCTTCTGGTGACTTTCATTTCCTTTTAGCTTTACTAGTAGTGGGTTTAGGGATGTCCTGCTTAGGTGGAGGCACATTCTCTTGAATGGAAGAAAATTTTAGTTCAATCCCTTGTGCGTTTTCTGTTTCAGCTCCCTCAATATTTTGTTTTGTAGGCTTACTACTGGGAACTACGTTTTCCTCACCCTGTCATTCACTAGGGTCAACTTGGGGTTGTAGGGTTTTAAATTTCACAAAGTCATCCCATGTCAAAGGGGATACATCCCTAAGAGACCTTTCTATTAACAACTTAATCAAGGCATGGTGAGTGATAGAATGATCTTTCCCTTTTTGAGTCTCTTCCACACTAATACAGAGCATATTATACAGAAAATTTGGAAGATTCACGGTAATATTGTGCCTTATACAACTAAGCAACTTAAAATGGTGTGCATGTAAGTGATAAAATCTGCCTTCACAAGTAAAATACCTAATGACATGCATTGCTAGCTTAGGGTATAGAGGCGGCAAAGACAATCTCTTGCACCCCTGCTTTGTAACATCCAATTGAGGCTCATGTGGGGTAGTGAACTGGGCCCTTGCTGACCTAGCGTCATGTGAGCTCGGATAATGCTCTCCAACAAAAGGTAACCCTGTTACTTCTGCAATTCATTCTTCTGTTGCAATTACTGTCAAACCCCACACAAAAGCTTCACCTTCATTAAATGTCCTAGTGAATTCTACAGCTGCTTCTTCATCATATGCTGTTAAATTCAAACAATAACTTAACCACCCACATGCATTGAATCTTCTTACTACTTCTACGTCAAAGAGCAACAAAATGTGCTCAATCAGCTCTCTTCTCTGTAAACCTCCTCCCATTTCTTGATACTTCTTCTACTACTCCATTTCTCTCTCCCTTTCTAAATGCAAACTTCAAGACTCTACGTTATTTCTCAAACACTTCACCACTTCTTTTTGGGAACATTAATTGCCATAACCAATTGTTATGTGCCATAATTAAAATTTAGGTAAAAGTAAATCATGAATTTACATGGAAATCATCCGAAAACATGGTTCAAATGCCAAAAATTTTTAAATAGGTCACATCATGGCTTAGTACGAAAAATTTGGCACGAACAAGGAAAAAAACAAAATTCATTCAAAAAGTGAGAGTACAACACTTGACATGGCATACTTATGGCAAAAAGTTCTCATTAATAAGGGGTAATGCCAAGATTTTAGAAAATCATCATAGTTAATCAAGCATGTCATTGGATAGTATGACACTCCCCTGCCCCCTACTAATTTTATGACAAGTGTCCTCACTTGTCAGACTAGTATGGGTGAGGGACTGGAGTACGCCGTAATTATAGAGACTATGCAGTATTATATATAATTAACAAAATCTGCAAACTTATAAATGAATAATAGTTTGAAAATGTTTATACCTGCCAAGTGGATTGTCACATGCTCCAAAAAAAAAGGTGGTGAAAATAATGTAAACGGCAGCATCCATCAGCATGTGCAGATTTGATTGAAAACACAAAAACTTAATCATGTAGAAAGTGAGTGGATGGAAGATTAAGAAATGGAGTGGGGTGGGTGGATGGAAGATTAAGATATGAATGGAAAGAAATATCATGAAAAGAAAATGGACTTTATGCGAATCGTAAAGTTATTATTATGGGCATGCAAACTAGAATTAATGTTGAAGAGGAGTAGGCGGAAGTTTTTCACCTTCTACTGCAGGAAGAGATACTTGAGTTGTTGTTGGATCTGGTTGTTCGAACTGTTGCATGAATTTGACTTTTGTTTGAGGTTTTTTGTAAAGCTTAAGTCGATGACCGTTGATCAGCATTTTGAAAGGCACATCATCAATTGTGGTTAGTTGAACTATTCCATTGTCAAAGACATGGATGATTTGATATGGTCCTAACCATCACGTCTGCAGCTTCCCTGGCATATCCTTAAAGCAAGAATCATACAATAATGCCCAGTCACTAGCTTTGAACTATTTGTTGAGGATATGAGAATCATGCCAGTGTTTTCTCTATTTTTGCACCAATTCAATGTGTTCTAAAGCGGTCTTGCGCATTTCATCCAAAGAATTAAGATGCAGGAGGCATTCTCTTTGTGCTACAAGAAGATCAATATCTAAGGTCAAGGTTGTTCTTAAAGTCTTGTGTTCAAATTCAATTGGAAGCATTGCCACTTTCCCATATAAAAGCTCAAATGGTGTGAATCTGATAGTGGTTTTCCAAGTTTTTATATAAGCCCAAACAGCTTCTTGTAACCGGTTGGTCCAATCCCGACGATGCAAATGGACTATTTTAGTTAGAATATTTTTCAGCTCACAGTTGGTAACTTCTGCTTGTCCATTGGCTTGTGGATGATAAGGATTGGATCTGTGATGCCTGATGTTATACTGTTTCATCAACTCTGAAATCAGGTTGGAAGTAAACTGTGTGCCTTGATCAGTAACCAATTCTTTAGGAACTCCATAGCATGTAAAAATCTCTTCATACAGGAATTCGACAACTTTTTCATCATGGGCATGCTTCATAGCCTTAAGCTCAACCCATTTGGTTAGGTAGTCAGTACAAACCAGAATATAAGACTTCCCATTGGATGGAGGATCAATAGGACTGATGAAGTCCATTCCCCACTTGTCAAATGGTGTTAACACCACTTGAGGATTCAGAGGCATTTCATTTGTTTTGGTTGGGCGACCCATTCTTTGGCATTGGTCACACTTCCTTGTATAATTGATTGCATCTTTATGAAGGGTAGGCCAATAGTAACCAGTGGCTAAGATTTTGAAAGCTGTTCTTTTGGTTGCAAAATGTCCTCCGCAGGGCTCATTATGGCATGCATGCAAAATGTCATATGTCTCATCTTCTCTTACACATCTGCGCATAGCTTGATCAGGTCCAGTATAGAACAGAAAATTTTCTATCCATGAGAAATGGAAGCTTTTCTGTATGAGCAGCTTTCTCTCCTTATAAGAAAAATGCGCTGGTGTCTTATTTGCTGCAATGTAGTTAGCAATATCTGCATACCATGGAACTTTAATAGCAATATGAAACAAATGTTCATTTGAAAATGCATCATCTACCAGAGTAGTATCAGTATCATGATGATTGATTCTTGACAAATAATCAGCTACGACATTTTTTTTCCCAGGCTTATCCACTATGGTTATGTCAAATTCTTGTAGTAATAGTAACCATCTTGCTAACCTACCAGTTATAGTAGGTTTGTTCATGAGATATTTGATTGTTGCATGATCAGTATGAACATAGATAGGATAACTTGTGATGTAATGCCAAAATTTATTTAGAGCATAGACTACTGCTAACAATTCTTTTTCAGTCACTATGTAATTCAGTTCTGGGCCATGAAGACTCTTACTGATATAATAAATGGCATTTTCAAGATTTGAGTGTTTTTGTGCTAAAACTGCACCTATGGCATAATCAGAAGCATCTGTATATATGTGAAAAGGTAGGTTCCAATCAGGGCCTTGTAAAACTGGGGTTCTGGTCAAAAGTTGCTTAAGCTGCAGGAAAGCTTTATCACACTCAGGTGTCCAATTGAATTTAGCTTCTTTGGTGAGCAATTTGTACAAGGGACTGGCTATTTAACTGAAGTCTTTTATAAAATGCCTGTAATATCCAGCATGTCCCAAAAAAGATATGATATCTTTTAATTTAGTGGGTATGGGTAATGTTTGAATTACCTCAATTTTTGTTGGGTCTACTTGTATACCTGCAGTAGATATGAAATGATCGAGTACCACACCCTCTTGCATGAGCATGAAACACTTTTCACTATTTAGTGCCAAATTATGTTCTTGACATCTTACCAAAACTTTTTCAAGATTTATCATTGCTTCTTCAAAAGTAACTCCAAATGTTGTAAAGTCATCCATATAGATTTCCATACAATCATGTGATATATCAACAAAAATACTAATTACAGCCTGTTGAAACGTTGCAGGAGCGTTACAAAGACCAAATGATAAAATAGAGTATGCAAAAGTACCCCATGGACAGGTAAATGTAGTTTTTTCTTGGTCTTCAGGAGCAATACTGATTTGATTATAGCCACTATATCCATCTAAAAAGGAGAAGTACTTCTTTCCAGCTAGTGTATCCAAAACTTGATCTATGAAGGGTAAAGGAAAATGATCCTTTTTAGTAGCCTTATTCAACTCCCTATAATCTACACAAATTCTTCATTTTCCTCATTTCTTAGGTACTATAACCAGCGGTGATACCCATTTACTATTAGATATAGGATAGATAAAGCTAGCATCAAGCAGTTTCTACAATTCTGTTTTCACTATTTCTCTAAGGCTTGGATTTATCCTCCTCTGAAGTTGATGAAGTGGTAGACAACCTTCATTAATTTTTATCCTATGGGTACATAGTGTAGGGCTTAATCCTTTCATATCACCATAATCCCAAGAAAAAGTCTTCTCATGCTTCTGAAGCAATTCTTTTAATTGTTCCATCTGTACAGATGTCAATTTGGGGTTAACATGCAGTTTATGGCCTGTACTCAGTTCAACAGGAATAGTGGATTCTACCATAGCAATTTTAGAGATTGGGCTTCCTTCTAATTCACAGAGAAGTAGTGAACAAAGATTTTCAGGTTCCTTAAGTAGAGTACAACTTGTATCACACTCCTCATATGTAATCAATTCTAATACAGAGCTTTTAGACACATCTTTTCCTACTACACAAGTGTTGGTAAGGATGCTCTGGATTACTGAATCTTCTTCTTGCAACTTTAGAAAAGATTGCCTATGTAACATCATAAGTTGTACTATGGAATTTATCTCTTCTTCTTCATCTCCTAAATCTGGCCAAAAAGATGTACTCAAATCTGGTAATGGTTGTGCAGGAGGATTTAGATCAAATTGCTTGGTTGCTTGGCCATTTGATATGGTCATATTCCCTTATCTGAAATTTATGTTTGCATCAGTTGTGGCCAACCATGGTCTACCTAGAATGACAGGATAGCCAGATAGGTTTACTTTAGGGGACAAAATCATGAAGTCCACAGGATATTCTAGGGAATCTAAGGTCACAACAATATTTTCTATCATTCCATCAGGAATGACAGTGGAACTATCTGCAAGCTGCAGAATAGTTGGTGTGGGCCTTAATCCTTCTATTTGTAACTTCTTCATGGTTTCTTTGGTCATCACATTTATAGAAGCTCCCAAATCTATTAAGGCATTTTTAACAAATTGACCATTTATGCTGACACTTAGTACTGGACTCCCTAGGTCAGAATATTTTGGTGAAATCACTCTTCCTAACATGATATCAGCTAAGTGTCCAACAACATGAACTGTGGTAGGATCCTTCTTCTTCCTTCTAGGTTTCTTTAGACAAGCTTCCCTTATAGCTTTTCCATAAGTAGGAATGTCCTTAATAGCTTGAAACAAAGGTATTTGGACATTCATATTCTTCAATTGATTAACAATGTCAAAGGGTTGTTCCTTTCTTTGTTCAGGTTTCTTTTGTATTAGTTGGTCTAGAAAAGGAGGCTCTACTGCTAGTTGAACTGGTATTGGTATGGTAACATTAGTTGGGTCAATAGGTTCATCAACCAAAGGTTCTGATGCTGTAGGAGAGTCTGATACTTCAGTTATAAAAGGTGGCTTTGGTGCTGGTAAGGTCGTTCCAGATCTCAAATGTATATCTGTGACATCTAGGGCATAAGCAGGGTACTGTTGGGTATCAGCACTATACATGGGCTATTGTGGTTGGCTATTTGGATTTGGCTGAGGCTGTGCAGGTAGCTATGTTTGCTTTTGAGGTCCACTATTTGCAGGTGGTGGCATTAAAGTAGGTTGTTGAGCTGGAGGGGGTAATTGTGGAGCACCAGTATTTTGGTTAGGCCATTGTTGAGATCCCTTCCATTGGTTTGGAGATTTCCAATTCCCTTGGGGTGGTTGCCATTGGTTCTTCTGGTTAGGCCAAGGTTGTTGGAAATTTTGAGACTGTTGTGGGTTATTTTGCCCAGCATTATTCCAATTGGGTTGGTTTTGTGGAGGACCTTGGGTATTGCAGTTTTGCCATTGATTACCATATGAATTTGAATTGTGCAAGGGGTCTTGAGGCATACCTTGACGTTGAGCCCATGGTCGGCATTGAGCAACAAAGAATACTTTCTCATCATCCCCATCTATCTTTACATATTCAGTTGGAAGATGCTAGTTCTCCATGCTTGCAACCAATTTACAGTGGCAATCCTTCTTTTGCTTCCGGCAATGAGGATAGTACTCAGCTAGTTGTAACTCAGTCTCTGCTTGCTTCTTCTTTGCAGTCATTGTATCCAACTGTGTAGTGACATCATTAATGATGTCTTGTTTGAAATCTAACAACAAATTGGATATTTCAAGTTTTGAAATGCCTTGACTAATTTCTTTTGTAACCGTAGAACGAGGTCCTCGACCTTTCTTCATAGTTGACCTTGAGTAGTTCTAACATATCTTTTTGAGGTCATCCCATTGAGCTTGATATACATCTCCACCGGCCATCAAGTCCAATGCTTCCAAACAATCTTCATTCACTCCTCTTAGAAAGACTAGTTTTTGGGAATCTTCAAACAATGTGTGCTGAGGATTCTTTTGTAGTGTATATAAAAATCGAGAAACATAGTCTTCTAATGTCTCTTCCTCCTTCTATGATATCCTAAAGATATGATCTCCTCTTGTGCCAGATGCTTTGCAATATTCTTTATATTTTTCCAAAAACAAGGCTTGCATTTCATCCCAATTCACAGCTGCATTGGCTCCTAAGCCCATGAACCATCGTAAAGCTGATTCTTTTAATGTGGCTGGAAATAATTTAAGCTTATGGGCATCAGTGTTGTAGTTGAAACTATGAAAAAGGATGTCGAACTCAAACAAGAAGGTATTAGGGTCTTCAGTTGCAAGGCCATAGAACTTTGGAAGAGTAGTGGGAGGTATATTCTTGAGATTGGCATTGGTTATGAGACTTGGAAGTGGAAATGGAAAAGTGAGTTGTGCCATGACTGGTGGGATTGGATTATGACGTTGTTGCTGAAAAGGAATGTTAGGCACTGGATGATTAACAACTGGTGGATTCAAGGTAGCTTTATCAAGAAGACTGGTCACTATTTCAGTGAAAGGTTGGAGACCAGATATATCTAGAGATTCAGCTCTTGATCATGATACTGTGGGGAAAACAAGACTTGTGTCTTCAAAGGACAACTCAACTTCTTCTTCAACTTCTTCATTCAAATTAACAGATCCTTGTGGAAGAAATCTGCCATATTCATCTCGTCGTCTTCCTCTTCGATGCATGCAACTAAAATTTTCACACTGGTAAAAAGAACTTAATCTAAAAACTATGACTCAAAAATGCTCCTAGCTTGACACCATCCCCGAAAATGGTCCCAAAAATGAACCGCCTCACAATAAGTGTTCCATAGTCATGCACTAGGCCTGGCTTAGGAATAATCTATTCAAGCTAAGGACTACTTTTCCCCTACCATGAGGTGCATTTAGATTGTCAACCCAAGGACGTATACTTGAAATGGTCGGCACAGTATGTGCACTAGGTACCTTGATGAGTCATTATGCTAGTGCTGCAAGAAAGTAAAAATGTAAAAGAAGGAAACTACACTACTACTATGGAAAGGAAAATACTAAATCTATGAATGTTGAAAATACAATTACAAGATAACAGAGATTCCATCTTGACTCATCCACTAGTCTGTTCTCGCAGATGCTACAGGAACATTTATGAAGTGTGATGCTACAGGAAGGAATTAACTAGCTACATCTTACTTAAAATACTGCTAATGCTAGTAAAATGAATCTATTCTATCCTAATCTAATCCACCTTCCAAGTGGACCCCCTTGGTTGGCTTCTCTAATCTACCAACACAGGATAGAAGCTAAAGAGAACTAATTCATTTCATTAATCAGTCATTACATGATTCAGAACTGTAAAACACAACTACAACAAACTGTGAATCAGTGTTCTCTCTTACTCGATAAAACTCAAAAACCAAAACTTCACACACAGGAGTCAATCCCAACATATATAGGGAATCTACTCTTTATTACATAATAGAAAAGTAACTGTCCTAAGTTAAGTCTACAGGAGAGAATATAGGAGAACAACTGAAAGCGGAAAGGAAGGATAACAGAATTGAGGAGGGAGCAATGAAGTCTCAGCATCTGCTTATTACAACGTAAATACAGAGAAGGCAATGGCTCATAAAAGCTCCTCCTTATTCGTTGCCATGTTTCCTAGAGTTGTTATAACTTCCTTTTCGTGGTTGTTCCTTGATGCTCGTTTCTCCTTGAATGTTGTCGGCAACCAACTTCTGAATTCCTCTGCTCATCCTTTAATCCTTATCATCAGGTTAGTGTAGAACAAGATTTTAGTGTGCAAGGAACATTAACAATAAAGTAAACATTCACAACCTAAAACTAAATTCACATATATGTTTAGACAAAGAAAAGCAAACAAGAAGTGCAAACCTCAAAAGAGAAAACACTCCATGCTTTCTTGATTTTGTAGATGTGTCTTTTGATGTGGATGTATGCTCAATTGCTTGCCCAAAGTTGCTTCAATGGTGGAGATGGGTAATGGAAAATTGGTAGCCTTGTGAGCTCTCAATTTGGCATTATAAGGTTAAGATTGATGACTTTGGTTCTCAAAATAGCATGGTAACTTTATCTCAAATGGTTGTGATTGAAATGGCTTGGGAGGGGATTCAATTTATAGGCTAAGGGCTTGAGGGATGGAGGGCTAAGATGCAAGGAGAGATGAAGGCTTAAGGAGGGCTAGGATGCACTCAAAGGAGAGAACACGGATTGTGCTTATTTAGCACCAATGGGAAGGTGACACTTGTCACAAGGAGGATGAGTGTGAGAGGGTAGGGTAAAGGGTTGGTTAAAGGCATGATGAGTGGGGTTGAGTATGTAAGAGAGATGTAAGAGGGATGAGTGTGGAAGAGGGAAGAGTGTGGAAGATGGATGTAAGAGTCATGAGTGGGCTTGTAAGAGTCTTGTATGGTTTGTAAGAGCACTCATGACTTAGTGGTTAAGATTTTTGAGGGGAGACTTTGGTTTGGTTTAGGAAAGTCTTAAACTTGTTTAGGGAATGTGACAACATCAGGGGGTGGATTAGGCTTGGGTTTAGAATTAGATTAGGGATGTTAGAGATGTGCAAGTGGATGGCATTAATGAGGGTGGGTGAGTTAGTGTCTAAGCTTGGTTAGTATGGATGGATGGGGTGGATTAGGCTAAATGGAGGATTAGGGATAAGTTAGGGGTTTTTGGATTTGAGGATTTTATTTATCAAATAGATTTATTTAATAAATGGGGATTTTTGGAATTAGATAGAAGAATAGGAATTAATTGATAAATAATAGATTATTTGATTTATCAATTAGGACTATAGATGATTAATTAAATTAATCAACTAGGGATGGAAAAGGATTAATTAAATAAAAATTTAATTAATGATTCCTTTAGAGATAACTAAATAGGATTACCAAAGCGGTGTAATTAAATTTAGGTGTCTACATTTTGCCCCTCTTTGACATAGTGTTGAGACAACACTATTTCAAAGAAGTTTGAATGAAGACGACATGAGGAAGATGTTTTAGCAACGAGGTTGCCCCATTCTCAGATAAGAAGAGGAGAGACTAGACTTAGATGATGCCCCCTCAAGAAGGCGATGGGGAGAGAAATGAGGCTCGACGACTTCTTGAAAAGCACAAGAAATTGAGATGAGCTGAGACACAAATTGCCAAAGAGTAGGGGCTGAATTAGCTCAAACTCTCACTATGGGAGAATGATAAAGGGAAATCAGAGGCACAATAGTAAAGCAAGCTTAAGACTTTCCAGGATTGGGGGGGGGGGGGGGGGGATGGAGGAGCGGAGCGCTATAAAAGGAATCCATTGTAGGGAGATGGATGATGGAATGATAGAGTTGATGCAATAGGATTTCAAAGATTCAGATTGGCGAAAGATGGGTTTCGGAGATCCCTAAGACTAGGATTGTGGATCTCGAAAGATGAGGCTTGGTGGATTGATTTGATTGGTGGATCCCTAAGACTAGGATTGTGGATCCCTAAAGCTAAGCATGAGGAGTGATCCAAAGAGATACTAATGCATAAGTTGGGGTAGGAGTGACAGATGCTGGAGATGGATGGGGGATAATGGAGATGAAGGGAATCCATTGAAGCTTTTTTGAGCAGGGGGGATACTTCAAAGAGAAGTACGACCATTTAACTATTGGTTAATTGCCAAGGTTACCAAAAACATCAAGGCTTTTTCACCAACTGTCCAGAGGACTGACGAACTGACTCAAAACAAACATGCAAAGATTGCAACAGTATCACACATGAATCCCAGAGGAAGCAGCGTGGAAATGACACTAGGTAACCCACAAGCAGAAAAGAAAACAAGCAAAAGACATGATCAAGACCTTACGCTCTGATTGCCCCATTCGCAACATACCATGATATGGAAGATCATGGCAACCTTGAGGAGGGAACAAGGAGATTGCTTGGAAAAGATATTTTTCAAGACCCAAAAGGGAAGATCCCCAAATCAAAAGAAAGTGAAAATCCAAAAGAGAACCGTTTGCCAACGAGATGGGTAGGACGAGGTACTAACAGACCAAGATCAGACGTGAGGAAAGCTATATCCTACAAAGACCTATCAGAGAGCACCTAAGCTGGTGGATTTGGATGAGTGATGCGTATGGCAAGCTAAACTAAGAAGGATAACACTTTGATGACAGGAGATCTAGCTAAAAGATGCATTGGAATAGCTAACCAAGGGTTGTGTGATGTGTGCAAGATGTTGATCAAGGATGAACTGACACGAACGCTGGATAGATACAATGGTACTAAGCTAAAGAGGATGTACAAGCTGACAGACCAAGATATGTTACAAATGTACAAGTTTGTTCATGTTTTGGTTATTGTGAGATGGAAATGTTTATGAAGGATGGGATGTCTATAATAGTTGATAGGTGGATAGGTAGATGGTTTGCAAAAAGCTTAAGTGAAAATGGGGTTCTTTGTGTGCATGTGATAGGATACAAACTAGGATACAAGATTATTTACAAGCTGGAATATGGTACAAGCTTTGGACAAGATTCGGATATACAAGGTATGGTACAAGATTTAAAAGGTATAATACAAGCTTTGGTACAAGATTTTACAAGCTAAGGTACAAGATTTTACAAGCTGTATAGGAGGTATTCACAAGCTCCATTAGATTTTTGGATATTTGGTTAGAACACCAAGGGAACAAGTAGGTGTTTTATGGGATGGTGGGTGGATGGATGAGGGATAGGATAGTGATAGATAATGGATTAGTCTTTAGTACACAAGGCGCCTGAATTACCAAGTTTTCACCAAGGTACCTATCTAAGGCACTTGAATTGCCAAGTTTTCACCATTGGACGCTTATTTCTCTTTACTATTTTTTTGTATTTTTCAAAAGCTAGGTATACCAAGGATCTTCAAGCATAGAACTTCTTGAGATGAATGATGTTAGTGGGATCATTCAAGAGTTCTCCTTCTGGTGTAGATAACTGATAGGCTCCAGAGCCAAAGGAGGCGGTAACCACATAGGGACCAAGCCATGTAGATTCAAACTTGCCTTTCTTTTCTCGATCTGCTTGGACTTTCATGTTTTCTTTGAGGACCATGTCACCTGGCTAAAAGTGTCATGGGAGCACCTTCTTGTTGAAATTTCTTTTTATACGATTTTGGTAGACTGTGAGATGGTCATAGGCTTGTTGTCTCTTCTCATCTAAGAGATCTAGCTGGGTGAGCCGAGCTACTCTATATTCTTCATCTGAGATTTGCCCTCGCAAAGATATGCGTAGTGAGGGAAGTTCAACTTCTATAGGTAATATCGCTTTGGCACCATAGACTAGGGAGTATGGAGTTGTTCCTGTGGATGTACGGAAGGAGGTTCAATAGGCCCATAGAGCTGGATTTATTTGTAGGTGCCAATCGCGGCCGGAATCATTGACAACTTTCTTTAGGATTTTGAGGAGGGTTTTGTTAGTTGCCTCTGCCTAGCCATTACCTTGTGGGAAATATGGGCTAGAAAAGTAGTGATGGATGCAAAGGGAGGTGCATAATTCTTCCATGTTGAGATTTTCAAAGTTACCTCCGTGGTCAGTGAAGATGGTGGACGGGATGCCGAAGCGACAAACAATGTGGTACAAGATAAACTTGGAGACCTGAACTCCTGTAGCTGAGACTAGGGGGACTTCTTCCACCCACTTAGTGAAATAGTTTTTAGCTATTATTATCCATTTATGTCCATTAGATGAGAGAGGTGTGATAGTTCCAACTAGATCAAGGCCCCAACAAGCGAAAGGCCAAGGTGGTGCAATAGGCTGTAGATCTTGTGTTGGAGCGTGCACAAGATTTGCATGCTACTGACATGGGAGACACTTTCTGACAAAGTCACAGGAGTCTTCTTCAATGGTAGGCCAATAGTAGCCTACTCTAAGGATTTGTTGTGCTAGGACAATACCACTCGTGTGGGCACCGCAAAGTCCAGAGTGTACTTCTTTTAAAGCCATCGCGGCCTCATTTTCATCCAAACATCGAGAAAGAGTATCGTGGTAACCCTGACGATATAGGGTATTGGCTATGATAACATAGTGGGATGATTTTTGAATGAGGTTCTAGCGTTGGGTGCATGTGAGGTGAGGGGATATGATACCATCGTTAAGGTAAGCATGAATTTCATGGTACCAAGGGGATTGGGGACCAACCAAGATACAAACACAGTTTGAATCCTTATTCGCATAGGCAGGTGTGAGAAGCTACTCGACTAAAAACTCATACTGCATAGCTTCTTGGGGAATTTCCAAGAGCGAGCTGATAGTAGCCATAGCATCTGCTGCTTTGTTCTGTATTTGAGGTACTTGTGTAAACTGAAGCTTTATAAAATGTTGGGTTAACTGATCAACTAGCTCTTGGTAGGGTAATAATTTTTCATCTTTGGTTTGATATTCATTTAGGACTTGCTTGATGATGAGCTAAGAATCGCCAAAGACTTGTAACTCAGTGATATTCCATTCGGCTGCTATCTTTAATCCTACTATGAGAGCCTCATATTCTGCTATATTGTTGGTACTAGGGAATTGTAGCTTGAAGGCTTTTGGAATATAATCTCCTTGAGGTGTGACCAACAATATTCCTGCCCCTGATCCATGAGATGTGTATGAGCCATCAAAATAAAGCTTCCATGGGGGATGTTCTTCAATTAGACAGATATGCTCGTCAAGAAATTCAGTGAGCAAAGGATATGCATTTATTAGAGGTGCATCAGCTAGGTGATCTGCTATAGCTTGCCCTTTGATTGCCTTTCTGTCCACATACTAGATGTCAAACTCACTTAGTAGCATAACCCATTTTGCTAGCCATCCTATGAGTGCTGTTCTAGAGAGCATATACTTGAGAGGATCAATTTTGGATACTAGTTGGATGGTATGACTTAGCATGTAGTGGTGAAGCTTTTGAGTTGAGAAAACAACTGCCAAACAAGCTTTTTCCATAGGAGTGTAATTAAGTTCATAACCAACTAGGGTTCTATTGATATAGTAGATGGCTCTTTCTCTGCTATAATCATCAAGTTGTGCTAGAAGTGCCCCTAGAGCAGTAGGCGTTGCTGATATGTACAAAATTAGGGGATGACCAGGAACTGGTGGAACCAAGATAGGGGGATTGGTGATATACTGCTTGAGCTAGTCAAAGCTACACTGACATAAAGGATCCCACTTGAAGTTCTCATCCCTCTTTAGTAAATGTGAAAATGGTGTACACTTATCTGCAAGCTGGGAGATGAAGCGTCGGACAGATTGAAGCTTTCCCTGAAGAGAGCAAAGTTGTCACAGTGTCTGGGGAGGAGGCATGTCTAAGATAGCCTTGACCTTCTTAGGGTCCATCTCTATACCTCGTTTAGAAACTATGAAGCCTAGAAGCTTGCCAGATGTGACCCCAAAGACACACTTCTTGGGATTTAGCATGAGATGATATTGGGCTAACCTATCAAAGACTTTCTCTTGGTCAGCGAGATGATCCATGAAGGTGTGATATTTGAATAGGATATCGTCCACATAATCCTCCAAAATGCTATGGATAAGATCATGGAAAATGGTTGTCATAGCTCTTTGATAGGTAGCCCTAGCATTCTTTAGGCCAAAGGGCATCATGGTGTAGCAAAAGGTTCCCCAAGGGGTAGTGAATGTTGTCTTATGCTGATCCTCTTCTGCAATCTTGATCTGATTGTACCCAGAAAATCCATCCATAAGGGACAGAATTTCATGTCCAGTTGTAAGATCTACAATCATATCTATGTTGGGTAAGGGAAAATCGTCTTTTGGGCAAGCTTTGTTTAGATCTCTAAAATCAGTGCAGATTCTGATGTCACCGGAAGGCTTAGTGACAGGGACCATGTTGGAGATCCACTTTGAGTAGTCGATAGGTCGGATAACCTTAGCAGCTAACATTCTTTCTAATTCAGCTTTGACCAGTAATGCCACCTTGGGATGTATTTTTCTAAGCTTTTGTCTGACGGGCTTGATCTTTGGATTGACTGCAAGATGGTGAACTACAAGCTTTGGATCCAACCTTGGCATGTCCTGATATGACCATGCAAATCAGCCAATGTTCTCTCTTAGGACCTCAAAGAGGAGATCAACTTGGTCTTGTGATAGGGATGTAGCAATGTAAACAAGTATAGGGATCTCTGAAGAACCGATGTTGACTTCTCTAGTATCCTCAATTAGAATAGATGATACCTCTGGTCGATTATCTTGAGGAGACAATACTAAATCCTCATGTTCTACCTATGGCTCTAGATTTTCTTGCTGAGGGGTTCTCTTTACTACCTTAGCTAGTCCCGGATTCACCTTAGTTCCAGTTTTGGGTGTATCGAAACTAGGTTGGGGATTTTCTCCAAAATACCCCTTGGGATCTAGCTTATAGATATAGGCAAAATCTGGCTTTGTTGGCTTATGAGGAGTTTTGACTCCCATGAATCTTAGAAGTGCTTCCTCTGATGTGAACTCATCAATGTGTATGATGCTTGGTTGGTCCCAATCTATGAGTTGTGGATGGGCGAGTGGTAGGTCAATGAGGTGGATGGATAGTTCTTGGAGAACAGAGTCTCCTAGGAAGATTTGGTTTAGGATATCATCATAGGCTCTCTAACTTCCTCAGCAATGTCTTCAATTTCAACAAGGTTGCGATGGATGTTCGAAAAAGCGTGACCGTTCTCGTTGGTGCCCCTAGTTATGGGTATGCCAAAGCTAAGACCTGACTTGATTTCCCACTTATGTGCTTCAATGGGACATTGCATGCCCCTTTCTTCTGGTCCTAGTCCACCTCCTTGATAGTTCCATTTTTCAATGATGAGCTTATTTTCTTGGGGATACTTCTGGCTGAAGTGGTCAAGGCATTCTTGATTTCTTGGAGGTGCATCCTTATGTAACCAATTGTTGATATCTGGAGTGAACTCTTCATGAAGAGGGATTTTTGAGGATACAAAGGTGGTTGGGCCAAACTGTTTGTATCAAGGAGGTGGAATCTCCTTAGCTTTGTGATATGTTGGTCTTCCATGAGTATGTGGATCAAGTGGGATTGCTCTGAGAGCAAATGCATCTGACAGACTATATTCTCCATAGCCTTTGTTGTTGATCTTTACAGTAGATAGGGTGGAGGCAAGGATGGTTTCTGTGTCATTACAAGTGTGGGATGAGCTGGCAATGGCAGTGTCAATGTCTATTCCAGGGCAATGGTTTGTATATGAAGCTTCAACCGCATTGCAATAAGCAAAGGGTTCTGGATCAGCATGGATGGTAACCTCAGTGCCCTGATGCAGAAATTTAATGCACTCATGGTACGTGGATGGAATGACTTTCATAGCGTGAATCCATGGGCAATCGAGGAGGATGTTAAATGGTAAGTTTAGATCAACAACATGGAAAACTCTCTCTTGGATGATCGGACCAACCTTGATTGGTAGCAAAATAATCCCTTCTGTGGTTCTTTCCAAGTTGTCATAAGCTTTGATGGTGATAACTTCACTGATCATATCTGCCTCAGTATACCCAGCTTGTTTTATGAATTTTAGGGTGCAAATATTCAAGGCTAATCCATTATCTATCATTACTCTTTTCATGACGAAATTGGATACCATGATGGTTATGCAAAGCGAAAGGGTGTGATCTAGCTCGACCATGGGTATGTCGGTGGGTTTGAATGATGGGGCGCATGAGGAGGATAGGTGTCCAACAAGATTACAAAAATTAGTAGCATTGATATCAGAAGGGACATGAGATTCTATGAGAGCACTGTTAAGGATGTCTTTGTACACAGGACTAGCGCGGAGAAGGTCTAAAATGGAGATTTGGGCTGGCATGTTCCCAAGGTGTTCCAAGATATTGTACTGAATTTTTGATGGAGCTGATGCTACTGATGAAACTGGTGGGCCTGCGATGTTAAATTGTGCTCTTCGAGTGGTAACTGCACACTCATTGTTTGGTCCTCGGATATTGATAACATTGATAGAAGGCTTGTTCTTGGATATAAAACCTATAAGGCTACCATAGTCTATATAGGATGAAGTATGGTCATTGTTCTTCCCATGCTGTTGGTTTGGCTGGTGGTTGTTGGTGTTGTTGTTGTTTTGGATAGGTGCTTTTCTAGGATTTTGGTTGTTGTGTAGAGGAAAAGCATTTTGATAAATCTGTAAGCCTGCATTGGGAGAGGTTTGGGCACCAACAGTGATTTCTTTCCGATCAATGAGGTCTTGCACATAATCTTTCAGTTTCATGCATCTGAGGGTGGTGTGACTATTTACCCTATGGAACTTGCAATACTCATTATCTTTGTACCACGCAACTTTGGATTGGCTTGGATCAATTTGCTGGGTGGGAGGAAATTTGATGAGGTTTTCTTTAGCCAATTTCTCAAAAATAACATCCAATGGCTCACCAAGGGGTGTATAGTTTCTAAGTGTGGGTTGGAATCTGGGTTTTTGCCCTGTAGCTACATTGATGGCATTAGCTTGATTGTTAGACCCTTGGAAGTTGGGTCTTGTATTATGGTTTTGATAGCTTTGGTTATTTTGTTGTTTGTAGTTGATAGCTTGTTGATTATTTGGTTGATATGGTGGGTTAGACTGGTTTTGAGAAGGACCAACAATATTCACATGTCTGGTGTCAGTAACCCCATCTGTTGCAACATGCTTGTTTTTTTTCCAATACCTAGACTTGTCATTGGAATGTAATTGGTTTTGGTTGGCTTCCTTGTAAATATTGACCACACCATCTTTAATGAGTCCTTGCTCAAGGATCATTCCTTTCTCTTTGATATCTTTATAGGTCTGCAAACAGTTCATGGTCATGTGGTGAGCCAAGCTAGGATGGGCATTATCAATAAACATTTTCACCACATGGCGTTCTGGCAAGGTGCAGGATATGCGGGTGGTAAGGGTTTGCCATCTTTGCAGGTATTCGGCAAGGCTTTCTCCACCTTTTTGCTTGGTGTGGACAAGATCAACTATTGATAGCTCTGTTTCAACAAGATGGGCATATTGGGCTACGAATGCCTCAGATAATTCAGCAAATTTTTTAATTGTGCCATAGGGGATTCTGTAAAACCATTCAAGAGCTGGTCCAGCCAAGCTTTTGGGAAAAAGGTGCAAGAGGAAGACATCATTGTATGCCACGTCTTGGCAGTGCATGTAAAATTCTTTGATATGTGTGATAGGGTCTCCTTTTCCTCTGAATTTGTCAAATTTAGGTATCTCAAAGTGTTTGGGAAATGGTGTCATGGTAATGGCTCTGTCAAATGGGTAAGAACACACATTCTCAAACTTGAATGTCTTCGGATCATTCCCTTCTTGGATGGCTTTCAGAGCTGTCTTCATTTGCTTCCATTCTGAATTGATAGGTGATGGTTGGGGTGCCCCCAATGTAGGAGTTCCTTGAGGTAGGTATGCACTAGATGGGGCCACTGAATATGGATGGCTGTGAGGGATTTGTTGATAGGGATTGTACATTATTTGGGCAGCTACATGGTGGATGATGGGTTTCTGAGGGGGAGGTGGCGCATATTGTTGCATGTGTTGCGAGGCTTGCTGTTGATATGGGATTTGAGGTTGGGATTGAGGAACATAAGCTAGCTATGGGATAAATGAATGGCTTTGTGGAGGTAAGGTATAAGATGGTTGTGAAGCTTGGGGAAAGGATCAGGGGGCTTGTGGGGTTTGACCAATATATGTGGGTTACGCCCTCATTTGGGATGGTATCTGCAAATAATTGGTGGTTGGCTGGAGTGATGGATTACCTCCTAGAAGTGGCATTGAAAAGTAGTTGGTAATAGGAGGTAATGGATTAGTTGGTAGTGGAGGTGGTGGGAATTGAAAGCTTGAGAATGGAACTGATGGGGTTTGATAGCTTGGTGGCTGGATTTGGAAGCTTGGTAGAGTGGTGGCGGGAGCTGGGGTCACTTGGGAGCTTGGCAAAAAATTGGCAGTAGCTTGTGGGATTTGATAGCTTTGTGGAGTGAACGTAGTAGCTTGTGGATTTGTGGCTGATGGTATTGAGCTCCCAAGACCTAATGGAAATGATGGGATTGTGCTTTGGGCTATGGTGAACAAGCTGGGGGTGATGAAAGGTTGATTACTTGGTCCCATGGGTGGCATCCCTATTGTATATTGCTGAGGTTGGCCAAAGATGCTAGCACTGATTTGGGAGATGGGTGGATTTGGAAGGCTGGGTTGGGGAGCAACAACAAGAATAGTGAAGGGGGTGAATGGTGAGGTGTTTTGGGTAAAGGGGGTTTGGAGTGGAGAGGTATGAACCAAGGATGGAGTGGTGGTGGCTGGGTTGGCTTGCGGCATGGAGATTTCAACTTGGGTGGATGGTGGTATGTTTGGGTCTGTTGGATCATATGAATTGGTTGGAGGCTCTTCTTTTGGCATATATTGAGGATAATTTGGATCATAAGAGCCTATGGGTGGTGGCAACTTCCCAAACAACAGGTGATATGGATCTGATAATGGAGGGGGTCTTCCAAAGTCAAAGGTTCCTACATTGTCCCTTCGAAAATTAGCCATGATTGTCTCTTTGTTCTTGTCTATAATGGTGTTTACCAATACTGCATTTCCTGGTTGGTTCATGAAAGCTTCAATGTCAGTAGGTGATGGCATAGCTTTCTCTGGGTTGAAGGATGGTTGAGTGCTCAAGGGGGGTGAGGTTGTTCGATCCAAATGATAGGGCTCCATTGTTTCTTTCTTCTTGGCTAAGCGAGTGACGGGTGGCATGAAAAATGCTCCTAGGGATGAGATGCAAAAAATGCTGGTGGATGCAAAAGGGGGGAAGGCTTTTCTACGCAAATGATTTCCTAGGTTGAGGCAAAGCTATATGAAAAAACCTAAGGAGGATTGGGTTGGGGATTCTAACTTCAAAGATATGTTGCCAAAGCACGAAAGGTCTGCTATCCTATGTGCAAGCTTGGTGGTGATTGTGTCAACTTAAGGATAGACTGATGATCCTTTAGGAAGAACACGAGATTGACCACTTGTGGATCCCAACCTTTAGCTCAAGGTGATGAGGGATAACAAGTGACAAAGCTAGATTACCCTAGACAAAGCTCTGTCAAAGGGATAACCTTGGTGAGATTGGTGGATTTGGAAGATTTTAGGAATGGCAAACTTTTGGCAAGGTGACAACAAATTTTGAAGGCTTGGATGTGAAGATTTTGGATTACTGGCTAGATGGTTTGATTCTAAATGAGGTGGATGAGCTAATAATGCTTAAGGGGATAACCTAAGATGGCTGGCTTTTCTCTAAAGATGACTCTAATGTGAAGCTTATCCAAGAAGATGTGGAGAAACAAGGGTGTCTAATCATAGAAATCATGCCTAGTTGGTAAGGCATAAGCAGGATTAACTCCTGGATGTTGGCTAAATTTGATGGTGCACTCTAACCAAGCCTCTTGAAGTGCTTTGTCAGCAGCTTTGTCCTCTACTTTGTGGAGTTTGGCAACCCGCGGGCTTGGTGTTATTTATTTTCTCTTGGCTAAAAGTTCTTGGTATGCCGGAGATGGCTTGATTTTGACTTTGTGAAACTTCTGTTTGGGTTTGGGTTGTTCTGACATAAATTCTTAAATTTTCTTGGCTTTGAGAGATCTCAGTTGTTTTACTTTGACTCGTTCAACTTCTAAAATAGGCAGTGACTACGCTAAGTGTGCCCTAAGCTAGGATTGACCGAGTTTGGCAAACATTCATTCAAAAAGTAAAATAAAATCAAGCAATAGATAGGAACACCCAGATAGGAGTTTGTGATCCTCAGAATGTGATACTTGCGCTGAGGAGTGTGTATGTTCTATAAATGTTTTGATCAGTCACCCCAAACACATTAACACCCTAGATGGTTTTCTACAAGGCTGACAGTTGGTTTAGCTAGGGAGTCCTCGATATACGCAAAGTACGTGAGGCCCAAATCCATAGATGAGACCAAAAAGATGTCACACAACCGAGAGGAGTGGTAACCCACTTCTCCTCTTTCACTTCTCAAGGGTATAAAGTTCCTTGAGGCTTAGCCCGAGTGACAAAATCTTGATCCCAAGAGAGGTGTCTTTTGATTCACCTCCCGGTTCTTATACTCCGCCAAAACGCTAGAGTTGAGGTCATCCAAGGATTGATGAAATCCTCAAGCAAGCCTCCTAAAAAGAAACAAGGTTTTGGATCCTAATCTTATGCACCCAAGATGGCCTCGAAAGACAACAAGGGGAGAGAAGACTTGGATGACCTTGGGCTAAAAAACACGCTTGTTCTTTTACCAACTGACTCTTATGTGTGCTAATCTAGACTTTGCAAGCACTCATGTTTAAGAGACAATGTTCAATTCCAACTTGAAGCGCCAACAAAAGTAAATCGATTGAAGAATGCAAACAAGAAGAAGAGTTAGGGTCAACAAAAGAAAACTCGTGTGCCCGGAGGCCGTCCACGTCAAATATCAATTAATTTTCTTTAAGGCATTCAAGATTGAGTGTGAGTTTTTTTTAAGCCCAAAACAAAAGTGTGTGAGATTCGATTTCAAGCGCGTGCCCAGAGGCTCTCCACGTCAATTGTTGTTCAATTTTAGTGCCCAAACTTGAAGTGTGATCAATTTAATCTAGAGTTTTGGTCATGTAAGAATTTTGATAAAGTTAAAGCAAACGTTCAAAGACCAAGTGAGTTAGTTAGATTGTGGAACATTTAACACCTTTTTCAAGTAGACCCATCCCCATAAATGGCGCTGAGATTGCAACCAATGGTTGAATTGATGGGTGATTAGAAAAGAGGTGAGTCCAAGGAACTACTCAAATTGTTTTTTGCAAATTTGTTTTTAACTTAACAAAGTTTCTTAATTGTCCAAAAATCAAACTTTTCTTAAATTGCATGCAAAAGAGAGATTTGTTTGTTCTTTTTAATGCACCAAAAATTGAAGTGTGAGATATTGCAATGGTTAATTGATCTTTGCATTCAAGATTGAGTTGTTTGTTTTAAGCATGCATTCCAAGGAAAATTGATTTTAATCCATGGCATTCAAGAGTGTGTTTTGAGCAACATTCATTCAATGGAAAATGTGTTTAACCATTCAAGTTCATTTTAGCAACATGCATTCAAAGACAAATGATTAAACATTCAAGTTCATTTTTTTAGCAACATGAGAACCTGCAAAAAACATGGTTAGTGGTTTCATATGTGCTCCAACCTACAATGAGACAAAAAAAGCAATTTAGTTAGTCACCCAAAATTTTCAAAAATGAAAGCTTAACTATGAGAAAAAAATTTTTAACTTTTTTTGTTGTTTTTCCTACGCGTAAAAATGCTTACAATGGTCTAAATCCTACGGAACCACTAAAAGTCAAATTTTGATTTATAATCTTTTTTTCTTTTCTTTTCTTTTTTAAAGTTATTTATAACTACAAAGTGCAAAAATAAAGATTTTAAAACAGAAGTGCAACAGAGACAGGCGAAGACGACAGTTCATCAAGTGCAGACGCCAAACTACGGAGATGCTAATCTACGGAGATGACAGAGAAAGAGGCAGAGACGATAGATTAGGTTGGAGGTAGCGGAGACGATAGTTTAGGTTGGCGGCGGTGGAGATGACAGTTCAGGTTGCAGAGATGACAAAGTAGCCGATGGAGGCGCTGATCTGCGAAGACAACAGTCCAGGATGCATAGACGACATTCAGAGATGCCAAACTGTGGAGACAAAAATTTGGTTGCGAAGATGACAGAGTAGTTGGCGGAGACGACAGTTTGCAGGCGCAGACGCCAGACTGCGGAGACGACACTGCATGAAAAAAGCTAAAAAAATGCGGATTTTTTTCAGATTTTTTTTTAATTTTTTGTTATTTTTGGATTTTTGAGGGTATGTCTTCTTCCCAAGTGCACCCTTCAACCTGTAAAAACAAGTGAAACACCCTACAACTCACTCAAACAACAAGAAACATTAGTTTGTTAAAAAAACAACATATAGATAGAAATTGATGATTAAATGACCCATAATGGGGTCCCACTGGACGTACCAAAATGTAGAACAAGATTTTAGTGTGTAAGGAACATTAACAATAAAGTAAACATTCACAACCTAAAACTAAATTCACATATATGTTTAGACAAAAAAAAGCAAACATGAAGTGCAAACCTCAAAAGAGAAAACACTCCATACTTTCTTGATTTTGTAGATGTGTCTTTTGATGTGGATGTATGCTCAATTGCTTGCCCAAAGTTGCTTCAATGGTGGAGATGGGTAATGGAAAATTGGTAGCCTTGTGAGCTCTCAATTTGGCATTATAAGGTTAAGATTGATGACTTTGGTTCTCAAAATAGCATGGTAACTTTAGCTCAAATGGTTGTGATTGAAATGGCTTGGGAGGGGATTCAATTTATAGGCTAAGGGCTTGAGGGATGGAGGGCTAAGATGCAAGGAGAGATGAAGGCTTAAGGAGGGCTAGGATGCACTCAAAGGAGAGCACATGGATTGTGCTTGTTTAGAACCAATGGGAAGGTGACACTTGTCACAAAGAGGATGAGTGTGAGAGGGTAGGGTAAAGGGTTGGTTAAAGGCATGATGAGTGGGGTTGAGTATGTAAGAGAGATGTAAGAGGGATGAGTGTGGAAGAGGGAAGAGTGTGGAAGATGGATGTAAGAGTCATGAGTGGGCTTGTAAGAGTCTTTTATGGTTTGTAAGAGCACTCATGATTTGGTGGTTGGGATTTTTGAGGGGAGACTTTGGTTTGGTTTAGGAAAGTCTTAAACTTGTATAGGGAATGTGACACATTAGGGGGTGGATTAGGCTTGGGTTTAGAATTAGATTAGGGATGTTAGAGATGTGCAAGTGGATGGCATTAATGAAGGTGGGTGAGTTAGTGTCTAAGCTTGGTTAGTGTGGATGGATGGGGTGGATTAGGCTAAATGGAGGACTAGGGATAAGTTAGGGGTTTTTGGATTTGAGGATTTTATTTATCAAATAGATTTATTTAATAAATGGGGATTTTTGGAATTAGATAGAAGAATAGGATTTAATTGATAAATAATAGGTTATTTGATTTATCAATTAGGACTATAGATGATTAATTAAATTAATCAACTAGGGATGGAAAAGGATTAATTAAATAAAAATTTAATTAATGATTCCTTTAGAGATAACTAAATATGATTACCAAAGCGGTGTAACCAAATTTAGGTGTCTACAGTTAGTTATGATATAAAACATATTTGCAAATAAACATCCATCAAACTAAATTCAAGCATAAGAACGCACACTTGGATATTTATATGAAATACTACATATTAGATATAATTTAAGCAAAAGATGACATAGTTTTTCAATCCCATAAATCATCAAAGGTTTATCAAACATAGGCTTATAAGTGTTAAAACAAGGATAAACGGAGTATCACAAAGTATCTTAAACATAACAAAATAAAGGCATTTTTTAGACTCATCATTGCTTATGAGAAGAGACCTTTGAAAGGAAGATATGTTTTGTACAAGATATCTATCTTCAAGAAGAGCATCATGAACAAAGATACAACTTAAAAGAAGAACAAGGATGCACCTATTTAGCCCCCTATGTAGAAGAAATAGGGATCCTTGGAAGAAAGGATGACAAACTTGACACAGCAAGAAACCAAGGGTACCCCTACTCGAGGTAATTCTAATCCCTGCAAATAACCACATAAGGATGCAATGAGAATCTAAGGGTACCCCTACTGGAGGTAATCTAGATCCCTACAAATAACCACACAACACAAGATACACAATATGATACCAAGTGCAACTCTTTATTCATAAAATAATTGTTTACATGCAATGTGCCCGGTTGTAAGGCCTTCTAGGTTACGACCGAATATAATAGAAATTACAACCAAAATAGTTTTGCAAGATACCTTAAGATCCAACTCACCACTAGCTAGTCTAAATCCAAATTATGATATAAACCTCCAAGAAAGATCTCAACTTGTACTTGCAAGGCCACCAAGCAATCTCCTTGTTTCTCAAGCCTCAACTACTAGCCCTTCTCACAAACTCAAAACTCCACCACAATACTGTTGTAAGTTGCCTCACATTTGGTGCTCTGTGCACAAACTCTAAAAAACTCACCCTTCAACTACTCCATGTTGAACTCATGATCTAATGCCACTGAATGAATTAATTCATCATGAATGAATGAATGCTTAAGACTCCAAAAAACACCCCTAATTATACCCAACTAAGCCAAAAGTCAGCCTAGCCTAGTACAAATTAAAATAAAACATTACATTAAATGCACATGCAAGCCATAATTTGACTGCTACACAAATTAAATACATACAACCCAAACTAAATGCCAATAGTTAGCTCACAGAAAACTCGAGCAACATAGAAGCCAAGATCAAACTAAGTGTTAGAAAACACCACCAAGCAACAACAAATCCTCCAAGAATAACTGAGCTCCTTCATTGATTGAGCCAACTCAAGAAATACTAGTACCGAGTTCCCAGTGTAAACCAAGCTACATTATATGCCAAATGCCTTCATTAACCGAATCACTCAGTTAACATAGAAACCACTACAAACTACTCAGTAATGATCGAGTACCACTTTCTTCACAAACCAAGTCCCTTCAATGACCAAGCAACTCAAGCGACACTATAGCCAAGCATCACCGAGCTCCTAATGTATTCTAAGTTTCCACAAGCATCATGGAGTACCTTCGACAGTTGAGTGCCCCCAAGCTATGTTGAGCTCCTTTGACAACCAAGCACCTCAAAGATCGCCAAGTCAATACATCCACTGAGCTCTCAACCAAGAACTACCAAGAGATGATCGAGTAACCTCTACTAAGCATCTCTTCTTTGGCAGAGTACTAGTCCAAGCACCCTCTAAAGGAACTATAGAGAATCCTCACATGAACTCCAAAGTAGCCACTAAGAAAACCCACGATTCTCCTACATCAGACTCCCTAGGTAAATAGGAAAGTGTGTCCCACACCTTATGTCCAAAGAAAGATCTGATCTAATATTTATCTTCACCAAAGGCTTCCACTCCAATAGGGACAAGAAAAACAATTTGCACATCATCTAGATCTGCATCCATCTATCAAACACTAGAATCTTAACCATACAAACAACATGCTCACTCCTAGGAACAAACTAAACATAATGCTTCATAAGAAAATCATAAACTAGTGAATCCACATTAGAAGCAACAAAGTCCACATTAGCAGCAATATGTAGAATTCCGTCAACACATGCCAAACCCACAATATTCATGCAGGAGCATCTAGTGGTGTAAGTGCAATCCTATATCACCCAAAAATATGCTTAGTGTTAGTTTTTGTTTAATATGTCTTTATTTCTAGATACCCATTTGGGTCAAATAGAGATTCCAACTCTCATTGTTCTACTATTGGTTTTTTGGGTTAGAGTTTTTGAGCACCTTGGGATACATGTCAATGTAGAAAATAGGTTATTTTGTAATTGATACATAATTATGATGATTTAGAGGTTTTAAGTTAGAAAGATGATTATACTTGTAATGTAAAGCACTCCAGAAAAAGAATCGGGTCAAAAGGCTTTACGGTTTGAAAGTTATTGTAGTTTTAAGTTGCTTGGAGGCCCCCTAAGAGTGCTTCAAAGTCAAGTTTGAGGTAGTAAACAATCCCATGTAGGACTAAAAATGGAAATGGGCTATAGATATCATGGAGAGCTTTTTAGAAATGTAAATCATTCATCAATCAAAGTCATGTATCAAAAGTTATGCCTCCTAGAAGTTGGACTACCATTTCTAGATTCTTTTAATTTTACACTGACTTTTGATGTGTTTTCTAGAACCTTTTTTTTTTTTGGTGGATGCCTAATGGAATATTCTAGAATATATTCATAACCTTAAACCTAATTCGGGTTACTTAAGGTCATTTATGGTATTGTAAACACTATTTTTGCTAGAGTTTGGGAGAAGGTACTAGAGGGAGGTTTTTCTCCAAAATCAAACAACATTGTAAGCCCCTAGGGCACGCCATTGAGTTTTTTTTTCATTGTATTGAATGTAATAGAAAATCACTTCTGATAATAATATTCCCATTTTCCTGTTGTGTTCATTTTGTATTGGGTTGTGCCCTCATCAAGTGGTATCAAAGCCTAGTTTTCCTGAGTGTGTAGACAAAGCACCAACAATGAGGCAGTTTGCACCAGGACTATGTGGTTGTGTATTTTGATATAGCAAGAAGATGCCCCCATGAAGGGAGCATGGTGGAAGGATTGGAGTTGTTCCTCCTAAGGTTAGAGCTCTCTAGAGGCAAGTTTAGGCATTGCAAGAGGAGATCCATAGAGGGATGAATATTGCTGTAGGTGACGAAAGTGAGGAGGAAAATGAAGAAGAAGGAAATATTGTGCAAGAAGGGGAAGGAGACAAAGAATTCCTAAACCAAGTGGAGGAGAATATTTTTAGGGCCATTTTCAAGCTCAAAAAAAGACCTAAAATTGACATTGGCATGTTTTCAGGAAATTTAAACCCAGATGAGTCGATTGACTGGATCAATGAGCTAGAGGAATATTTTGAGTATGAGGATATTGGGGACCTTGATAGGGTTAAGTTTGCAAAGGCCAAAATGAAAGGCCATGCCAAAATCTAGTGGAAAGAGATTCAACTGAAAAGAAATAGAAGAGGAAAAGAGAAAATCACAAGATGGGATCGCATGGTAGACAACCTAAAGAAGCAATTCATTCTTGTTGATTGCAAACTTGATTTGTTTAAGAAGATGCAAGGGTTAAAGAAAGCAGGAAAATCTATCCAAGAATACACAGAGGAGTTTTACCAAGTCCTTATTAGGGTGAGGCATGCAAAAGAAAACAAGGAGAAGGTTGTGTGTTACCTTAATGGGTTAAGACCTAGCATTTAGGAGGAGTTAAGCTAAGTTAGAATGACCAGCACTAAAGAGGCATACTAGTTTGCCTTGTGAGTTGAGGAGAAGTTAAACAAAAAGTTTGATGGAAGGAAAAGAGGGCACAGTCAAGGAGGAAGGGGTGGTTGCAGATCATCTAGAAGCCGAAATGAGAACTATCTAAAAAATGAAGATGTGGGTACTAGTTGAAACAAGAGGAACAAGGGTTTCAATTGCTCCCATGATCAAAATTTTGGAGATCAAAGAGGAAGAGGTAGAGGAAATGGACAAGGTTTAGGAAGAGGAGGCTTTTGTGGTACCTATTTTTCGTGCAATGAAGAAGGTCATCATGCCTATGAATGCCCTCAATGCCAAAGAAGGAAAGATAGGAGAGCTGATGGTCAAGCAAGGGTTGCTCATGTGGATGATGATGACTAGTCATTGCATTCAGAGGATGTAGAAAGAGGAGAGGTTATGGTTAATGAAAGGGTCTTGTTGAGTGGTGAGACCCAACCTGGACAAAGGAGGAGTTTGTTTCATACTAGGTACAAGTGTAAGGGTAAATATTGTGATATGATTGTTGATGGTGGGAGCACTCACAATGTGGTGTCAAAGGAGATGGTCTCAAAGCTAAAGCTCAAGAGGGAGAAACACCCCCATCTCTATCAGATTTCTTGGGTGGAGGATGATCATAAGGTCCTAGTTAGTGAGCAATGTTTGGTAAAGTTCATGATTGGGAGTTACCATGGTGAGGCTCTCTGTGACATCATCCCAATGGATGTCTACCATTTATTGTTGGGAAGGTCGTGGTAGTTTGATAGGCATGTTATACATAATGGTCATGCAAATACATACTCTTTAATTTAGCCACATTAGCTATACAAGGATGATTTTGCCTCCAATACTCTCTAATTTAGACAAATTTGTGGCTAATTTAGCTGAGGAGGTTTTTTGGTGTGAAACTAGTTCAACTAATCAAGATAAGGACAGGATGAGGAAGGCATTTTATAGATTTTTGTGGAGCTAGAGTCTATCAGTCTAGAAGAGAGTTATTTGGCTGATTAAGAGTCTTGTTCATGAGAGAAGATGGCATGAGAAGGTCAAGGTGGAAGATGTTGGTTTTGTTGACTAGTTTTTGAAGTCTGATAGAGAACTTGCAGAGTAGCTAGAGGTTGTTGCTAAAGATATACCTATCCTTGTTGATGCTGGGATAGATGTTGGTTTTCATGATTAGTTGGCTAATTTTGACATGGAAATTGTAGAGCATTTGGTCATGGATGATTTAGTTGTTGTTCATGATGAGTTGTATGTTGCAGAGCATCTTGTTGTGAACAATGAGATTATTGGTGTTGTGAATTTGGCATGTGTTGATGGAAATATTCATATTTCTATTGATGTGAAATTTATTACTTATGATATGGAGTTTGCTGCTGCTAGTGTGGATTCACTAGTTGCTGATGTGGATGAGGGTTTGTTGATGAAGCATTATGTTCATTTTGTTTCTAGGAGTGAGCATGTTGATTGGGTGGTTGAGATTCTGGTGTTTGACAGAATGATGCGGATGTGGATGATGTGCATATTGGTGTTCTTGTCCCTATTGGAGTGTAAGCCTTTGGTGAAGATGAAGATGGTTTTTTCTCTTTCTTTGGGCATCAAAGTGTGGGATACACTTTTTATATTTACCTTGGAAAGTTTGATGCAAGAGCATCTTGGGTTTGCCTGCAATCCTGCATGTTTGGAGGAATTTTGGTTAAGTGCTGAGGAGAATCAAGCTTGGATTTTTGGTGGAGTTATTTTTTCATTTTTAGGGATGTGTTGGAGAAAATTTGGGATCATTTCCTCATGATTGCATAGAGATTGGATGGATTAAGTTAAAGTTTGAGATGTTTGTACCTTGTTGCTAAAACCATGTTTTTTTCTAATTTCTAGGTGCCTATTGAAAAGTATATAACTAATTATTCTTAGTGAATGAGAGTATTATCACTTCAAGGCTTGAAGGGGGCCAAGATTACTATCTCTATTTAAGAGAACAAGTCCTAATTCATTATAGGTTGGGAGATATGGCAATTCTCCTAGAGTATCAATTTCTAGCAATTTTGCATGACAGTCTACTATGTGTGACTTTCAAGATGGATGGACACTTTTCCTTGGGAAATCAGCCTTTTAATATTTAAAGTATTGTAGAGGACATATATTTATACCTATGGTTCAAAGCATGAGTTCTAATTCAATTAGAGCTAGGAGATATCATCCTTGTATAGCTAATTTAGACAAATTTGTGGCTAAATTAGAGAGTATTTGTCTAAATTTGTCTAAATTTGTGGAAAAATCATCCTTGTACAGCTAATGTGGCTAAATTTGTGGCTAAATTAGAGAGTTTATTTGCATGACCATCATGTATAACATGCCTATCAAACTACCACGACCTTCCCAACAATAAATGGTAGACATCCATTGGGATGATGTCACAGAGACCCTCACCATGGTAACTCCCAATCATGAACTCATGCTTTGAACCATAGGTATAAATCTATGTCCTCTACAATAATTTAAATATTAAAAGGCTGATTTCCCAAGGAAAAGTTTCCATCCATCTTGAAAGTCACACATAGTAGACTGTCATGCAAAATTGCTAGAAATTGATACTCTAGGAGAATTGCCATATCTCCCAACCTATAATGAATTAGGACTTGTTCTCTTAAATAGAGATATTAATCTTGGACCTCTTCAAACTTTGAAGTGATAATCCTCTCATTCACTAAGAATAATTAGTTATATACTTTTCAATAGGCACCTAGAAATTAGGAAAAACATGGTTTTAGCAGCAAGGTACAAACAGCTCAAACTTTAACTTAATCCATCCAATCTCTATGCAATCATGAGGAAATGATCCCAAATTTTCTCCAACACATCCCTAACAATGAAAAAATAACTCCACCAAAAATCCAAGCTTTATTCTCCTCAGCACTTAACCAAAATTCCTCCAAACATGCAGGATTGCAGGCAAACCCAAGATGCTCTTGCATCAAACTTTCCAAGGTAAATATAAAAAGTGTATCCCACACTTTCATGCCCAAAGAAAGAGAAAAAACCATCTTCATCTTCACCAAAGGCTTACACTCCAATAGGGACAAGAACACCAATATGCACATCATCCACATCCGCATCATTCTGTCAAACACCAGAATCTCAACCACCCAAACAACATGCTCACTCCTAGAAACAAAATGAACATAATGCTTCATCAACAAACCCTCATCCACATCAGCAACTAGTGAATCCACACTAGCAGCAACAAAATCCATATCATAAGTAATAAATTTCACATCAATAGAAATATGAATATTTCCATCAACACATGCCAAATTCAGAACACCAGCAATCTCATTGTTCACAACAAGATGCTCTACAACATACAACTCATCATGAACAACAACTAAATCATCCATGGCCAAATGCTCTACAATTTCCATGTCAAACTTAGCCAACTAATCATGAAAACCAACATCTATCCCAACATCAACAAGGATAGGTATATCTTTAGCAACAACCTCCAGCTACTCTGCAAGTTCTCTATCAAACTTCACAAACTAGTCAACAAAACCAACATCTTCCACCTTGACCTTCTCATGCCATATTCTCTCATGAACAAGACTCTTAATCAGCCAAATAACTCTCTTTTAGACTGATAGACTCTAGCTCCACAAAAATCTATAAAATGCCTTCCTCATCCTGTCCTTATCTTGATTAGTTGAACTAGTTTCACACCAAAAAACCTCCTCCTTAGCTAAATTAGCCACACATTTGTCTAAATTAGGTTCGCCTTAGTTATACAAGGATGATTTTGCCACAAATTGAAGCCCTTAATAAAGGAGGGTGAAAAGGTATGCAGTAGTGCTAGGGTATGTCTTGTTGATGGAAGAAAATTTCTTGATGGCATGAAACATCAGAATATGTGTTATACTTTAATTCCTAGAAAGGATAAGTAAGGTAGTAGTAAAGTTCCACTTGAAGTTTTGGGTCTATTAAGTGAGTATGGAGGTGCCATCTCTGATAATGTTCCAAAAGGGTTGCTGCCAATAAGGCAAACCTGTCATCAAATAGAGTTAGTCCATGGAGCTAGTTTTCCTAACAAGGTTGCTCATAGGATGACTCCTATTGAGACTGAGGAGCTAAACAAATAAGTTTAAGAGTTGTTGAGGAAAGGTTTAATTTGAGAAAGCCTATGTCAATGTGCAGTACCTATAGTGCTGGCACCAAAGAAGGATGAGGAGTGGAGAATGTGTATAGACTCTCAGGCTATAAATAAATTAACCATCAAGTACTGGTTTCCTTTGCCAAGGATGGATGATCTTATGGACTGCTTGAGTGAAGCTCAGTACTTCATAAAGATAGATCTCAAGAGTGGCTATCTCCAGATATGGATATGAGAGGGAGATGAGTGGAAGACTACATTCAAGACCAAGGAAGGTCTATATGAGTGGTTAGTCATGCTCTTTGGAATGACCAATGTGCCAAGCACCTTCATGTGGTTGTGAGTGAGGTACTAAAGAAATTTTTGAGAAAAATTGGTATTGTCTATCTGGATGATATTTTGATTTTTAGTAAGTCTCTAGATGAATATCTATTGTACATTCATGTTGTCCTTAAAAGTTTTAGGGAAGAGGAATTGTTGATTGATTTGAAGAAGTGTAGCTTTGTCAAAAGGGAGTTAGTCTATTTGGAGTTTTTTGTATCAACTGAAGGTCTCAAAACGGACCCAGAGAAGGTGAAGGTCATCTTGGAATGGCATACTCCAAGATCTGCCATTGAGGTGAGGTCATTCCATGGTTTGGCTAGTTTTTACAGGAAGTTAATTAGGAATTTCAGTAGTATATGTGCACCCCTAACTGAAACAATGAGGGGAGATAGAAAAGAGTTCAAGTGGACTAGAGGAGCTGCAAGGAGTTTTGAATTGTTGAAGAAGAAGGTGAAAGAGCAACTTGTGTTGGCACTTCTTGATTTCAACAAAATGTTCCAGGTTGATTGCGATGCTAGTAGCAATGTTACTGGGGCTTTATTGAGCCAAGAAGGTAAGCCTATTACCTATTTTAGTGAAAAATTGAATGATGTAAAGAAGAAATATTTTATTTATGATCAGGAGTTCTATGCAATAGTTCAGGCCTTAAAGAAATAGAGGCATTATTTGTTACCGAAAGAATTTGTCTTGTATACTAATCATTAGGCATTGTAGTACCTAAATAGCCAAGGTAAATTGAATCAGAGTCATTTGAAATTGGTAGAGCTTATGCAAAGCTATACATTTGTATTGAAACATTGAAGCAGAAGGTCTAATAGGGTTGCATATGCATTAAGTAGGAGACAATTGTTGTTGATAGAAATGCAGGTTGAAGTGATTGGATTTGATGAACTCAAGAATTTGTACCCTGAGGATCTTGACTTTGCAGAGGCTTGGAAGGCTTGTAAAAAACTTGTTACTCTAGATAGGACCAGGTGGCTAGATTACATGATCTAGGATGGTATGTTGTTTAAAGGAAGTCAATTGTGTATTCCAAGGAGTTCCATGAGGGAGAACTTGATCAAGGTGAAACATAGTGGAGGGATGGTAGGACACTTTGGTCAAGATAAGCCCATTTCCATTATTAGGGAACATTGCTTTTGGCCTAAACTATCGCAGGATGTGAAGAAGTTTGTGCAAAGTTGTTGAGTATGTCAAATAGCCAAATGATTTAGTCAAAATACTAGACTTTATCAGCCATTGCTTGTTCAATTGAAGCCTTGGGAAGACATAAGTATGGATTTTGTTCACGGATTGTCAAGGACACAAAGGGGTAATAACTCTATATTTGTGGTGCTTGATAGGTTCTCCAAGATGGCACACTTCATTCCATGCAACAAAACTCATGATGCAGTGCATATTACAAATTTGTTTTTCAGAGAAGTGGTGAGGCTACATGGTCTCCCAAAAAGTATTTATTTTCATAGAGATACTAAATTTATTGGGTATTTCTGGAGGGCTTTGTCAAAGAAGTTAAAGATAGAATTGAAGTTTAGTTTTGCACATCATTTATAGACTAATAGACAAACAAAAGTAGTGAATGGAAGTTTGGGCAATTTGCTAAGGTTTTTAGTAGGAGACAAGCCCAAGAGATGGGATTTGATTCTACCACATGTAGAATTTGCTTACAACAATTCTATGAATAGGAGTACTAGTAGATCTCCATTCCAAATTGTGTATGGGAGTAGTCTAGGGACTACACTAGAGTTGATGAAGATGGAGCAAGGAGAGAGGACAAGTGCTAATGCAAAAGACTTTGCTAAACATGTCAAGAACCTACATGAGGAGGTATGTGCACATATTACCAAGATGAACTTGTAGTATAAGAGTAGAGCAGATCAAAAGAGGAGACCTAAGGAGTTCCAAGTTGGGGATATGGTTATGGTATACTTGAGGAAGGAATGATTTCTAGTGGGTACTTACAACAAGCTAAAGATGAAGAAATTTGGTCCCTACAAAATTTTGAAGAAACATGATTCAGGAAATGCATATGAGGTGGAGTTACCAAATGGGATTCACATTTCTCCTATTTTCAATATTGCAAACTTAACAAAATATCATGATGATGGTGTAGAGGGGGAGTTGATGCTAGAGCCATGTCTAATTCCTACTTCTGACAAGGAAGAGATTGAATGAATTATGGATAGTTGTGTGGGTCGGAGTACTAGAAATAGGTAGTATGAAGAATACCTAGTAAAGTGGAAAGGACGACCAGTGGAAGATTCAACTTGGATATTCACAGCGGAGGTTTCCCATTTGGGTTTTCCTCTACCAATTATAAAGTCGTAGGGTCACTTTTCAATCTACCCCAGGCATCTAATGTAGGAGCATTTGTGGTGTAAAGGCAAACTTGTATCACCCCAAAATATGCTTACTCTCAGTTTTTATTTAAGGTGTCTTTACTTTTGGATACCCATTTGGGTCAAATAGAGATTCTAACTCTCATAGTTCCATTATTGGTTTTTTCGGTTAGAGTTTTTAAGTACCTTGGGATACGTACCATTATAGAAAATAGTTTTTTTTAATTGAGCCATAATTATGATGATTTAGACGGTGTAAGTTGGAGGGATGATTATACTTGTAATTTAAAGCACTCTAGAAAAAGAATTAGGTCAAAAGGAGACTTTATAGTTTGAAAGTTATTGCAATTTTAAGTTTCCTAGAGACCCCCTAAGAGCACACCAAAGTCAGATTTGAGGCACTAAACAACCTCATATGGGCCCAAAAAATGGGGAACAAGCCAAGCTCTCCACAGGGTTATAGAGCCCTTGGAGAGTTTTCCAGAAATGTAAACGGTTCATCAATCGGAGTCTCAAATCAAAAGTTATGCCTCCTAAAAGTTGGACTACCATTTCTAGGTTCTTCTAATTTTACACCAACTTCTAACGTGTTTTCTAGAACCCTCTATTTTGGTAGTGGATGCCTAATGGCATATTGTAGAATGTATTCCTAACCCTAAACCTAATTTGGGTTACTTAAGGTCATTTATGGCATTGTAAAAACAATTTTTTGTGGAGTTTGGAAGAAGGTACTGGGGGGAGGGTTTTTCTCCAGAATCAGACAACATTGTAAGCCCCTAGGGCACATCATTGGGTCTATTTTTATTATATTGAATGTAATATCATATCACTTTTGATAATAATATTCCCCTTTTCTTGTTGTGTTCATTTTTTTCTTAAGTTGTGCCCTCATCAAATACCATCGATCTCATTGATCACATCAAGATGCTCTGCAACACATAACTCATCACCAACAACACCCTAGTCCTCCACGATCAAGTGCTCTGCAATTTCAAAGTCAAAATAAACTGATTGATCATGAAAACCAATCTTAACCTCAACTTCAACAAGATTAGAAATATCCTTAGCAACAGTCTCAAGTTTCTCTAGAGGTTCTATATCAGACTCCATAAACTAATCAAGAAAACCAACCTCTTCCACGTCGACCTTGATATGTCATCTTCTCTCTCAAACGATTCTTCTAATCGAAAGACAACTCTTTTCTAGATTGATAGGCTCCAAATTCACAAACATCTACAGAATTCCCTCCTCATCTCGTCCTTAACTTGGTTAACCGAACTAGCTTCAAAATGAGAAGAAACCTCAACCAAACTAGATTAAAACTGAGTAAACACCTCAGAAAGCATCTTCTCCACCACATCATAAATATTTGTAATCATCCCAAGGTCCAATTTTCTTGGAGACATCTGCCAAGATCTTTGTAAACCCTCTACAAAAAAGATTTCCCATGCTCCTTGTGACAACCTCGAGTTGTTTGCAAGTTAGATCGCAACCTGCCACCTCACATAAAAAACTAGGAATAGATCACAAGTATAGGAACATGGATCTGCCTTACACATCACATGAACACCTTGTGATCAACCAAGATGAACCTTCCATATTCACATCCATTGATCCATTTGCAAGTCCTCTACAATTGTAAGTCAGAACCACAATCTCCCACCTCATAACAAAGAGATCTAGGACTCCAAAAAGAACAATCCACCACCATATCAAGATCTTCTTAGATCAACTTCTCTCGACCCAAGGTCCTACTACAAACTACCTCAACTTTGGCGATCAATCTACACACTCAGGAACAACTGTGCTCTAATACAATCTGACTCAATAAGAAATTGAGGGTACCCCTAATGGAGGTAGTCCAAATCCTTGCAAATAACAACATAAGGATACAATGAGAATCCCAAGGTACCCCTATTGGAGGTAATCTAGATCCCTGCAAGTAACCACATAGTGGAAACACAACACAAGATATACAATATGATACCAAACGCAACACTTTATTCATAAAATAACTATTTACATCAATGTGCTTGATTGTAAGGCATTTTGAGTTATGACCAAATGCAATAGAAATTATAAAAAAATAGTTCTACAAGATCCTTCAAGATCCAACTCAACACTAGCTAGTCTAGATCCACACCCTAGTAGAAACCTCTAAGGAAGATCTCAACTTGTGTTTGCAATCCCACCAAGAAATCTCCTTGTTACCCAAGCCTCAACTGCTAGCCCTTCTCACAAACTCACAAATCCACCACAATCCTATTGTAAACTACCTTACATTTGATGCTTTATCTATAGACTCAAGAAAACTCACCCTTTAGCTACTCCACACTAAACTTAGGATCCACTCCCACTAAATGAATTAATCCATCATGAATGAATGAATGTCAAAGACTCCACAAAAATACCCCTACCTGTACCCAACTAAGCCACAAGTCAGCCTAGCCCAATACAAATTAAAATAAACACTTACATTAAATGTCCATGTGAGCCACAAGTTAGCTACTACACAAATTAAATACATACAACCCAAACTAAATGCCAAAAGTTGGCTTACAAACAACTTGGGCAACATAGAAGCCAAGACCAAACTAAGTGTTAGAAACCACCATCGAGCAACAACAAATCCTCCAAGCATAACCAAGTTCCTTCATTTATTGAGCCCACTTGATAAACACTACTACCAAGTTCCCAGTGTAAACCAAGCCATAGTATATGTCAAATGCCTTCATTAACCAAGTCACTCAGTTAACACAACAACCACCACAAACTACCTAGTAATGACTGAGTACCACCTCCTTCACAATTAGAGTCCCTTCAATGATTGATAAACTCAAGAAACACTATAGCCAAGCATCACTGAATGGGCTCCCTATGCATGTCAAGTTCCAACAAGCATCACTGAGTTCCTTTGATGACCGAGTGCCCCCAAGCTATTCCGAGCTCCCTTAACAAATAAGCACCTCTAGGATTGCCAATTCCATGCATCCATCATGTTCTCAACAAAGAACTGCCAAGAGATGACTGAGTAACCTCTAAGCATCTCTTCTTCGAACGAGTACCACTATAAGCATCCTTCAAAGAAACTAAAGAGCCTCCTCCCATGAACTCCAAAGTAGCCATCGACAAAACCCAAAATGCTTCTGCATCAAAACTTTAGAGCACATGGTAAGAGTAAATGTTTATAATGAACATAGTTCTATAAATAAAAAAGAGGTGATGATCAATGACATGCACCTCTTTGAAAAGAGAGAGTCGTGATCAATAAATTATTCCTTATAAGAAAACAATGTCAATAATAAATAAATACCACTGTACTAAGGAAATCCAATCCTTAGATAGATAGAAAGAATATAAAAAAGGCCTTGCCCCCCAAGCATGAGACAAGAAAGAATGTCTTTGACAAGATCAACCTACAATACCTCATGAGGTAGAATAGATGTAGTCAACAACCAATAGTTATGCACAAATCATCCTATATCAATAAGAAATATTATAGAAGGATAGAATAAGAAAACATCATAGGATGACCTACTCTATACATCATAAGATGCAAGAAAATGTATCATGTGCAATGTAAGATATAGATTATTGTGGAATAAGTAACATTAGAATCCAAGATATTAAAAGTTATTTGTTAGGAAAAAGACACATGATCCTACATGTAACAAAATCTTTTCACATCCAAAGATTAAAATGTATCATGAAATAATACAATCTATAGATAAATAAGTGAAAAGATAGAGGAGAATTATGCTCTACTTATTATAAATGAAGGTGGAAACATTCATCTAAGTGAGATCCTTATAATATGTATAATAAAAAGCTTAAATTGTACAACTAATCTATGTAAACATATTAAAGGATACACACATAAAAAAGATAAAGGATAAGTGCTAACATAAGAGGATATATTGATACTAAATGTGCGCTTAAAAAAAATATCTAGATATCAAATAACCAAAATAGATCCCAAGAAAGAATGATCCTTTCCCTTTAGTGAAGGTGAACAAGGAGAAAGGCCTATTATACCACTCCTAAATATATTATAGCAAATAACAAGGAGTGGTGACACTAGGGGTTGGAAATGCTGAGTATTTTTATGAAGAAGAGAGTAAATATCTTGTGTATAAGAAAGTTTACCATGCTTAGTGTTACCATGAATATAGATGATAAATTTTATACAATCATGAAGAAAATGTTCATTGGTGTAGTAAAAAGGACTATTAAATATAGAAACAACATTAAGAATTGATGGTTGATGTTGTTAGTTTGCTAGGCTTGGATCTCAGTTGAAGTTGAAGCATAAGATGGAGGTTTCTAATTTTCTAGGTACTTTGGATCTAGAAGACCTGATTGATTAGATTGGTGAATTGGAAGACTATTTTGAGCTTGAAGATATTGAGGATCCACTTAGAGTAAGGTTGGCACAAACTAAGTTGAAAGGACATGTTTCTCTTTGGTGGAAGGAATTGTAAAGAGATAGAGAGGAGAAAGGTGAAATGAAGATCTCTAGATGAAGATTGATGGTAGCTAAGTTGAAGTTTAAGTTCATTCCTATTGATTATGAACTTGAGTTATTCAAAAGGTTGTAGAATTTGAAACAAAAAGATATGACTACTAAAGATTATACCGAGGAGTTCTACAAGTAGACTATTCAGTCTGGGCATAGAGAATTTTCAAAGGAGAAGGTAGCTTGGTACATTAATGGTTTGAGATTCAATATCCAAGATGAGGTTGGTATGTTGAAGATTAATTTAGTTGAGGATGCTTGTCAGTATCCCCTAAAGGCAGAAGATAAGTTGAAGAGGAAAATTCAAGGTAATGTTAGAGGGAAGGAGAGGCAGGATAGCTCAAAAAAAGCTAAATCGCTTGTGAAGAAGATGAACCAAAATTTGTTGATCAAAAGATGACGACATGTAGATGTGAGTTTAAGGGTGCTTGCTATAGATGTGGTCAAGAAGGGCATAGATCTTTTGAATGTCCTCATGGTAGGAGAGTTGTTGTTGTGAATGAGGTTGAAGATAATGATAGTCAACCTCAGAAAGGAGAGAGTTTACTAACTTAGGGAGACTGGTTGGTCAAAGAACACTTAACTCTTGTTAGAGGACTAGTTTGTTCAAGACTTATTGTAGGTCTAGTGGTAAAGTCTACAATATGATTATGGGTGGTAATAATACTAATAACCTTGTTGCTAAGGAGATGGTTTAGAAACTTGGTTTGAAGAGAATGAGAAATCCTTATCCTTCTAGGATTGGTTGGCTGCAAGGTGAGCATTCTTTGGAAGTGAGGGAGCAATGCCTTGTTGATTTCCAGATTGGGTAATATAAGGATCAAGTTTTGTGTGACATTATGAATATGAACAATTGTCATGTGTTGCTTGGTAGACCTTAGCAGTGTGATTGTCAGGTTGTGCATGATTGTTTCAAGAATGTGTTTTCAATTGTGAAAGGTGGCAAGAAGCATTCCCTAATTCCTTTGTAGAATGAAGAGATTGGTAGGAGGAACCTAAGTATTGGAAACCTAGTTGGGTTGAAGGATTTTGAGAGGGTTGGAGATCGACATGGAAAGTAAACATGTAGTACACTGAGGGTGGATGTGAAGAAGTAGAAGAAGATCAAGGGAAAGAGTGTACAAGTTGAGGACTTGGAGGATATATATGTGAAGAACCAATTTGGGATTTATGTGTTGAATCCTAGAAGATTTTCTTCTAGCTATTAAGAACATCTTTTTGAACCTGGGGTGTCTAATGCAAGAGCATCCTTGGTTGGCTAGCAATCCTACATGTTGGTATGGTCTGACCTTGGAGTTGGAGGACTCGATCAAAGGATGAAAAGTGACTTAGTCGACACTAGGATGGTTGTGGTTGTTGTGTTAATCGAGTGACTCAATTAATGAAGACATTTGACGAAGCTTGGGGCACTTAACAACTACTAGGAGCTTGGTTTGCACTGGGAGCTTGGCATTAGTCTTGCTCGAGTTAGCTCGGTCAATGAAGTGACTTAGTTGCTTCTGGAGGACTCAACACATACTAGTGCTCAGTTAGTGAAGGAGTTTTGTTAGGTCTGGTGGAATGCTAACACTCAACATGGTTTTCTCTAGCACTCAGTTTGGTCTTGGTCCCCGTGGTGCCCAAGTTATCTATGAGCCAACTCTTTGCATTTAATTTTTGTTGTAGTTGACTTGTGGCTTATGAAAAAATTTAATATAAGGGGTCATTTTAATTTGTAATGGGCTAGGCTGATTTGTGGCATAGTTGGATATAAGTAGCATTTCTTATGGAGTCTTTAGTCATTCATTTTTGGAGGAGTGAATTAGATTGGAGAGTCATCTAGCTTGGAGAAAAGGATGAAGTGTAGGAGCAAAATTTGAGAAGAGCTAGTAGTTGAGGCTTGGAAAACAAGGAGATTGCTTGGTTGGCTTTCAAGCACAAGTTGAGATCTTCCTTGGAGGTTTCTACTAGAGTGTGAATTTGGACTAGCTAGTGGGGATTGGATCTTGAGGGATCTTGCAAAACTATTTTGTAATTGCTATTGTATTTGGCCCTAACCCAAAAGGCGTTATGGTCGGGCATATTGCATGTAAATAGTTGATTTATGAATAAAGTATTTTGATTTAGTATCAGATCCTGCATTTGTGTTGTGTTTTCGTTTTGTGGTTATTTGTTGAGATCCAGATTACCTCTAGTAGGGGTACCCTCAGAATCTAATTGCATCGCCATTCATCAATACCTCGCATGAACTCAAATATATGTATACACAAAGATCACATGCCAATGTTTCTTAGTGACCTTTAGGGACACTTTCATCTAGTGTGTTTGAGAACATTCAATGGAATCCATGGGTGAAATGAGATTTTTACTAGCATTTTCTTAGTGAACTAGAGCTAGTAGAGAAGATGATTCAATCCCATAATGAATGGTCTACAAGATATCCAATGTTGTTGAGTTCAATTGAGCAACATTTTAAATTTTGACATTAATCGAGATATGGATGTCAAATTAAAATGAAGGTAGATCTCCCAAAATTGAGAAAATTTATTATAGGCCTCTACAAAATGATCTTGTAGCACTTGACTATTTGTTGATAACTCCCACAAACTCAAAGATATGTTTGCACAAATATCGCAACCCAATGTTGCTTAGTGGACCTTGTTAAATAGTGATCGACTAACTCATTTCATGTTATTCTCATCATAGGCATGAACCAATGCTTTCACCATGTCCAATTGGGTAGTTTTATGCTAGGCATGGTCTCACATTGCCTTTGAACACCCTGATATACTCAATGACACACCTTACCAACAATGTCTTTTATGTTGCCTAAAGGCAAAAGAATGCCAAAATTTGACAACTATTTCTTAATAAATGGGGCACCTACATATGATTTATTTGAACCTATGGGGTTGTACTAGGGTCCCCTATAATATCCTATCTTAGTATTTGAAGACTCAAAGTCATTTTTACAAGGCAACAACTTTTCTATTGATGCAAAAGTTGTCTGATACACTTTTAGTAAATAATGACCTACTAACTCATTTCATGTTCTTCTCATTGTGGGCATAAACTACCATTTCCAATTAGCCATGTTTACACTAGTCATGGTCTCACTTTCCCTTTGGGCAACCTAGAATGCTCGTTGACATGCCCTACCAATAATGTCCCTTATGTTCCCTAACAACAACAAAATGCTAAACTTTGACATATTGTTTCTTGCAAAGTGGGGTACCTACACATGATCTATTTGAACATATGGGGTCATGTTGGTATGCCCTACAATATCATGTCTCAATTTTTTAAGACTAGAAGTCATTTTTGTAGGGAAACAACTTTTTTGATGACACAAAAGTCATTAGATGCACTTAGTAGATAGTGACTAACTAACTCCTTTCATGTTCTTATCATTGTGGGTATGAACCAACATTTACACCATGTATAATTCCGAAAGTTTACCCTAGGGATGTTGTTTCTTTGCCTCTAGACACCTTAGTTGGCGTTCCCTACCAACAATGTCCCTTATGTTCCTTAAGGGCATAAAAATGGAAAAATTTGACATATTATTTCTTATGAATTGGGGCACCTACAGATGGTTTGTTTGAACCTATGGGGCCATATTAGAGTCCCCTATCAATCATTTCCAAGCAAATTTGATAAAACATATGTGGACCTATTGTAGAGAAATATGTGAGACAATAGTGGGACCTCCAAGAAGATAAAATGTCAACTTTTTTGGTCATTCAAAACTTTATATATTCATATTTTGTAATAACCAAGTCATTTTTGGTAGGGTATGTCAATGAGCATTCTAGGGTGCCTAATATATGAATATATTGGACACCCTAGAATGCTCGTTGACATGCCCTACCAACAATGTCCCTTACATTCCCTAATGGCAAAAAAATGCCAAACTTTGACATATTGTTTCTTGTAAAGTGGGGTACCTACACATGATCTATTTGAACCTATTGGGTCATGTTAGGCTGCCCTACAATATCTTGTCTCTGTTTTTTAAGATTAGAAGTCATTTTTGTAGGGAACTGCTTTTTTGATGACACAAAAGTCATTAGATGCACTTAGTAGATAGTGACCAACTAACTCATTTCATGTTCTTCTCATTGTGGGCATGAACCAACACTTACACCATGTCCAATTGAAAGTTTACCCTAGGGATGTTGTTTCTTTGCCTCTAGACACCTTAGCTAGCATTCCCTACCAACAATGTCCCTTATGTTCCCTACGAGCATAAAAATGGCAAACTTTGACATATTATTTCTTATGAATTGGGGCACCTACACATGGTTTATTTGAACCTATGGGGCCATATTAAAGCCCCCTATTAATCATTTCCAAGCAAATTTGACAAAACTTATGTAGACATATTGTAGAGAAATATGTGATACAATAGTGGGACGTTCAAGGAGATAAAATGTCAATTTTTTGGTCATTGAAAACTTTATATATTCATATTTTTCAATAACCAAGTCATTTTTTTATACCTACATACAATGTCCATATAATCTCATAACCTAGTTAGTTTATACAAAACTTGATCAAGTTATGTATAACTAAGAACCAAATAGGAGGAGAGGAAAGAGAAGAAGAGGGAGATGGAGAAGATAGGGGTTAGGTTGAGAGAGAGAGAGAGAGAGAGAGAGAGAGAGAGAGAGAGAGAGAGAGAGAGAGAGAGAGAGAGAGAGAGAGAGAGAGGTTATTTAATTATATATACACATACATAAATACAATATAGTGTTAAGTGAGTAATATTCATAACCCAGTCAAGTTTTTCTTATCATTATAACCTGATTGACTTATGTAAATGTGGGAGATGCAATTTATGTATTCATTAGACGATCAAGTTTTCTATATCATAATAACCTGACTAGCTTATGGCTTGGTAACAACCTAGGAGTTGATCCAAAGGATTGGGAGCTAATTTTCCCTCCAAGTTTGTTCCTTTATACATTTTCTCATCTTCTAAGATGAATTCTTGTCTTTGCATTCATCAAGTTTGCAAATGGCAAAGTGGGTATCTCTAAAATTACTGCCATAATCTCAATATCTTCTTAGATTTATAGCCATATAATTATTTCTCTTTTTGGATGATATTACCATTGTAAACTTTAATTAGTTTTATCAATTATCTTCACATTCCACACATACATATCTCAACTTTTTAGTAATAAGTTTTAATATACTTTAACCAAATTCAAAATAAATTACATATTATTTCTATATAGTTTATTCTATACACTTAAAAAAAATCATTATAGATATTTTTGATGAAAATTATGCCCAATGCACTAAGAGGTACCAATTTTTTTGGATGCAATCACTTCAGAAGTTCATAAAAAATACCTATATGAAAATTACAAAAATATACACAAGTTCTAGATATTCCTTTTAACTATCATCCTACCAAAGGGAATTGCAAAATGCTAACTATAACTGTGTCTTTTGTGCAACACAAGAAAAATAACTATGTTTTTAAAAAAATCAAGAATTATTTTTCATGTGCACAGGGTTTGACCCACCTAATTTTAACCGATTTAAAAAAAATAGTAGTTTAGAAAGTAGATTCAAATTACTACAATTTTTTGTTTTTCACATATCTTATCATTTGAGTGGATGATCCTCAAATATCTCATCCAAGTTTAGGTTTACCTAATTTAGAAAAAATGTGTTCACTTATACCCCTCTTTTTGTCCACCATCTTGGTGCACTTACCATATGCTCTTTGTTATCTAATGATTAGTTTTTCTTCTTTAAATTAAATAAAAATCTAATATTATGTACATTGAGGATTATATTTGGAACAACCAATGTCATGATATTCTAGTACATACAAATGATCATGTTGCTAGATTATCACATACAAGTTCATGAGGCATACTTCAATCATCCATTTTTATGATTCCACTATTTATATTGCAAGCTTGATGTGTGCATGTCTTAGTATACAAGTATCATACATCTTCTTTACTCAAGTTGTAGGTTTGAGCATGTCTAATCCACAACAATGATACACAAGATAGTTTCACCAACCATTCATGATTTAGCCAATATCATCACTGTATGGATAGCATATCTATAATTGATTTATTATACCTTCGGTATGTATAGGAGAATCTAAACTACAAATGCATATTGTGTTGGAATAATATAGATATGTATGTTTATTTAGAGTTCTCATAGTTTTTGTAGAAGAGTTTTAAATTAAATACCATTTTTATGATTTTGGGGCTATTTTTATGTACTGATAAATTTATCGTAGTTGAATTCCATTTAACTTGAATTGGATTAATCTACCTAGTGGGGCTTTTAGGAAGCCTTTATTTAAGTTTTTATAAATCTAACTAATTTGATTCTAATCCTTTTTGGCTTTTTGGCCAAAATAGACTTTATATTGTAGAAAAATATTATTTTTTCCCTCACTTTTTATTTTGGAGAAAGAGGATTTTGCTTCAAATTATTTTGGAGAAAATCTATCTTTTGTTTGTTGTGTTTGATCCATTCATGGAAATTTTGTGGGTTGAAACTCGTTGGATTCATGTCATAATTACTTCTTCTTATCCGAAGAGATTTTCATTTTCACAAAGAACTTGTTTTCTTCTATTTGTTTTTTGTGTTTTCACTCTGTGTGAGGTGGGGCTTGATATATCTTTCAATTTTATTCATCTTTTAATTTGAAGTAAGTTTCTTTACTTCCATAGCTTGAGAATCAGTATCCCTCATAGTCTCATTTTGTATTTTTGTTGCCCAGGTTGGAATTCTATGATTATTCTTTTTTTTTTTTTTTTTTGTAAATTTGAAATATATGACTTCCATGGTGTTATGCTGTTTGTTTTTCTCTATGTGCTATGATCAAGAATCTTATTGGACAATGTGTTAGTAGGCATTATAGATTGAGCAAGTGGATTTTTGTATTTTTTATTGATTCATAGTTTGAAGTTTTAACCATTTCTAAGGATTGTGAATGATGATGACATTTGAGATTGAAATTCAACCCTTAAGGAGTTCTTATATTTTCTTGTTTGAGATTTTGATGGATGTTATTATTAGAATCAAGTGTGAATGTCCTCAACCTTATTTGTCATGTACTCCTTGATGCGGATCTACTTGTATTTTAGTTGTAGGTCAGTGTCCTCTCAAGAAAGTTTTATTTTTTCCTTCACCAATAGAGGAAATTGTATATCGGTTCCTGCACCTCCCTTTGACATTTTTTCCCATAGAACAACAATTATGACTTACTAGTCTGACACTTTTTGTCTCAAAGTTTTCCAGTCATAGATTGACATTTACATACATATGTGAATCGACATTTATGCAAATCCGTGTCTCTTCCCGCATTAACATCTCTACAAGTAATTTCTTATATCTCTACGATTTTTTCTAAATTCCTTTTCTTCAAGTCTTTTCTAAATGATTGTTCTTTATTGATTTCTTGATGGTTAGAAAGCAATGACCTTGTATGTTTAATCATCTTAGGATCACTTCTTTCGGGTTCAAGATGAACCTATATCTGTATGGATTTTGATGGTGGTTTAGTCTCCTCTATGTATAATCATGTATTATGGTTGGATTAGTCTCTTTTGATTCCTTGAACATTGATCAAATCTTTGTTATGGGATCTTGGGAACATGTGTATATTGTTTGAAGTGTGATTTTGGGTTGTCATGGAACCCTTTGAATTATTTAAGTCTTTTGCTTGTGAAGAATCATGATTTGCTTCCTTTATGTTTGCAATTTTCTTATGAATTATGGCTATGATTGAATTTATTTTTATGATGTTATGTCTTTGGTTTTCTTTTAAAAAAATAGTGTGTTTTTAATCATGTCAGAGGGTTTCTTGGTGGGGTATTAATTGCAACTTTGCTTGCAAAACTGTTAGCCAATGTTTTACTTTATGAAACTTTTGATATTTTTTACTTCAATTTCTTTTAGATGATGATGTTGTGTTAGATTAGATACACATGTTAACACTTAAAAGGAGATAGTACTAAATGAAAAACCTATTGTAGGTCAAAGATTGATGATTTTTCTCATGATATATCCACATATTAAGGGGACAATTTGAATGTTGAAACATCAGTAATGTTACCCAAACATGCTACTTTATGCTCAATTTTTTCACCCTTTAGTAAACAAACCATCAAGATATAAAACTATGACTGGCTTCCTATTTGTGTAGATATATGCTTAATTTTAAAGATTCTTAGTCCTCTAAATTTAACATTAGAGGAATGTTGAATAGAAATGATCAAATGGGTCCACTCTCTTCTAGTTGCATTGAGCTATGTTATAGTACATAAAATTTAGAGTGGAAGATGCAACATGATGGGTCTTTCTATGTTACTAACAGTTATGGGATATGTTTCGGTTATGCATGGGTCTCTCATGCACTCTTTCATCCTGATGATGGATCATAGATTATGATCCAAAATGTTGATACAAAAACTAATATATGCAACTAGTTGGAAATAATCTACACCAATATAGCTTTTTTCAAAACCTATGGATTCTTGTAGCTCTATCTATGGTTGTCCCTAAGCATGAGTCCTTCCTTGAATGGTGTCTAAATATTGAGACACATTCATTTGTAATTTCATTGCTCATATTTTATAAATAAAGTGATATAGGTTTTTTGTCATAACCAATATATTGATTTATTCTATGTCAAGTAATGAAATTGTGTTATTACTGTCATAACACCATCCTTTAATAAATTGGAAAACTTTCATTATGAATCATTCATATATCTAATTTTTTTTTTTTTTTCTTTTACTTGTGATTTTCTTTGGATGAGAATTTTTTTCGTAAGTAAAAAAAGATGGCTAAATTTTTAACTTAATCATGTCCATCATTAAGCTTACTTGTGTAACACAAGAGACATTATAAAATAATAACATGGTTTGAAAATAGGGAGTTGGTCACCTTTTTAAGTTCTAGGAGGCCTTGTGCTTTTTTAGTTAATGATTGCATAGCATAATTTAGAATCTTATCCTTCAAACATGGAACAATTATGGTTTGACATTTACAACTCAATTATGGATGGAGATGTGAAGGTAAATTTTGTTACCTCAACTGAACCATGGTTTTACCATATGATCATACATGTTATCTTTGTATTTTTACTGGAATTTAATTAAAATACGCTTGATAAAAGAATGATATTATTTGACCCACAAGATCTCTTAAGAGTTTTGGATGATCGACATTTGAACAGAAAAATCACTTCAATAAAAAAGAAATGTCAAATTTATTAGTTATATGTACTACTTAAGTTCTTATATAAATGGTTTAGAGAATTTATATTACATTTCAATTGGGAACACTCTTAGGCAATTAATTATTTGTATATGTTTAGAAAACATCCACACCATCTCACCTTTATTTTGTAGGTAATAAGCTTGACAAACTCATAAATTTTCAAGCACATGTCATGTGTTGTGATAGTTCACTAAAGCATAAAACTATTGAATATGTATGAGAATTTGCATTTGATTACATTATTGGTGACCACATTATTACTTGATCATAATTACTCCTTTGATACATGCATGCGACCTTTGTTAGACATATAAGGGACACAACTAAACATATTTCTCATATCTTTTCACTTTCTTCCTAGTGCTCAAAGAATATTACTTACATTTAGTATCATTTGATTCATAAGCTTGATCATCCTTTTTAATGAACATTTTATAATATATTTATTTGCCTAAATTTTGTTATGTAGTTAAACATAAGGTGAAAGGCCTAAAAAACATTGCGGAAGATAGTAACATTACATTTGGTACAATGATAAAATGATGTGTAAATAGCTTGTGAACAAAGGCATACATAGTTTGGTACCATGAGCAAATGTTTACTTCAATGTTTTCTTCCCAATAGCGTGGAGACAACTTTTTATTTCTAATAAGCATTGACAAGATAATTGAATACTATCATCTATTATCATTGTTAATTTAAGAAACCTAATACCACTCCATTTGAAAGTATTATAAAAATTTGAGGTATAGACAATAAGTTAGGTAAATATTGATGAACTTGAATGCCAAGTTTTATACAAGAGCTTGTAATGAAAATTGAGATGATCACATCCACCATTTAATGTCAAGCCTTACATAAAATGACACCCTCTAGTTCAAGGTAAGAATATCATTGAATTAGCTTCATTTCATGGATATATACAGAAAGAAGAAAGAAAGGCAATTACAGTCGATAGATATGATAGGCCCTACAACACATACACACCCCACTATAGTTAATAAAAAATGACAATGCTTACTATAATTGAAATTTGTTTCCCAATATATTTTGTAGTTGATAATCATAATATAGATAACATAAAAAAACACCCATCTAGACAATTATGATTAATGGAAATAATAATGCTTGCTTTAATTTCATACATTTTTTTATGGATTCATGGTGGATAATCACAATACTAGCTAATTATAACAACATCAATTATCATGAAGATTTGTCCAAATGATGTCTTGTAGTTATATTTTTTATTTATCTCTTAACAACTCACAACTATTGTATTTTATTCTCTTACAACATTTTTTGGAACACTCGGACAAAATCTTATGATGAAAATAGACAATAAAACATTTGAATGTGAACTTTTTTATATAATTGATGACTATCAGATATTACAAATGTATCATGTGAGATGTTGAATAAAATGAATTCAAATGGTAAAAACATTAGGACGTCTAAAGTCGAAACATAAAAATGAACTGAAAATTGGGACATGGACATCCAACCTAGTGGATGTGACCTTGACTCCAATAGAGGCGACATGCAAGTCAAAGATGAAGCACAAATTTCTTTAAGGAGCTTTGGGTAAAATATTAAAACAATATTAAGGTTCTTAGACCCCTCAAATCATATTGTTGGAAAGTGTAACACATGGGTGCTCTGTGAGCACCTACCTAAGTTTGGTACAAACTTATTAAAGCGCATAAAAACCATAGTTATTAAAGCAATAAAGGAAAATTAAGATGAGGAGGCGGTCACCAGAATTTGCGCGTGTTCTTTTCACATGTCCACGGAGGATTCCCGTGGCGAGCCCACCAACACGAAACAAGATCCCTGTTTACCTGGACCCAAAGGCTGACCGGCAGGTGCCCGTTAGGTAATAAAGTAAACTCAGTACACATCCCTTTCAACATCATCATTGCCTGCGAGTCCACAGCCCCTTGCTAACTTAGCGGGTGGTCATATTATTCAACAAAACCGTGATTCTCGCTAGTAAAGTTCCGCGTCTCTTCTTCCCCGCTCAATTTTAAAGCCTTTTAAAGCCTGTTACTTCCAAAGTACCTTTTTAAATTAATAATAGTAAAGTCCGAGTCAGCGTACCTAGTACCTATGCATATTGGGACTCGAACCGGCGACCACCCGGAGTAGGAAAATAAGCATACTACAAGGCATATTCCACGTAGGCAGTTTTTGTCCAAAGGAGTTCAAACACGTGGCACTCAGTAGAGGGGCCCACGTCCTGGCTCTGTATCACGTTTTGCTTTAGGTACCTACCGAATTTCTTTCCCCATGAGATCTAAATGCTTTTATTTATTTACCGTCTGTTGTCGTCAGCTGGAATTGGGACAGCGAGCCGGGCGGTTCTGTCAAACGACGGTGACGGAACTCGGATGCAGTGCAAAAAGGCTTAAACATATCCACATTTTCCTGCATACATACAGTGCGCACTATTTCCGCTCTGATTCTCAGTTCGTCTCTAAACGGATCTCGATTCTATTCCCTTCAGATCAAAGCTTTTCTGCAGTTGCTTCTGTAATGTGACGGGAAATCCACGGCCCACGGAAGCGCGAGCGGCATCGGAAGAAAAATGGTTCGGTAGATGTTAATTTTTTTCAACCAGAGGTCTGCATTTGTATTTTCTTTCGCTGCTTTACATTTTATTAGTTATTGAGTGAGTGCGCCAGTATATTCTTGTGCGGTGGGATTTGCTGTGTTTCTTTCAAAACTTTATGACACCTCACGGTTGTCCGCCTCTAAAATGTACACACATTCACGCCAAAGGTGTCTTTTCTTTATGTTATGCTGCTCAGATTTCAAGTGCGTGTTAGGCTTTACAAAAGTAGAAGCAAGCTCTTTTTTCCTGCTTTATTTGGTCATAGAAAAGGATTGATGCTTGAATTTTTAGATGGCCGAAAGTAAACGCTCAAATAATTTGTGTTCCATCTATCACACATCAAGTTTAAATTTGGCATGTAACTAACTTCTTTTCCGTCTGTCGGCTGAGCTATCTATTTTCCGCGGAGTGAAATATGGATATTCCTGTGTGAAATGTATATATTCTTTCTTCTCTGTGAAAAAAAGGCCCACTTTTCTTTTCGTCTTCATGATTGCTCAATAGTGCTTCTAACCTTCAATCCTTGAACTTTTTTTCTTCTCATAATGTAGAAGAGAGAGTTAGGTTTTAAATCTAGGTTAATTTGCAAGATCCAGATAAAACACCATTTTTTAATTTAATTAAAATTGGTAATAATCCTGAGTCGGTCCAGCTCTAATTGTAAGTTTAGCAGGTTGTTTCAACAGTAGAACGTAAACGTTTATGGATTCATGAATGGAACGTATCAGAGATTTTGAAAATACTACTGCAGATATAGATAATCGCGCTCGCCAGTATATTTTAGTAATTCACCGTCTGGTTTTTATCGACTCAACATTTGACTGAGGGTAAATAGTTGTTTTACCCCCAACGACGGGATTTCTCGCTCATATTGGATGTTGCGTTGAGGGAATAAAATATTGAATTAACATGTGAGTGACTCTCTTTACAATGTTATGAGTCAGTAGATTTTTACAAAAACTCTCATTTAGTTTATTAACTTTATTATAGAATTGTATTTTTTAGTTTATAATACTTCCTCTCATTAAGGAGCTCTTACCCCAACAGAGTTTTGAACTTAGTGTTTGATTTTGAAAGTTCTTTCTTTTTTTTTTTATGGAGGGTTCAGATCTGCGAGGAAGCCTAGTGAGGCACGGAGCCTGCGAGTTATCAACCAGCGAAGGCCACCATTAACAATTTTAGGTACCCGATACAGGCCCACACGTGCCTGAATACTGAACACCTCTTCGCCACCATTAACAATTTTAGGTACCCGATACAAGCCCACACGTGCCTGAATACTGAACACCTCTTCGGCTATCCACGCTGCCAAATTCGCCCGGGGCACGATCCCGGCCTCATCCCTTATGATGTCTATGGGCCTTGCACTCAGCAAGACTTGATCCCTGGTGGGCTCTTTGTGAGCCATTCAACTTCCCGAGTAGACCAAAGACCCGTTGACTCTTTTGTGAAAATAAATTTTTATATTTATATTCCATCTATTTATAATCCTGCTAAGCACATTTATCATTATTGGCGGACAAGCCAAGAAATATTTTCATGTCAAGTGGGCCTCACTGTAAAGACACCGCACCTAGTGAAATTTGTACTAATTCTATTTTATGTGGACATGCATTTCGCAGTCTTATTTTAAGTTATTTACTATCGTCTATTAAAATAAGATTTACAATTTACTTGTATATTTTTTATTTATTTTTGTATACTTATAAAAAATAATTATTTTTAAAGTTTAGATGAAAATCCTTGAAAATTTTCAAAGGAGATGCTTTCTCAAAGGTGATAAATACCCCATTTAGAAGTTCATATAAACTTTATTTTGCCTTCAAATCTCAAGAGGAAATTGCGTTTAAAAGATAATGAAATCGCTTTCCCAACACCTACGAGGAAATTGTACCTTGGTATTTCTTAGTTGCAAAAATTACAAGGACTAGATTATATAGACTTTTTCTAGATGCTCACTTTTTTCATCGAGGGAATGCGATATACGTCAAGTGGGGAGTCCCCAATGCTTTGGCTACATATAACTTTTGTACTTTGGAAGCCTTCGAAACATTTTCTTTTCCATCTGCCTTGTCCACTAGGGTAAGCGAACCGAGGAGGAGGTTTCTTCTCGGGGATGTGAAAGCTTCTTTATTTAAAGAGGGGAGACTTTCCTTGCGGAGATTTTTTTTTTTTTCGATAGCAAATAAACATTCTTTGCTGAACTCCGCAACGAAATTGTTTTTCTTTCAACTAAGTGTATAATTCTGTTCCTTCTAAATTTGACACCACCATAGTAAAATGTAAATTACACGTAATCCTTTTTCTCCCCTAATATCCCTGAAGTACTCGACGAAATTTCAATGCAAATAAAGTTTACTTAGAATGCACACGTAATTTAGTTCAGTATATTTAATCTGTATCCATAAGTAAACTTTTTAGGGCTTATATATAACACTGGTTTACTCGACTTAGAACGAAACAAAGCTTGGATTCACTCGCCCCACTCATAAAAATAAACAGTGAAGAATTGCAAAATTGGATTGAACTTGATTTAGTCAATCTGAAATGCACCAGTAAGGTGATGATGAGAAATTGGTCGTCTTCTTTTTACCATCAACACATATAGCACGCCGTTCCGTACAGGAGACCAAAATACCCCGGGATGCACTCCAAATATTTGTCCCCTCTGTTCGGTGGCTATTAATAATAATAACATGTCTCTTTACAGCATCATTACGATTATCTAAAAAGGTCCACAACTATTAGCAAAAGCCAACTAATATTCAACAATAATACAGTAAATTTCTTCTCCAACCAAGATACCTTATATTTAATTTAGCATTAGCTTACCTTTGGGTAGTCCACTAATTAAACTAGCATAATGAAAATTACGAGAGACATCCCCCACCAAAGAGAGTGTTTAGGTTGTGTTTCTCATGGACATCTATTTCTCGTCTGAATTCGCTTTTTCTTGATTTTGACTGGTTGGAAAGCAATTTATGTTTTGTCTGTGGTGTACCAATTTCTATCCCATACTTTTGAACTGTCTAATCTAAACTACTTTGTTGACTCCACGGTGTTAGATTCCTTGCTCCCAATTCTATCCCTTCCTTGTCCGTTTCCCCAATCACATATAATACTAGACAGCTCATTTCCTGTATACACATAGCTGAACAACCAGTTTACAAAATGTGGCCCTTCTACTGATTAGTTCCATTGATGAAATTTTAGCATTCCAAGTGGGGCTTACAACCATTGTTAAATGGATAATATTTAACAGGGTCAGTGTTAGAACGTTTTACATGACGTCTACAATCAGAACAATGTCTGTATCTGTTCCATAAATGGGTTTTCATCATACTGCTCTATAGCGATTCTGACTTTACATATTTGTAATTGTTTCAGAAAAATGGCAAGTCCTGAGAAGATCATGGATTCATCATCATGTGTTCCCATAAGCGGCAGCCTAAGCACAAGCAGCATGGACATGAGCAACAAGAACAGCCTCAGTAGTAGCACTGTTACAGGTACCAACAGCGTCAAGAATAGCAATGATATGACTGATACAGCAGTAACAGTGAAGCTAAATGCGTGTAACAACAGCAACAGAACAATCGACAATCTTAAGAATGAGAAAACAGAATACGGAAGCATGAGTGGAAAGAGTAGCATCAGCAGGGGCAGTTGCAGCAGTGGTGCGAGTGATAGCAATGAGAGCATCTGCAGCAGTTTTAGCAGTGCAATCAACAAGCCTCACAAGGCAAATGATTCAAGATGGGAAGCCATTCAGCTTGTCAAAAACAGAGATACGGTATTGGGTTTGAGTCATTTTAGGCTTCTCAAGCGTTTGGGATGTGGGGATATTGGCAGTGTGTATCTTGCAGAACTGAGAGGAACTAATTCTTATTTTGCAATGAAGGTGATGGATAAGGGGTCCCTAGCAAGCAGAAAAAAATTGCTGAGAGCACAGACAGAGAGAGAGATTCTGGCTTCTTTGGATCACCCATTCTTGCCAACCTTGTATACCCATTTTGAAACTGACAAGTTTTCTTGCTTGGTTATGGAGTTCTGTAGCGGAGGCGATCTTCATACTCTCAGACAGAGGCAGCCAAACAAGCATTTTTCTGAATCTGCTGCAAGGTAATTATCATGCCTTGAATTTTCCCCTGTTTTGGGTATTACCTTATTAGACATGTTGCTTCCACACCTCTTAGAGCTCAACGTTGAACTTTTATTCTGTTAAAATTGGGACGGTTATATGCATATTTTGCATGACATTTTGGTAGCAAAACAAGTTTTTGTACTCTTCTTCAAATTGTGGTAGAATTTTATACTTAAACAATTTTGTATCGCAAGGCACTGATATAACTATGTAATACAGCATCTACTTCTCTAACCCTTATTTCTTAATTTCACATTTTGAGGGCACTTGTACGCTGCCCATAACGAGGACATCATCCGCTCAGAAGAGAACTGCACAGTTACTCTAGGGCTTGGCCACATTGGGTCACCAGAAATCGATCGTCCACACCCTTTTAAGCTTTTTTTGATTTTATATTAAAATAAAATTTGCTCAGACTGTAGTTGGGAAGCCTGTGGATGAAGTATCTCTTTGGCTTAAATTTGGTCCCTTGCCCGCTTCTTGGTTGAATTTCATCTTAATCACCTCTCCTAACCTTGAGGGCAGTTTTACCCATTTCTGATTTGCCTGTCTGATAGATATTGTACCAGCTTACAGACATAAGATCCTCGCCTTAATCCTGCCCTTGCCATGGTTAGTTGTAAGTGCGAAACATAACTAGAAATAAGTGATCTAATAAGCCAATATAAAATTCGATCTACCATTACGAACCATTTTCACACATGAATATAATTCACAATCAAACAGGATTCTCCATACTGCATACAATCCTTGTTTTAAAATGGTTCCACAATCTGTTGTTATTGCCAAACTGTTGTGGACTTTCAGTTTCAACAAATCAAGATTTCCCCCTAGTTTTGAAAATTCACTAGTTATGATTAGTAAAGACAAATTGAAGAACGGTCATTAAATTCCTGAAATAATCTATTCAAAGAAAGACATGATTTTTCCATTCCTTAAAAGATGCTCATGAGTACTTTTGGATCTTCAACTGTATATGTTTTATTCTGCTTCAATATTCTAAATCACTCTCCGTGATCCATTCTTAACCTTGAACTGATGATAGATCTGGAATGTCATATGCAAAAATTAGACACAAAATCTACCCATATCAAACTCAACTAAACAAACTAATCATTGCAAGCCAAAGCTCTCTACAAACTATTCAGAATAACTCTAGATGAGTAATGCCCTCTTTGCCTCATCTTAAAAGGATCACGTTGCAGTACCGGAACTCATCCATGTAATCCTAGAAACAGAGTCGAACCCAATTTTTTCAGATTTCTAAGACTCGGGACACGTGTCCAGAATTTAGGCAGCGAAAGAGTATTCCGTGAAGGGTCTGGGTGAAATGAAGAGAGGAGACTGGAAGCATTCAGTTTTGCATTTCTTCTATTCTTTTCTACCCTTTATTTTAGTACGATAAGTTATAATCTGTGTTGTCGGTTCTGGTTCGGGTTCAAGAACTCTAAATCATAGTAGAACACTGGTTGTGCACCCTTACAAGATCCGCATGCTTACTGGGCCAGGACCAGTACTAGGTTCAAACCGGACCGTTACCAGGGATGGCAGGGGCCGAGGCCTGCAACATAGGCTACAATGAATTTATGCATACTAATACAAGTACAGTCTGAACCTGAACCCTAGGGGAGAGATGGCCGATGAGAACTTGAATTAAATTGTCTATAGCAGATCATTCTTTTTGTGGAGAACATGGGAACCATGTTTCTTTTATTAGAAAAATAGTTGATAGATATCCTTCGCGAACAGGGTTTTTATAACAAATGACCCATAGATCCCAAGAAGTTACGGATGTATTACTTGTTTAAGGAGAAATTTGCAGGAACATGCCCAGAATTAGATGAATATCTTAATAAATTATTGAGAGTTTCGATTTGATGCGGAGCTCAATATGACTAGGGCGCATCAACAATCAAGGAAAAAATAAATAATCAAGGAAAAATGGATGTGCAGATGAATATATTGAGCTTATCAAAGAGTGCAGGATACATATATTTAGCATATACCCTGACTTACGGCTAGTAAAAACTTTTACCTGGCTCCAAGGCCAATAAATTGGACAGCCTTCTTAAGGGATTATTCGAAGTTGTTTGATTGTATGGTGATTCGGATCCAGTAAATGTCAATCATGGAGGAATTAAATAGATCAGTGCCAAAAGCAGTAAATAAAAGATCAAATTCGCTTACAGGGATGAAGATCCCAAAATGATTCATTTGAGCATATTCGGCCTTTCATATTGTGCCCTTCATTTAATGGCTAGGAGAAACTGATTCAGCCAGAACGAGGTTGCAAGGCTCAGATACCAATTTCGGTGAGAATGGCTAACTGATATAGTTGTAGTCTTGGACAAGATTGCACTGCTGAAACAAATGGAGGCATCCTCTTTACGAAGTTTTTATTTTGAGAGGCCCATGGTTGGGACAAATGGCTATTCTGTCCTATAACATATTAAAAGATGCAATGTGTGTCTGATCTCTATATAGTGAAGTGTAGCTTTGTTTTTGGGCAGACGCGGGACACAGAAATGTCATTTATTTTTGGATCAACAAGGACATTTTTAATATTATCCCCACATCAATATCCTGGCATGCCTAATGACCCAGGGCCATAAAGCATCTTGTGGCTACATAAGTTGCACCCATTTGCTTCACACAAAATGAAAAAGATAACATGGTTTTAGCGAAAATGTTTGTTGATGTGCTACGTACTAACCATACCAGAGAGAGACAATTGGATGGTCTTATATGTGGTTTGTTCACTTAAAATTAAACTTAAAAGTACCTTCCATGTCAACAAGAAAAGCTGGATGCTGTTATCCGGGAAAGAGAACATTATTTGGGTTAATGGAGATTTCTGTTTTATTCTGGGCCAAGCACTTCAAATTTGAGGCGTTTTCCACTAATACTAATGTCCTGGCTTAGCTTTTCCGTAATGAATTTTAACCCAGGTGTCTAGGACATCGAGGAGTCAGTGAATTCAAATCTCCTAATCAGATGAATGGGCCTATTGTCCCTTAGTATCCATTGAAGTGGTAATTAAGCTCATTTTTCATAGGATAGTGATGGCAGCAATGGGACTTTCCTTGGAAAAAGGACGAATATACTCTTTATATTGAATGCTTATGGAAAAAGGAGGGTTGCGATTAATGTATATTTAGAAAAGCAAGGGCTAAGATTGTCTGGCAAGCAGATTAATTAAGCGTTCTTTGAGCATAGAAAAGCAGGTTAAACCTTCTTTAGGTTGACCTCTTTAGTATATCAATGCTTTCACTATTCATTCAACAGGACAAGCGGAGACTAGGTTTAATCGCTGAGAATTGCATACATTTTGAGATGAGAATTTTGATTATTGCGTTGCAATACCCGTTCATTGGCATAGATAGAATTATACTCCAGGCTTGTTTCAACTAGGCTTAAAGTAAGAAAAGTTCTTAGGAATTATTATTAGCTGGTGAGGCTTCTTTATGGAGAGAATAACTGTTCTTATACTTCCCATTTTTTGTGTTAAGTAATCCCTGCATCAAAATTGATTTGTTATTGTAAAATATGGGTTACGATAAAGTCATATATTTTTCTCAAGTTCCATACTTCGCTACTACTGTTATAACAACTCAATTGCTGCAATAAGTCAACAGGAACCAAATATTCCGTCTAGTTCTTATGGATCTTATCAGGTAGTTATTCTTAGGTTTTTGATACCTATTACTGGTTAAGCTCCTTCATGGTGACAGTGATCGTTCCTATACTACCCATTGTTTGTGTTAAGTAGTCCCTGTATAATTGACTTGTAGTTGCGAAATATATGTCGACGATAAATTTCATGTTTGCTTCAGTGGCATACTTCGCTATAATTTTGTTATATGAAACAATTCAATTGCTGCAGTAAGCCTTAAGGAAGCAAACGTTTTGTCTTATTTTGATGGACCTAATCAGGCTTCAGAATCTGTACTTTCGTTACCAGTGGCCGTGGAGTTGCTTCCAGGAATTGATTTCATGGAACGGCAGAAACTTTGTAAGAGTTTGTGGAAAACACCAAATATGAAATAAGTCCTGGGAAAGGAAAACTAGAAATTATAAACTTAACAATTCATGAAATAGCCCACATTATACCTGACCTATCTTACTCCAAAGAGCCACGAACTGGTTTGGAAGTTGGAATTTACTCAAATAGGCGCGACAACAAGATTCTTGTTTTCGAGGCTTTTGTTCAAATTTATATGTGATGGATAGTTACATGGAACTTGAATGGACAAATCTTTCTGTTGCGTATAAATCAGGTATATACCAATATTCCAGTAAACAAATGACGAGAGATCCATTTCATATTAGAAAAATGACGATTACCAAATCTAGCTGGATCTGAACTCTACACTTCCGATATAAATTGAACTAATATTTTCGAAAATTCAGGATTTTCTGATTTTTTCTTAAATTTTTTCTACTCCTTGACACAGTTTTTGGCACCTGGTAGGCTGGTAACTAACTTTGAAACAATCCTACGGCTAGATACACTGGTTTAGTGAGTATATGCAACCTGTTATTTTTACACACCATTGTGGAAAGTGAATAAATTGAAATTCGTGCCGACTTATTATGGAATGGTTCTCTTTAGTGGCCTCTACAAAGACGCATTTGCAAATTTTAGTTCCTCTCCACAAACTTCACCTTCTATAATAAATCAATTTTGCTCAAGAACGATGAAAGAAAAATGAGCTTATGCAAGTGCTACTGCTCCAGAGTATTGTTAGAAACACAAACCCACACGCAAAAACCCCAACCATAAGTCCTAATCCGCGCAGCATCTTTGACATAAATAGAGATTTAAACTACAACAGAGAAATCTAATCGCTTATTTTTCTCGAGGGGTTTGTTAATTTCCGTTGGAAGTTGGAACAGAAAGCGTTAATATTTTTTCTTGCTGATTCATATCTAAATCTTATATTTAACTCATTAATTTTTCTTTTATATACTTTCTCAATAATTCCAATTGTAAAAACTACTCAATGATGAGTGTCTCAGAAGAAATTTTTGAAGGATTTGCTTGCAACTCGTTGTGAAGAGCTGCGTATACATCACTAAATAAACTTTTTTTTATGCTTTATTTATAATACATTAATAAATATTGGTAGCAGCATCTATGACATTTTCTGGACATATTCTCTTAAAAACACTAATTCTAAGTACCAAGAGCCTCACTATCTTTATTCCTTGCAGGTTCTACGCATCTGAAGTACTCCTTTCTCTTGAGTACTTGCATATGTTAGGAGTTGTCTACAGAGATTTGAAGCCAGAAAATGTTCTAGTAAGACAGGAAGGCCATATTATGCTTTCAGACTTCGATCTATCACTGAGGTGTGCTGTCAGTCCTACTCTAGTGAGGTCAACAACAGACTTCGACCCTTCACGCAAGCTCCCTGCCTACTGTATTCAACCAGCTTGTATTGAGCCATCCTGTGTGACACCTGCTTGCATACAGCCTTCATGTTTTGTCCCACGTTTCTTACCTCAAAGGTCCAAGAAAAACAGAAAGCCAAAGAATGAGATGGGCATTTCAGCAAATCATCTACCTGAACTAATGGCTGAGCCGACTAGTGCTCGCTCAATGTCATTTGTTGGTACTCATGAATATCTAGCTCCTGAGATTATTAAAGGAGAGGGCCATGGGAGTGCTGTAGACTGGTGGACATTTGGTATATTCTTGTATGAGTTGCTTCATGGAAAGACACCTTTCAAGGGATCAAGCAATAGGGCCACTTTATACAATGTAGTCGGAAATCCACTAAAATTCCCTGACATGCCCAGTGTCAGTTTTGCAGCTAGGGACTTGATCAGAGGCTTACTTGTCAAAGATCCACAACACAGGTTAGCTTTTAAGAGAGGCGCTACAGAAATCAAACAACATCCATTTTTTGAAGGAGTCAACTGGGCCCTTATTCGCAGCACAACTCCACCTGAGATCCCCAAACCCATTGACCTCGAGTTCACTGTAAACAAAACTATGCCTAGCACTACTGCCCAGAAGAAAATTCTAAATCCAGATTTCAATTCTTCAAGCTCTTACCTTGATTTTGATTTTTTCTAATAAATTGGACATGGATCTGGTAATTTGTTATGCCATTGTTATTGATTTATTGCCAAAAGTAAACACTTTGGAAAACCCTCTTCAAAAGCTTAGACTCTAGTCCCAACCACCATTACAGCTGTATTGACACCATAAATCCAACGGCTATAGCTCCATCTAGCCAAATGTATTCTCCAAGCGAACTTATTTAACATTATCTAGCCCAGTGTATCATTTGGCCCTTAAAAGTTCAGGCACATTGATCACTATCAGTTTTTGGTTATGGCGGCAAAAATGTTTCTAATGTATTCTTGTTTGCACTTACCAATGAGTGTGCTGGTTTATGAAAATGCCTATGCATGTAAATACTATGATTTTCTCAATCCAAAGAAATGAAAAGCAAAGTGATTGTTGTTTGGACGGAACATTTCAGCCTAAGATTTGTAACGATAATCAAAACCATCAAGTAGGTAGATGCCTGAAGGTCTTGAGCTCTGTGCCATTTGATACTGCATTCTGTTATATGTTTTGTAACCAAGAAAAACGCATGTACTAGTGATTCCAAGCTATAAAAACAACCAATTTTCTCCTCTTAGGCACACCTTTGTATAATGATATTTTTTATTTTCATCGTTCAAGCGCATTCAGAAATGATATCGGTGTTTGGCCGTCTTTGTGTAAAGCAACCTCAACTGAGAATTATACACCTTAAAAAATATATCATCTGAATTTCGTCCTTGTTACTGATTAGATGTGCACAGCTCTGAAATGTTAAATCCATCAGTCCCATCTTCTGTTGTTTGTTGGGCGTGAAAATTGCTTGTTTCTAGAGGTGTCTCACTCCAAGATTTGTGAATTCGTAAGTCCCATAGATTAATCATTGTATATTAAGATTTTTGATTCTTAGATTAGAAGTGTTAAATAATCAAAATAGACTTAATTTTCTAAACTTAATTTCTTCTTTGATGTGTGATATCTAAGATTTAAGAGTGGTCAGCAATATAAAAAAGAAGAAAGACAGTAAAATTCCATGAGTATCCAATAATATTTGACTGGATTTGGAAATAAATTTTTATTATTATTATTATACAGAGAAGATTTCTTCCATTGTAAAGAAGATTAATATCTAAAACATTTGAGAATAGAATTGTATTAGGGAAAGGATCTTGTAGGAGCCCATCTATTAATAATGAAGAAGTTATCTATGTTAGGAACACATTCATAAGAAGTGAGGATTCTATTAGTAGAAATAAAAGTAGGTTAAGAACATGATTATTTATTTTTACTAGTATGGAAGTCTAGAATAAGGTATTTAATGACTTGGAAAGTGGACAAGTGAGTGATCATTGGGCTTCTCAAGCGAGTGCTTAAAAGAGGTAGCAAGTATCTCTTGGTATTCTATTATTTATTGCATTTAATGTAATGTTTATCTTGCAAGAATGGGCACTGAAGTTGGAGGGAAAGTATTGGATCCATAATTAGTGTATTTTTGAGCTCTATAGATGCATTTATCTTGCATGATTATTTAATATTATTTTTCCTGCTTATGAAAGTCTTGAATAAACTATTTAACAACTTGGAAAATGGACAAGTCAGTGATCATTGGGCTTCTCAAGTGGGTGCTTGGAAAAGGCAACAAGTGTCTCTTTGTCTTCTATAATTTATTCCATTCAATGTAATGTTTATGTTACAAGAATGGGCACTCAAGTTGGAGGGAGAGTATTGGAGCCATAACTAGTATTCTCTCTAGTTCCATGGAGGCATTTCAAGGGTTGTGGCCATCAAGAATGAAGAGGCTTCTTTGAACATTTTATTGGTGGCTTTGAATCTCTTTTGATTACATAAATTTATCATTTTGGGTGCAAGAGGATGCAATAGTTGAATGAAGATTTCACTATAGGAAAAAGGACAAGCGAGAGGCATAAGGAGGTTGTTTACATGCACATATGCAAAGAGGAGAATGGAAGTGATTGTGTTGTAAGCACATTTATTGTTGATAATGCAAGTGTGATCTTTCTTCTTAGTAAGTTTTTTTCTCACAAGGGTCTCCATGTAAATCTTGTGTTATATGTTGATCTTGCGTTGTTGGGTTATTGTTTATTACTGCTATCATATGTTAATGTCAATCAATATTTATTGTTGTCATAAGTTCACATAAGATAGGTTCATTAAGCATGGTATATGGGTTGGTTTTTGACATCATAAAAACCAAGGATTTAATCTTGGTTTTCCATGTAAATCTTGTGTTATCTATTGATCTTATGTTGTTGAGTTATTATTTAATGATGCTATCTTATCTTAATGTTAATCATTATTTATTGTTGACATAAGTTCACGTAAGATAAGTTCATTAAGCATGGTATATGGGTTGGTTTTTAACATCATAGAAAACAAGGATTTAATCTTGGTTTTTTCACATTAAGATTTTCAATCTTGATTAATGACAAGTCACATGGCTTCATTCCTTCTTTCCATGGTATTAAACATAGGGATTCATTATCACCTTTTTATTCATTATCATGGCTACAATTTTAACACTCCCTCTCAGCTAGGGACGATTTGTAGAACATGCTCTCAAGTATATGAAGATATATCATCTTAGTATAATATTCAATTCACTAAGAGGCTAAATTTCTCACCTTTCATAACACAAAATTGAAACAATTCCAATAACTTCAATATAAGCTTAAACACCACCTTAAGTGTGGTCTATAATAGTAACAATGTCATGGTGTTTGGTAGGATCCGGCCCAAAGAACCATGATGAGTTGGTTATCTTGGCGTCTGGAAAAATCTGGCCGAAAGAACCATGATGAGTTGGTTATCATGGTGTTCGAAAATTTTTGGGTCAAAGAACCATGATAACACTTGCTCCTAGACATCCATCACATTTAGGTGCTACAAGCTAATGTAGTGTATCTAGGTGATAGGTCAAACTATTGATAAGGTTGTCACCTTACAATAGCGGTCTTACACACATGAAAGATCGTCACCTTTCATTACATATGTGAAATAGCAACCTCCATGAACCAAGTTAGAGGGTGGTGCAAAGGCTTTCACCCCAATTCTCTCATAGAGAAGAATGTATTACAAGGAATTTCACTTAGAACTTCTCGACAAGATATCATTCACAAAGATTTGCACCTCAAAAATTCTCCCTCTGAACAATGATCCTAGGAAGTTAGGTCTAGTAGTTACTCCCTTAGAGGTTCTCTTTCCCAAATGGTTCTTGTCAAACTCACTCTAAATCTGATATCAATCTTTTAATTGTCTAGTGATAAGTCAATACTTTCTCATGATGCACTCAAGAGTAGGCCCATCAAAATCATGTAGTCACACAAACATATTTCTAGACTCCCTCTAAGTATAAAATCTTCTAAGCTCATGTGTTGCCTTCGAAGAAGTGTCATACTTTCTTTTAATGTAGAAGGATACTCATAATCTCAATCATCAAAGATATTTGCTTCAAGTCTTACTTTATCTAGCTTGATCACAACTTCTTTTAAGCTATTGTCATAAGTTGCCTAATGTCTCATTCCTCTTTTCCTTCAAGATCAACTTCAGATAGAAAGGAGAAGATCAAGACAAATAACTCCTATAGTATGTCTAAAATTACAAATAAGAGAGAGACTACAATAAGCAAGTAAATATAATAATAAATACTTATTTGTACATTAATGATCTTGATACAAGTTGCTCCAATGGAGGTCCATATGCATCAAATGAGATGATGTCTCTATATAAATATTTGTCAACCAATGGGAATGAAACATTGGCCATTATCCCCCCCCCTCCACAATGTAAGATTTTCACTCATTCCATCAACATTGTTGGCTGATAGTATCTATTAGTGATAGTGAGTTCTTATGAGCGATAATTTTGTTCTATGCAATTCATATTGAAGTTCTGCTTCCACAAGTGATCCATCATTGCTATTATTCCTCATATCTTCATCTCCTTGGTGTGAGTATGTAATGTTCCCTTTATACAATTACTTTGATTCTATTTGATTTCCCAATTTGAAGAGGGTCCTTATAGTTTCCTTGTAGAATATTTCTCACTTTTCACTTTGATATGTAGTAGGGTTTGCCTTGGTTTTAAGGCGACGGTATATGTTTTACTCTTCAAAATACATGTTTCCTCTACTTTCTCCCTCTCTTTCAAGGTTGCATCTAATGAAATGTCAAGCTCCCTCTGAATCTCAATCTCTCCCTTTTTTTCCTGCAAGAATATTCTCAAATGAAAAAATCAAGGTATATAGCTCTTGGTTGTATAAATATGAATGTTAGTAATTTAACTCATGCCCATTACTAACATGATTATTACATCTCTCTTTAGAACTAAGATAACACACTACTTAATTTCTATATATATGACTTTCGCTCATATAACATATTCTCTTATAAATTGAATATTCATATTTACACTTATATTTCATTTCATTTATATTTCAATAACAATATTAGTACCTCACTTTAATACTAGTAACTTATATTGTTCAACAAATTTATATGTAACAAAATATAATATTAAGTTATTAAATATCATTAAGATATTCTCCTTATAAATTCTCATTTATATAATTATCTATATAAGAAAGTTAAGTAATACTATATATAAGAATGAAATATTTCAATCATACCTTTTGGTTACTGTTGGTCTAAGTTTTCATAGTGCAAAGAAATTCTAAAATTTTGGTGAAAAATCATTTAAGTCATTATATCATGCAAATTAGGGTTTTCGTTCCTAGTAATTTTTTCAAATTTTTAGGTTACCCTATTCGTGCCCTGGTTCATGTGCTGTTTGAATTCTATTAAATTCTCAAGGTTTGTCATCAACACAATCATTGAAATACCCTAAGTGTGTAAAAACCCTAGGTCTTTTTCAAAATTTCAAAAGGGTTTGTAAAGCACTTAAGTTCTTCCCTTTATGGTCTTACGGTGTAGGGTTTCCTGTAGGAACGAAGTACCTTCTTGCTCATGTTTTCGTGGTCACATTTCACCAAGCAGCGTAAAGGCATAAAGGAGTTCATGTTTTACGGGGATACGCTTATGCTTTCTGTAGTAGTGGAACAATTCATTTTGAGGTTCCTCAATCATATGTTTGATCCTTTGCCGAAGCAGCGTAAAGGCTTTTTATGCTTTGAAAGTGGTCTTACGGCTTTAAGGTGATAAGTTGAGTGGGTGAACAAAAGGAGTTTGAAAAGGTATTTTCGGTCATACGTTAAAGTGTTAAGTGTATGAGCATAAAAGGTTTTAAAGGAGATGTGTCAGATCATTTTATGGGAATACGAGTAAACTGTTGAGCAGAGGGGCAGAAAGGTATTGTGATTTGATCTATTCATCTACATTCTAGTGAATGGCGTAAAGGCATAATATCTCGACATGGCATAAAGGATGGTTTATGAGAAGGCATAAAGTGTCTTATGGTTTTACGTTTAAAAGGAACTCATAAGAACGAAAGTGAAGTTCAATTTTGTTTATGTGCCTTCACTTCTTGAACTTGCGGATAATCGTAAAGCCATGTTATAATGGTGATCGTGCTAAGTGGGACCTATTGAGTTGTCAGATGGGCCTTGATGAGAACAAATCAAATGGTGACACATCATACATGTCAGATGGGCCCAACTCGCGTGGCGGATGACTTAAGTTCTTCATTTTGCATGTGCCTAAAATCAACGACGATGTTCTTTTCTGTTTTTCTAAGATTCAATCTGGATCGTTGATAAGTGAAACGTGAAATTTCTCATTACGCCTTTATGATTGCATAATCACTGTATGGACAAAGAGTTGTTTTATCCCTTTCTCTGTGGTTACAAGCTAAGTCTAAGCGTATAAGCGTAAAAGAATAGACAAAGGAATGAAAAGAAGGCTTTACGCTGCTACGAGAAAGGAAAAACATAAGAGTGGAATGCCATTTGTAAAGGCTTTCTGATGTTAAGAGGTTAAGGTAACTTGTGCAGGTGTAAAGGAGAAATAAAGAAAAGATAAGAGATATTACAATGCTATGGGTAAAGCCTTAAGCGTATAATCGGAGGATGAATGTGTAAAGTGTTACGATGTCCCAAGTAGTGAAGTAAGTGTAACAACGTAAAGAAATTTCTTAAGGGTTCTGGTGATATGTGTGCGTATCAACATAAAGGGTAAAGTGAAGATTGTAGCAAAGGCTTTACACTCATACGAGGAAGGTTTGCAGCGTAAGAACATAAGTATTTGCTGAGGAGGCTTGAGATTCTACGGTGTAAGGGGTTGCGTAAGAGCGTAAAAGAAATTTCAATACAGTGCTAAAGAAACCCTAACGCTTCTACGCTTGGAGTATTCTAAGGCATCATCAGACAGATGTAAAAGCTAGCTAAGTGTGTCTCCAGGGTTACGAAGATTGAAAGATTTTGACTCAGTGTATAAACAGAAGACCAGAATTTGAAATGAAAGTGGCTGAGGTGTCATGCCAATTTAGAAAAAAGGACAAATTCACCATGGGTAAGTAAAATAAAAGATTGAAAAGTACATAAGGATCAAATTTCACAGTTGATATTTCTTGCTGTCAACCTATGAGGGTGGTATTAAAAGCTCGTGCATGTAGAATTTATTAAAAAAGCTAGTAGACTGTATGATTAAACCGTAAATATTTGATTGAATGTTTAGAATGTTTCCATTTTGAAGAATTTGTGTTCCTGTTCTGAAAAAATTCTCCAAGTATCCATAGCCTCGTGATTTCTGTGTTACTGTTGCAAGAGTTCAAAATATAATGGCTGACAAGGAAGTTGAGGAGGTTCCTACAGAAGAAATAGAGGTCGAAGATGAGGGTGACGATGTTGTAGAGGTCACACTTGAAGGAAAAAGGAAGAAGGGTGTTGTCAAAACAGAGAAGAAGTCAAGGGTTAGGAAGCCAAATAAGCATGCAAAAGATTAGCTAAAACTTCTTCCAGGGTATCCAACGCCATTTCGGCAAATGACCATATTTTCTAAGACCCTTATTTCCTAGTTAGAGATGCAAAATGCCCTAGGATTGATGGTTTTAATCTGTTATTATATTTCTACCAAAACAGAACTGAAACCATACCAGTTTGCAACCCATGGAATAGGAACATTTCAAAGTTGATATTCCCAGAAGTGTTTGTTGATGTGGACTTGTTAAAGGCATTGATAAATTCTTACAATCCAGTCACTAGGACATTCCAAAGGCATAACGAGAGCTTTTTGTGCACACTAGACATAACTTTTTTCATAGAAGCTTTTGGATTAGGACGGCAAATGGATGTGCCTATTGACATTGAAAAATTGCAAGAAAAATTTGGGAGAAATAAGACCTATTTTATGAACAATGTGATGCTGCCCCACATCCCTTATAATGTAAAAAAGGCAGGGCTGATTCCAAAGAAGGTATAGGATCATTTGCCCTTGAGCAGGTTCAAGAATTACTTCAAGAATACTGTATATGGACTACACAAAGTTCTAGGAAGTGATGGTCCAGAGGATTGTGTCTATGGTTCCTTATTTCTGATGGCATGTGATACACAAGACCCTTTCCACAACAAAGAATATGATTATGTGGCATTCATCATGGATATCATGCACAATCAAATTGTTAATGCAAAGAAGGGAGAATCAAAGTATTTCAAGTTCCATCATTACTCACTGCTGATGCTCCTAATCTTGTATTACAACATTGGTTACATCAGCCAGGACTTCATTGATCAAACTTCTGATGAATTTGGTGAGTTACCTGTGCAACTATGGACTTGCATTTGGGATAGAAATTTCCATTATTCAAATGCACAAATTTTCCTAAAATTTGTTCAGTTCTATGATTATGAGGCGATTGGACCATACTTTATTTAGGGCCCCAAATGTTTTGAAAACTTTGCTTAGACCCTCTTTCTTAGATGAGAAAACAAAATTAGATCATAACTGGGGGGACATATTTTTGTTTAAGGAGTGCACATTGATGAGAGTATATGCATGCCCACAGCCTCCTCACATTTTGCCCAAGTATTTACCCCCTAGATTGGCTATTATTGAATTCTTTTGGCAATTTTTATTAATGAACAAAGAGATGATCCCTCCTCTACACAAACCCACATTTGTTTGTAGAACTTTTAAGGTAGGAGATTTTGAAATAGGGAAGAATGCATTATAAGAATTGAGTGAATACCTAGGTCAGTATAAGTTTGTCACTGGACCTTATAGGATGTATGACCCTGAGAACTACATTACAAACGAGGTTAAAGACGTCAGGGGTTACATTCTACCTCCTAGCAAGCCAATCACTGTAGAAGATTTAATTGCTAATATAGTAGCAATAGGGGAGGCTGATGAGCTATTAGGAAAGTATGGTGAAATAAGGAAGGTGGAGGAGGCCTTAAGAAGGACCAACCTTGATTTTAAGGGTTTTTATACAGAGATTCCATACCCTGGTAATTTGAGAAAGATGGTAGACAACTTTGATTATATCATGTCTCAAATGCCACATGAGCTAGAGGGAGAGGAGGCCATTGTGAATAGAGAATCCCCTGAGCCAGATGTGCAATTAGAGGTTGATGTTGAGGAGGAGCATCCATCATCTTCAACTTGGGTGCCAAAAGGAAATAAGAGGCAAAAAATAATGCACATCCCAGAGAGGGTGGTGAGCAGGGCTCTGCAAGTGCCAAGAAATGATGAGTATTTTGCTGACATTAGGCAAAATTATGTGCATCAAAGGGCTACAAAGGCAAGAAGAGCCTCTAGTGATCTTCAAATTGCAACATCAAGATTGGATGAAAAACTTATCCAATCTGAAAAATTTACGGAGGATGATGATTTCATTAAATCATCAGAATTTAAAAATTTTCTTTACAAAATAAAATAGAACAAGCTCACATTGAGCCTCATGCCAGGAGAGGATCCTAAGAAGAACAAAGAATTGGCTGAGAAACTGTTGGCTTATGATCCAGAAAGTGAGACAATGACCCCTGCAGAAGCCAAGGAGTTGGTGCATAGGAGTGGTATGATTTTGATACCAAATTAGGATATTGAGAGAGCTTTTGTTCTCGATCAAATGAGGAGACAAGACAAATCCATTAGCTATGAGGCCAGTAGCAGTGAGGGACTGAAGAAGGGGTTAGATTTAACATAGACACAAAGACCCTAGCAGTATGGAGTGTTTCCCTGGACACCAAAAAGCCTAAAATGATGGACATATGAGAAACTACATAGGGCAACATGATTGTGTGGACACTAGACAATACCACTCGAAAAGAGATCTCTAGCCTAGTCAAACACTTTGCACTCATGAATGAGGCAAAGGTAGATCAAATTGAGTACAGGTTAGTTGCTATATACAATGAATGTCTAGACGTCAGGAAATTGTACGAGGAGGAGCTCAAAATGAGCTTTGTGCAAAAATAGAGGATAGAGGAGTTGGAAGGGAGAATTCAGAGCCTAGAAGCATAAGTGGCATCGCTAAAAGAACAACTCAAGGCTACAACAGAGGTAGAACATGCACCTAGACAAGTGGAAGATGAAAAGTATACTATAGAAGTAGAAGCCCAAACAGAAGAGATACCTATAGGGGTAACAGTGCCAATACCTGTGGTTAATGTGGAAGCAAAGGTTTCCCCATCTGAAAATGCAACAAAGAAGAGTGTTATGATGAATGTAAGTCATAGAATAAGCATCTTGAAGATAATCTCTCAAGATGCATATAATGCATTCATCAATTTACAATATGTAGAATAGATGTGCAAAGAATCAATAGGGTGGCTTGATCCAATCTTCCAGAAATGGGGACCATACATGCAATTCTTTGACAAGTTGATACCATTGCTAACTAAAAAGCTAGACCTCCCTGATAAAGTTATTGCTATAAAAGAGGGCATGGACAAGGTGAAAGATCTATTGCAATTCTTCACAAGGAAACTGGCAGCAATTCAGAATAAAATGAAAATATTGACAAATGGTTTTCATTCTTTAATTCATTCTATCCTTGATTCTGATAATAAAGTAAAGGATTTAAATGAATGGTCTAATTCTTTTAACCATATTGTAGACTTGCAATAGGTGGCATCCATTTTTCAAAGTGATATTGATGAATGTGTTTTTAATGAACTTGTTGATACCCTATTCAAGATTGAAATTGAAATGAATAGGTTTACCACAGAAGGGAAAGTGATCATTGATGCCAGGTGGCCGAAATTTGTTCGTGAATTAACAGCAATCAAAGCATGTGAATAGCCAACCAAGAGGGAGGTTATTGTATGGGAAGCAATCACAGAAATAAACGCTTTACCAATAGGGGGCAGTTAAAGAAAAGGACAAACTTGAAGATTTGATGCTCCAGCTATCATTTGCAATTGCTTTTTTTCTTTTTTCTTTTTGAATTAAGGTGTCCAGGATATTTTGAAAAGGTTGTTCTATTTCTTTTTGTAAAAGGACACCTGTCCATCACATTTTCCCTTTGCTTGTTGCAACTCATGCTTATATAAATGAGTTTTCAAGCCATTGTGATGGTTCGAATACTTGTATGTTTTTTCAGTTTTCAAGAAAGTACAGTTGGTCCCATCATGTGTAGTTGTTTTTAAGTTTACTTCCAATTATGTACTTTCTGATGACAGATAGAAATGATAGAATCAATATGAATTTCTGGGTTTCTCATTGAGTTTCTATTGGTTATTGTATTAGTCAACAAAAAGGATAATGCAAAAGGGTATTTATGCTAGATTTGTGTCACCAATTTCTATCTCCATTTCATGAGTTTGTTAAATTTGAGATCATTTGAATAAGGTTCAATTGATTGAATGCAGTTTGGATGGGTTGTATATTGGTTATATTGTTGCTTTTAATTCAAGGGATTATGTAAATGCTTTAGTAAATTAGTAGAATTCATGAGTTCATGAAAGGATATTTCATAAGAATAGAGATGGGTGATTATAGTTGATAAATTCAATTACAAGTTAATTGAATAAGATCTCCTGCCAATAGTTGACTCTTTGAGCCCAATGGATAAGGCACTGGTTACATAAATCAGAAATGGTTGAGAGTAAATTCTACTTCTACATGTCAAAACAATTATAATTTCAAAATCATTTTCATTCCATTTTGTTCAAGGTTGTAATACTGGTCACCACTCGTTTATATTTATTTTCTGAGTCTTAGATAGCTGCTATTTCCATAAATACTCGTAAACCTTAGGAGAATTATGACTAGATCTACTTATCAGGGATGCATATAAACTTGAAAGGATTAAAGAAATTGGTAAACTGTGTATGTGCCTAAAGATCGAAGATGCGAATCAGAATGGAACTAAGATAATTTTCATACAATAGTTTGCATTAGAAACATCCTTAGGTATACCCACCTTGGTTTTGTAGAGCCTAAAGTGTAGAAAACCATTTTTGGTTTTGTTGAAGTTGGTTCCAAAAGGTTTACTTATGTAGTTGTTACTAGGAAGTAGCTACTCCTTAGATTATGTGAGTGTTACCATTCTAGTATTGAGCATTTTGTTGTTCATTAGTTTCAAACACCAATAAAATTAGGCGGGTGTATCCGTCATAGAAATTTGCTAGCCTTAGATGCATTGGTTTGGTTCCTTGGTCATTTCAAAACTATTAATTCAGGAGCCAATAGTTACCTTGATCATGGTTTGTAACTTGATGTATTCAACTAAATACATTATCTTAATAGGTATGCGAATCACCTTCGTACCTAGGAACTACTTAGTAGAAGTTACAAATATTGCATATACAGATGGATACCTTTGTTTAATTATATTCCAGCTATGACTTGTACATTGTCGGGTTGAACCAATCATACCCTTTGGCTTGTTTTCTTGAGCCATCTTTGGTGTTAGCGTGGGTTTGTTTCTCCTTTAGCCATGTATTTATTAAGTGGTTGACAACATCCTCTTTTACACATGGTTTTATGCTTTATATCCTATGATATATTGTCCTCTAAAGATTGTGTGATCGAGAGTTTGTATTTTCTTTCATCGTTATATGGATGCTTGATTCAAATGTTATACATTTTGTTTTGAATTCATTTGATGTTCAATGATAGAGCTATTCAGTCTGATCCTCCAATTATAATCAATGTTAAACTTTTTCTAATCCTAATTCTTTTGCTTTCATTGATAATTGATCATGAATCCTTCAGCGATAATCAACATAAGATATTTCATATGATTCAAAACCTTTGGTTATAAAATGTGGCGATGCTCGATGCAAATCTATTATTTTCTCTTTTCATATTCAACAATCAATCTTCTAATTCTATTGATTATAATATATTTGTCGATGTCCTTATAAACTTTTCTCATTTAGAGTTAAAGTTGTTCATTGCTTAGTCATTGGTACTATAGTCTTATTTGATTTTAAAACTAGTCATATTCAATCGTTTGCACTTTTCGTCATTGTGTTATACAATGAATTTCCCCCCTCATGTTTCTTGTTTATGTTGACCTCTTGAAGTTTCAAACTTCTATCACATTTGCATTGAACTATTTTCAATTATAGTTAGAGAATTTGAGTGTTAGTAATTTATGATAAATGACAATGAAATCAAGCCTTTGATACTATATGTATGGACTCTAGAATCATAAACCACAGAGACCACACAATGATGAGAACTATCCCAAAATAGTAATTGAAAGTGTAATAATTATCTTAGAAACTTTTGAGTGGCGTCGATTTCTATTTCCCATGATTATGTATTTGAGTTTTTGGTTCAACTTACAATGACAACATTGGTTTACTCTCTTTAGGATATAAATCTTTTAACAACCATATGATTATTCCCTTAATAATAGTCTTCAACAATGCCTTCGAATTAATTATTCTCAATCTTTGGTGATTTGTCATCCTTTCCATCGGACGACGTGGGTGTTCCAACCAATAATCAGTGGGCAATATGTCTTTATCACCTGATTCATGATCCACTTATGGGGGTTTTTATATGTTTCCCTATTCACTTTCTTACCCTTTGTTCCTCATCATTGATTTATATTATATTCTACACTTATTTAACTCGATCGAATTTATAAAGCTCGATTTAAGCCTTTCTTTGCTATAGACTCTGAGCATTTCTTTGAATGAATTCACTAATCAAAATCACATCGTGGGTTGCCTCATACAATTCCACAAGATTGGGGAAATGAAACATGAAGTATGTTGCTCAGTATTAGTTCAAAGCCAGAGTAATATTTATGGTTTTTCTTCCATCTCACAGTTCCTTCACTGTCGTGCTATTGATTGCATCCTAGAATTAGTTGAATACTCATTTTGGCTCGGAGTCTTAAAATCCCATATTCAAAATTTTTATTAAATGTTTTCTAAATCAATAAATCTTTGAGCTTGGGTCCTTCTTCACGCAACATCAATGAACATACATAAAATATTGTCCCTTTACACCCTTGATACATTTGAGTTTCTTCATCTTGTCTATAAAAGAGGGAATATACTCTATCAAAGATATTTTGGCATCTTGTAAGCAAGCTTGTCCTTAAGGAAAAAAAATTGTACTTTGAGCTTTGAGTTTGCAAGAAATCCCCGTCATCAAAATTATCTGTAGACCATGCTGGAGGGAATCCAATTCATCATCCACTAATACCATAAGGAAGTGAAGCACAATGGAGAATTCATGAACATGCTTACTCACTAAATGTACAACAACCCTTATGTGTTATTCCAAATATTCTACCCATAAATATATCAACCTGTATAATTAAATTAAAAATAGTTTCACAGATTATAGAGTACACCCCAATACTTTATTTGAAAAATTCCTCAGGCTCGACTAGAAAGGAGTCACTCTAGTGCCATGTTTGTATTGCTGAAGTCGACCCTTCAATTTTTTTAGTTCCATTTGTAGTTGGCTTTGATACCATGTTAATTTCTTGGATCATTGCAAATGTACTAACAATTTCCATTGTATTGATTGTGTTTCAAATGCAAATGAAGGCTTATAAATAAGAGAGAAGGAGACATGTCTCATGAAGAGACATGTCCCTATAGTTTTGATTACATAAAAATAGATTTTAAAGGACTCAAAACCTTTAACAGAGTAGCAAAGTAGAACTAACTAAAGAGTTAAAAAATAAACGACCTCAGTGAGCAAATAAACGACCTTAGTGAGCAAATAAACAAACATAGATACATGAGGCCAAGTATAGCTATGCATAAAAAGACAACAAAAAGAAAGCAAAAGGACAACACCTAGACATCTACAAAGTTTTCAGCGGGTCCACAGCTTGTTCTACCAAAATATTCATATTTTTTGCAATAGCTTTCATTTCATCTAGTTTTTTCACTTCCCCTCGTACATTCTTCTTGGAGTTGGCCCTTGTGTGCTTACTTGGCCCCTGGTCCTCATGCACAACAGAGGAGTCAAGTCCTTTAGCCTGATCCATTTTGTTCAACAAAGTATTGAAGTTATCAACCATATTCTTTAGGATGCTGCAGTTTTTGTCAGCCAAATTCTTAATTGTTTTTTCCATATTACTAACTCTAGCATCCATGCTCTCCATCCTTTTTTGGATTTCTTTATTGACCTATTCCAAATTCCTGTTTTTGGTTTCAATTGGAGGCACCCTTTTCATTAAGTTTTTCACCTCTTCGACATTGCCAATAACTTCAGACAAGCTATCCATATGTTGACCCAACATATGCTCCCCTCATCGCCATCCTATTGAGCTACTCAAAATCTTTTGAAATCTCTCGCATTTTCTGTTTAAGATTCCCTACCTCCTTCAAAATTGACCCTAGGTTGCCCATGATTCCCTTTAGGAACCCCTTCTCAACTTCCTCCCTGTTATGGTCAAAATGGTGTTCCTGCTCCCCTTGTCTGTTTTTGCCTAAATCCACCTCATTTGGGACATTGTCATCATCCTCATTCTGAGCTAACACAAATTTTCTTTCTCTTTCCATCCTTTGAATTAAAGGCTCATCATCAAAGGGAATAAAGATCCTATCATCATTCAAACCCCTATTACCCAAGCCCTTCCTTGTACTTCCTCTCTTCTGAGAACCCTTTCTCATTTCCTCCTCATAGTCATTGTCCTGATCCAACTCACTCCTCTTCCTTTCTTTTTCTTCTTGGAATTACTACCAAAATCCCCTTTCATGCTCTGCTTTACATCCACCTCATCCCCTTCATGCTCAGTTTCCTTATCCAAGTCCTCCTCTGAATCACTGCCCTCCATCTCATAATCAATTGCTTTCTTACTTTTCCTAGGGCCTATCCACCTTTTTAAACTTTAGAAGGTTCATAATGAGAACCATTAACCCCTCATGGCAGACATGATCTCCATCTAGGTCATTTTGAAAGGCTAGAATGGAGTTACCCAGAGATTGTCTAAGATAAAAAGCTAGATTTATCCTAATTCCATGCCTAAAATAATTGACTAACATGAAATGGTGGCCATAAATCTTTTTGAAGCGACCATCCAAAGTAAGATACTCAATAATCATAAACACCAAAAATCTCTAAGGGCATGAAATGGAAGCTAGGTTGTAGTAGGAATTACCTATTTTAATTAGTCTGTTGCGTTCTTTGGCTGAATTCGCAAACTCATCGACCACTTTATCAAACAACTTTTTATCTTGATAAAAATTAATGCCCTCCATCTCTAGACCCATTGCCTTGGTTATGATTTCTTCAGTCACCTCCATTCTTTGATTTCCCACTAGAATAGTTCAATCTCTCCAAGTCTTGATGAACTACCTAGTAATAGCAGGCTTATTTCCTTTTAATTTTTCCATAAAACTAGTAAAGTTTCCTTGGTCAAGAATTTCCCAAATTTCCTTCTTACACCACTCTTTACAACTAGATGGTTCAATTCATTTTCATTTTCCTCCCATCTTCCTATCTCAAAAATGAATACCTCATCTTCTCAAAAAAACCCTCTACAACTTAATGTCGTAATAAATTTCACAGCCAAGGCACCCAGTGGTAAATAAGATCCACAATCCATGTCGAATTAAGTGAAAATGCTTTGCCCTTCTCATAAAAGCCCAACACTTTCCAATTATGTCCATAATATAATTAATTTTTTCTGACATAGTCATCATTATTGAAGCACTTTTTCTTACTTCTAACTTTATCATGTTAGATAAGTAAGCACCCCTCTATAGGTATTATATCATTATTATTCCATATTACCTTTTCCTCACTCTTACATGCCACATTAGTTGCCCAGTCAACAATTTGATTTGTTTCTCTATAATTATGAGTAGCAACACAAATTTCAAAGGAATTGATAATATCTATTGCTTGACAAATAATATTGTTAATGGTCCAGGAAGACTTAGTAATTTAATAATATTAAGGGAGTCCTCCTTTGATGAAGGGCCACACCACCCTACCAACTCATAACCAAGAATTCAACAATATGGAGACAAAGAGAGATAAAATGCTTCCCAAGAAATTTTATTATACTTAAAAATCCTTACAACATCCACAAGATGATATCATAGATATGACTTCTTCAAAAAGAAGTTTACAAATTCTTCAACATAAGAGAACTCCCAAATAAGAGTCTTCACACCAAGAGCTTCACCAAGAAGAACTTCCCAACTAAGAGCCTTCACCTCCAAAGCTTCCACCCAAGAACTTCTACTTGAAGAGCTACACCTTGAGAGCTTTCACACCTTGGAGCTTGACCTTCCAAAGCTTGATTAGAAATGCTCATATGCCATGCTTAAATAGACACTTACCACCCAATACATGATTTATCCACAACCTTCTAGAATTCCACCTACACACCTCGATGAATGGAATGACAACTATTTTATTTATATTTCTATTTATGCCACCTTTGCACCTCGAAAATAGAAATTCCTCTTTTCTTTTCTCCTTTTTCCCTTATTTTATTTTTTAATTATTTTTCCTTCTATTTTTGTTATTTTCTCTCTCCTCCACAATTTTTAATTTTTTTTTCCCATGCAAGATGCTCTTGCATCATCCTCAAGCCATATTTTATTCAAATTCAAACTCTTTGCATAGATAAGACCATAAAGGGCAGCATTAGCCTCAACCACATTATTAGTTTAAATACCAATAGGGATGGCCATTCCCCCCATTCTATCTCCATTCACATTCCTTATAATGACGCCACAACCAACAATTCCTTTGTTTCCCTTCAATGCCCCATCAAAATTTATCTTATACCAATCCATCAGGGGACAATCCCATCTTGTTAGATCCCTAAGGTTAGGACCGATTTGCATCAAGGGGCATATGCACCAAGTTGTGGTGCCAAAAAGGTGACAATGAGTTTTTTTTTCCTATTTTAAATAGCGCGTACACGCTATTTTAAAAAAAAAAGTATATATGATGGGCTGCAGACCCGCATCCCATCATTTTCATCAGTATTTTCTTCTACTCCTACAATGAGCATCGCGTACACAAGTTGAAGACTTAACATTTTCACCACTGTTTGCCAAAATGCTTCCTCGTCGACGAAATCCAAGACCACAAGCGCACCCACGATGATGCCGTAAGTGATATAAACCTAACTTTGCATTGTTTGATATATTTTTCATATTGTTTTGTAAGTTTTTTATATTGTTTTGTAGGGTTTTTACAAATTTCATTTAGATTTGTTTATTTATTTGGATTTCAATTGATTTTTTATCAGGAAATGTTCATAATCAACCAGAAAATCCACAAGAACATCAAAACCCTCAAGAACCTCAAAAACAAAACCCTCCTCAAGAAGAACAACAAATTCCACAACCCGAACCAATTGCAAGACCTCCACCAGGCACACAAGAAAATATAATAAATGAAATAGTGAGAGGCAAAATTGAATTAGAAAGACTCATTGCTTGATTGAAAGAATCCAGACAAACCAATCCAATGAGGGCTCAATTGGCATCATCCCTCGAATCCATTAACACCCAAATAGCCTCAGTTAGTGGTTAGTTAGATATTTGGCAGGTTAAGAGGGATGAACAAAAAATATTTTATGCAAATAAATTGTCATATGAAGATGTTAAAAAAAAAGAAATACCAAAAGGTAGTATATGTGCATTATTTAGAAAACTCAGTGAGCAAAATACTGTTAGAGATGGTACTAAACGATTCCCCATCCATTGGTGCATACACGATGCTATTAGAAATAATTTTTGGGATAGATGGTGGATGGTTTTTGATGCCCCTCCTTGAAACAATCACGAGGTCCCCATGTATTTTTTGAAGAAATTATATTGTGAGTTTGTCCTTGGGGAGATCCCCAATTATTTTGATATATTAGATTCCCAGGGTAGAGGTGGGGGGTCATCATTTGAGAGGCCGGGAGCACGTCGTGACCTTAATGTAGATAGGGCACCTGTGGTCAAGCCACAGTGTGAGCATGTGACTATTCCTTCAGTTGTGAAGGAAAATATAGAGGCCAACACTCTAGGGACCAATAATGCTTTGACGCAGACCCTCATCCATTCCACAAGCCCATTAGTTGAGGGGGAGCCTTCTGGTAGTAAGAAAATAATTGATTTTGTGTGTACATATATTTGATTTCAATGTATAATAAATATTGATTCATATCTACTTTCTTTGTATCAGTTGGAGCTAGAGAAGAGAGGTCGAGTGAGCGTGTCAGGAGGGCCCCGTCATCTCCACTATCTCCCTCCACACGATGGCAAAGGACATTGAGAGACTTGTTTCCTTCCCCTCGTGGGAAGGAAAAGATGTAGTTGATCTAGACATGTATATATATAGGCATCAATGGACATATTCAATACACATTTGATGTATATGACATTCTATATTTGATGTATGACATTATTCGACTTATGACATTATTGGTTAATATATGATATGTTTGTTCATGTATGACATTAAATTAGATATGTTCGTGTATGACATTAAATTAGATATGTGCATGTATGAAATTAAATTCAATACCTAATCTATTCAAAAATTTGATAGAATATTGATTAACAATAAACTTTATCATTGTTTAAGCATAAGTTAAGCATTTGCAATATGTCATCGTCTTATGATTTATGATCTTGTTCATGTTTAAAGTTTTCCTTCTCTATCATTTGTTTATCAAGTTTAATTCAATACCTAATTAGTTTGAATTTTTGATACAATATTGATTGGCAATAGACTTTATTAGGCAATATTCGTGGACCTCCTAGCAATTGGTCACCTAAATGAGAACCTTGAGATTTATTAGGAACTCCATTAAAGAAATCAGTAGTTTGAAATTACTCTATCCAACAAAATAGTGGTCTACAAATATTAGAGAGATAGACTTAATATTTACCAAGTGGCCATCCAATGCCAAGTGTTGTGGATGTATCTCCATTCAAAGTTCAATCACATCTTAAATAATAGACATTTTAGGAGTAAGAATAAGTTATCTAACCTTATTAACATTCTTTTGTATGAGTTCCAAGTAAGGTATCAAGAGTGCTTGAAATTCAAGACTTTGTCTTCTCATCTTGTCCATGTCTTTACTTAAATCAACCTAGATTAACTAAGGTACCTCAATTAACTTAAAAACACTATTCTTTAAATCCTCATCAATATTTTTCAACTTTCTTTAAAATATATTGTGTCAAATGTAGTACATCACATAACTGTTGGAGTAGGTGGATTATCTCCTTAAGAGTATTTTCTAGCCCGGTTGTAATACCACCAAGTTCAACTTGTTTAGCAGTAATGGACTAATTTAGTTTCTCCATAATCTTCTTCTCTATTCTTTTCTCTTCTAATTGTATCAAATTTTCATTAACATCAACATTAGGTGCATTTACCTATTTTACAAGTAAACTTAATTGATCAATCATTGGAGGTTTTTCATTGGCTGGTGCATCTAGAACAATTTGTAATAAGATGTCCTTCACATCTTATAATACTTGTTTGTACTTCACTTCCTATCTTTCTCTTTTGCATCTTTCCCCTTCACAATTCTCTATAATTTATCATAGCATCAGAATCCAATTTTGTATGATCATAGATTGAAAGTATGATAGCTTCATCTAATATTACCTTATCTCTTCTACTCTTTTTCATCTTTTTCTTGTCTTGTAATGTGATTGATCTTGTACTTGGTGATATAATTGGTTGCACTAAAGCCATCTCTTCCTTAGATTTCTTATTTTTCTCATTAATTAAAGGTTTGTCTTACTTTACCCACTTTTTGTTGTGCAAATATTAGGCTATTTAGCTAGCGTCCCTATAACAACATTTGAAATAACAAATTTGTTTAGTTTTGGCTATGTGTATACAACAGTGTTCATTATTATTTAAGGGAATAGTGATAGTTACTAATCCATGTAACCCCAATAATGTTTCCTTTTATTCATTACAGTCCTATAATAGTTGATAATTTCTATAAGGATTTAACTAATTCTGACTTGGTTGTGCATAAGGTACCTATTAGTAAGTCATATTTTGTGAATAAGGACTCTAAGAAGAATTTTGATCCTTTGCAAAGCTATTCTCCACATCAAACTCCCATGCCTGATTCAATTCAAGTATCTACTTGTAAGAGACAACAAAGCAAACCCAATGCTTAAAAGATTAAGGAGAAAATTGACCTTGGTATTCAAGCTACTCTAGAAAAAAATTTGATAGATAGCAAAAGGAAAAGGAGTGCAAAAGGAACTCCTTAGAAGAATGAGGGACCTTTCGTGAAGTGTCAGATAAAAGACGTGCTCTCTAATCTAACTTGATGCAAGTGGTGCTGATGTAATTTTGCTTCAAAAAACAAAATTGTCTCAATAATCATATTCTTCTATAATTGCAAAGTTGACTAAGTGGAACTCATTTCATGTTCATGTTGCAGGTGCTTCGGGTGGTTCATGTATTCTTTGGAACCATAAATCTTGCACTACTATATATTTAGTCTTTTCCTAACTAGTGGCAAGTAGTTGTTACTAATTTTGGTATGTCATTCACAGTGCTCAATATATATGGACCTACTTCTACATGTGATGATAAGACAGAACTTTTGGATTCCTATTCTTAGGCTATTTCCAAAATTCAAGATGATAAATTTATTGTGCCTGGGGATTTCAATGGCATTCTATCTCTGGATGAGAAAATTGAAGGTATATTCCCCCTCTTCATAAAATGATAAATTTTTTGATTTTGTGAATAATAACACCCTCATTGATATCCCTCCTTCTAAAGGGGCATTTACATGGACTAATAAGGGACAAGAATTTCACCAAATTACTAGAGACTTGATAGGTTTCTTATTTCTCATGATTGATTCCTTTCGAATATTAATATTAATTCAGAAATCCTCACTTTGGTTGCTTCATATCATTTTTCCATTTCTCTATGTATTGAATCTAAGGGGAGTCCCAGTGGTAGTAAACCATTTTTTAAGTTTAAGCATATGTGGTTTAGGCACTTGGATTTCTTGTCACTACTCAACCAATGTTGTCTACTCCTTTTGTCAAGGAATCTAGAATGTATCAGCTTCACATGAATCTTAGATAGGGTTTACCCAACTACTTGGAGCTAATAGAGCAAACAGTTCGATCCCACGACGAAAGGTGAGAGAGATTTGGTAGTTGGCAACTTTGTACTAGCCAACACTACAAGTTTTAGCATCACCCGAGATGGCATTGTAAAATGAAAATAGAATGTGATCTCCAAAAAGCGAGAGAGGTTATTGTAGGTCTCTGCAACATGGTCCTATAGGAACTAGAATTGCATCCATACCTCGCACGAGCTCTGAGATATGCCCCGTCAAAGATCACAGCCCTATGGGATTTAGTGACCCTTGGGGACATTTTGGTTCGGCGTGCCCGAGAATATTCGAGCGCTGAAGGGGATAGGATGAGGTTGAGGATAGGGTTTACCTAGCCACCCAGAGCTAACGGAGCAGACAGTTTGATCCCATGATGAAAGGTGAGAGAGATTTTGCAGTTGGCAACTTTGTACTAGCCAACACTGCAAGTTTCAGCATCACCCGAGATGGCATTGTAAAATGAAAATGGAATGTGATCTCCAAAAAGTGAGAGAGGTTATTGTAGGTCTCTACAACACGGTCTTGTAGGAACTAGAATTGCATCCATACCTCACACGAGCTCTAAGATATGCCCCGTCAAAGATCGTAACCCTCTAGCATTTAGTGACCCTTGGGGACATTCTAGTTCGGCGTGCCCAAGAACATTCAAGCACTGAAGCGGACAGGATGAGGTTGAGGATAGGGTTTACCCAGCCACTTGGAGCTAACAGAGTAGACAGTTCGATCCCACAACGAAAGGTGATAGAGATTTGGCAGTTGGCAACTTTGTACTAGCCAACATTGCAAGTTTCAGCATCACTCGAGATGGCATTGTAAAATGAAAACGGAATGTGATCTCCAAAAAGTGAGAGAGGTTATTGTAGGTCTCTGCAACATGGTCTTGTAGGAACTAGAATCACATCCATACCTCACACAAGCTCCGAGATATGCCCCGTCAAAGATCGCAGCCCTATGGGATTTAGTGACCCTTGGGGACATTTTGGTTCGACGTGCCCGAGAATGTTCGAGTGCTGAAGGGGGCAAGATGAGGTTGAGGATAAGGTTTACTCGACCACCCTGAGCTAACGGAGTAGACAGTTCGATCCCATGAAGAAAGGTGAGAGAGATTTGGCAGTTGGCAACTTTGTACTAGCCAACATTGCAAGTTTCAACATCACCCGAGATGGCATTGTAAAATGAAAACGAAATGTGATCTCCAAAAAGAGAGAGAGGTTATTGTAGATCTCTGCAACATGGTCTTGTAGGAACAAGAATCACATCTATACCTTGCACGAGCTCCGAGATATGCCTCGTCAAAGATCACAACCCTATGGGATTTAGTGACCCTTGGGGACATTTTGGTTCGGCGTGCTTGAGAATGTTCGAGTGCTGAAGGGGGCAGGATGAGATTGAGGATAGGGTTTACTCAGACACTTAGAGCTAACTAAGTAGACAGTTCGATCCCACGACGAAAGGTGATAGAGATTTGGCAGTTGGCAACTTTGTACTAGCCAACACTGCAAGTTTCAGCATCACCTGAGATGGCGTTGTAAAATGAAAATGGAGTGTGATCTCCAAAAAGTGAGAGAGGTTATTGTAGGTCTCTGCAACATGGTCCTGTAGGAACTAGAATCGTATCCATACCTCACACGAGCTCCAAGATATACCCCGTCAAAGATCGCACCCCTCTAGCATTTAGTGACCCTTGGGGACATTCCGATTTGGCATGCCCGAGAACGTTCGAGCGCTGAAGAGGATAGGACAAGGTTGAGGATAGGGTTTACATAGCCACCTAGAGCTAACAGAGCAGACAGTTCAATCCCACGACCTTTTTTCTGCTAAGTTGCAAATTTGAGCAACTTTTACAACTTTCAACAATGCAACTTTGCACAAAAAGTGCAATTTTTACATTTTTCACTTGATTCCAATTCTATGACTTAGAAAAGGTTCGAAAACAGTAAAACCTCAAAGGAATATAGGAATATAGATAGTTTTATGGTTATTTCCTAAAAGTTGCTAAATTGTTGCAAAAGTTGCTAATGCAACTTTGCAATTTTGCATTGACAACATTTGGGTGAATTATGCATTTTGGCTTGGAGGGTATGGAAACTAAAAGGTGTTGATGGGAACATGATAGATAGGGTAGAAAAAACCTATTAAAGCCTAAAAAAATCTTACAGTTGACTGTTTGTAGGATTTGCCCATCAGGAACTAGAAGGGTCACTTGGCACATTGTTACAAATTTGCTCATTTTGGGTTGTTACTTGGGTCCATCACCCTATCCTCTACATCAGGATTGATCCTAGGTTAGGGGTGGATAAAAAAGACCTATAAAGGTATTAAATAATGTAATAAGGCTATCAAAGCCTCTAAAAGATGTAAAAGGCACTAAAAGTGCAATATTTTGTAAAATTGCCAACATTGGCAATATAAGCCAAAATGGGATTAATCAAGTCATGTAAAGGATCCAAAGGGAGGTTTCATTTGGTTTTGAGAGTCTAAATGAGTTTAAAACCTCATTCCCACATGTGGGAGACAAGTTTGGGTAGTCGAAATTGATTGCTCCAAAGGTGGATTTAGTGTTTTCTCTAAACAAGAGTTTCATTTTACATTAGAAGTCATCTAATATAACCAAAGTGAAGGTGTTTGAACCATTTTGGGATTCTAGAGATGTTGCAAAGTAATATTTCTAGAAAGCCCTAGGGTAAAGGGGCTAGAAAGGAAGGTATGCAAACTTGCCTAGGGCTAGATTTCTATGCTCCTTTCAAACACTTATTTGCTGATTTCATTGCCTAGCTGGGTATGCAAACTCGCCTAGGGCCTCTTGGGAAAAAAAAAAAAACCTCTACAAAACAAGAAAAAAATACATATTTACATTTTTTATAAAATCTATTACTTGATTCCAAAAGGCCATCATTGTTCCAACATTGGAATTCAAGTTATAGAGGTTTCTTTGCTGATTGCTTTGTACAGACCAACGAACTGGCAACTTTAAAAAGATTTTTCAAACTAGTAAAGAAACTGATCAAAAAAACTCATAATCTTTACCAAAGCATCTAAATTCCATACACTATTAAACCACATGAAAATATAAACCCTATCAATCCATTAAAGGTGTGGATGAAGGGTGAAATCATAAAATTGTCATCAAAATGCTTAGTTTGCTCTTCATTCCAATGCCAAAATTCGTACAAAAGCATGTGCCAACCCTCAAACTAACTTGGATTGGTATTAAATACCTCTTACCCACATGAATCAACAGATCTCATAGGTTTCCAACTGATTCTTGAAGCCCTTATAAAGTTTTAGCACTTTTTGTTAATGTTGTCAAGCAACTTTGCAAACTTGCAAAGTTGCCAAGTGCAACTTTTGCACTATTGTGCATTTAATGGCTCCATGACCTCAAACATGGTTAAATGAACCTATTTTCATGTAATTACAACTGTTAACATTTTTTCCATCTTTCCCATCCTCCTAGGGTCTTGGTCAATGTTTGACCATTCTAGGCTCTAACAAGCAATTTAAGCAATTTTGCCAACATAGAAGCAACTTGGGAACTCAAACACAACAAAAACCTATTTAAAAACACAACTCACACACTTGGGAATTTATCACATAGACCTTATTCATGTGGTCTGGCCAAGACCACTACAAGCCAAAAATGATTTAGAAAACTTGGCATATTTCCTAGGTGCTCCTGCACCAACAAAGCTCAAAGCCAACGGGTAGAAGTCAATAGTAGGAAGAAGAAGTTGTCAACTACTAGCCCCTTTTTTAACATGGTTACTAAGAGAAAGTACAAACCTAATGTGGAAGGTAAGAATTATTGTTTGGGTAGGAAGAATAATAAAGAAATAAGAGAATTGGCAAGTAAAGTTGATATAGTAAATGGGAGATAGTTCACCATCTAGGAGAGTTGTAACAAAAGTTATAAAGGAATATCATATCATAGAATATTAGAGGATTGAATGCTCCTCATAAGAAGGATATTTTGCGGAATGTGGTTTGGTAACCCAATTTGAACATTTGGAGGGACCCTTGTGGAGAAGGGTAGGTATTTAGTTTAATGGTTTGAATCTATTCTTGAAACAAGTCATTTGCTGAATGTTTATTACTTCTTGGGGATCTAGTTTGACTCCTCAAATCATTGGTATCAAATATAGTAGATCTATTGAGGGGTGCAAAATTAGTTACTTGTGTTGTAGATTGTTATATTGAGAAGATGCCTCTAAAACAAATATATAGAAGGAGATACAAGAGCTGATATAAGCTACTAAAATAATGGATAGAGAGTTGAGGAAACAAAGAGACTAAGATGCAATAAGGTAAAGAGAAGTGAGACAAGTAAGCAAGTAAAATGCAACCATCTCAGAAATCTTGGAAGCTTTGGAAAGGATTCCTACGAGGGATGTGCATGAAGAACAAGAAAGTGATGCTTAAGCACTTGAGAATCCTCATGGAGAGGATGGAGGGGACTTAGATCTTGAATAAAGAAGAATGATAAGGTTGTTGAAGATATTTCAATGTGGTAGAAGAAAGACAATAACTGATTTCCATATCTATCATGGCAAGATAGATAGTGAAGAGGTTTTGTGGTTGATAGATTCCCAAGAGAACTATTATAATTATGGAGATATAAGTGAAGTAAAATAAGGTAAAGCTATACAAAACATAGCTAAGAGGGACAACATTGACATGGTGGAGTAGTGTAATGGAAAAGAGGTTTTGTAAGGGTGGAAAAAACATGACCAAATGGTGAAGGATGTGCCTCTTCCATCAAATAATACAATCCAAAAATAGAGGATAAGGAATAACTTGAAAGAAAAGGAGATGGGTTTGATGATCTACATAGAGGAATTTCACAAGTTGAGCATAAGAGGTGGATTAGAGCATAAAGATGAAAATGTTGCAAGGTATCTTAATGGGCTCATATAAAACTTGCAAAATGGGATTACCTTGATTTTTCCTAAGATGCTTAGAGATAGTTTCCAATTGGCTATAAGTGCATAAGATATGGTCAATAGGAAGAAAGAGAGACAAGAAGGTGGTAGAGGAAATGCAAATAGAGGAAGGGGAAGAAAAACCAATAATATGGGAAGAAATGATAGTTTAGTTTCATATGAAATGGTGAACAATTTATATTTGGAATGGTCACCACACAATAGGCCATATAGAGCATCAAATGTAAGTAGTGATATTTTTTTAAAAGATAGATGACTATGAGCATCACATGTATAGAGCATCTCCATTAAAATATGTTTGCTGGTGTAAACCTGTGAGGAATAGTTGGTCCAAATTTAGTTGTGTGTCAATATTAGGAATGTGACCAATTAATGCGACAACCTCATCATATGTCACCATAGTCAAAGTATTGACAGCCCATAGGAACTCAACCTTTGAACATCCCATCTCAGGGATTGCCAAAAGAGGAATGGGTCCAAGTGGAAGATAGGATTTAGAAGTGAGTTTAATTAAAATATAATAAATAGTGTATTACAAACAGGAGAATGGTATGTTCTTCGCAATCTACTCCCTTATACATTCTATCAATGTTCCACATTGAACCTGATAGAGAACATCACAACACATAACTAGCAACATAGAACATACCTCCTAGCCACCTCAAGAACATAAAATTTCAAAAACCAAAGTGCACAAGTTTAAATTCAAAGCCTCAAAGGTCAAGAGCATAACAAATAAAAATAAAAAAATAAAAACGAACAAAACCCACATTTGATGGAATCACAGAAAATCTGGTGGCTAGATAGTTACAAGCTGATTCAAGCTAATCCTTCATCACCATTAAGGTTGAAAATAACATACCCAATTGAAAACCAATTTACATATACAAAGTGACTAACATTACTCACAAAGAGGGAGTAGAAGCTACACACTACCTTGCGTCCAAGGTGCGCTAAAGAACATAACCAAACTCTTGGAGATCATATAATCCTAAGTTTACATAATCTATTAGTAACACATTTCATTAACTTATGAAACATTTAACAAGTTCCATGATTTGTCTTTCCAAAAATGACATGCTAGATACACTTTCCAACAATATAATTAAGATCCTTCCATCACACATTGCAAGTTTCAGCATCACCCGAGATGGCATTGTAGAATGAAAATGAAATGTGATCTCCAAAAAGTGAGAGAGGTTATTGTAGGTCTCTGCAACACGGTCTTGTATGAATTAGAATCTCATCCATATCTTGCACGAGCTCCAAGATATGCCCCATCAAATATTGCAGCCCTATGGCATTTAGTGACCCTTAGGGACATTCTGGTTCAGCGTACTTGAGAACATTCAAGCACTGAAGGGGACAAGATGAGGTTGGGGATAGGGTTTACCCGTCCACTCGGAGCTAATGGAGCAGACAATTTGATCCCATGACAAAAGATGAGAGAGATTCGGTAGTTGGCAATTTTGTACTAGCCAACAATGCAAGTTTCAGCATCACTCGAGATGGTGTCATAAAATGAAAAAAGTGTGTGATCTCCAAAAAGTGAGAGAGGTTATTGTAGGTCTCTGCAACATGGTTCTGTAGGAGCTAGAATTGCATCCATACTTTGCATGAGCTCCAAGATACGCCCTGTCAAAGATTGCAGCCCTATGGCATTTAGTGACCCTTAGGGACATTCCGGTTCGGCGTGTCAGATAACATTCAAATATTGAAGGGGATAGGATGAGGTTGGGGATAGGGTTTACCTGACCACTCAGAGCTAATGGAGCAGACAGTTTGATGCCACGACGAAAGATGAGAGAGATTTGGCAGTTGGCAACTTTGTACTGGCCAACACTGCAAGTTTCAGCATCACCCAAGATGGCGTTGTAGAATGAAAATGGAATGTGATCTCCAAAAAGAGAGAGAGGTTATTGTAGGTCTCTACAACATGGTCTTGTAGGAATTAGAATCTCATCCATATCTTGCACGAGCTCCGAGATATGCCTCGTCAAAGATTGCAGCCCTATGGCATTTAGTGACCCTTAGGGACATTCTGGTTCAGCGTGCCTGAGAATGTTTGAGCACTGAAGGGGACAAGATGAGGTTGGGGATAGGGTTTACTCAGCCACCCGGAGCTAATGGAGTAGATAGTTTGATCCCATGACGAAAGATGAGAGAGATTTGGCAGTTGGAAACTTTGTACTGGCCAACACTACAAGTTTTAGCATCACTCGAGATGGCATTGTAGAATGAAAATGGAATGTGATCTCCAAAAAGTGAGAGAGGTTATTGTAGTTCTCTGGAACACAATCCTGTAGGAATTGGAATCTCATCCATATCTCACACGAGCTCTGAGATATACCACATCAAAGATTGTAGCCCTGTGGCATTTAGTGACCCTTAGGGACATTCTGGTTCAGCGTGCCTAAGAATGTTTGAGCACTGAAGGGGATAGGACGAGGTTGGGGATAGGGTTTACTCGACTAGTTGAAGCTAATGGAGCAGACAGTTTGATCCCACGATGAAAGATGAAAGAGATTTGGTAGTTGGCAACTTTGTACTGGCTAACACTGCAAGTTTCAGCATCACCCGAGATGGCATTGTAGAATGAAAATGAAATGCGATCTCCAAAAAGTGAATGACATTATTGTAGGCCTCTGCAACACGGTCCTGTAAGAACTGGAACCTCATCCATATCTCGCACAAGCTCTGAGATATGCCCCGTCAAAGATATTTGAATTCACAGTGTTTAATGAGAATATAGTTGAGGGTTGCTTTACTTTTCTATGTTAAGTTTGGCTTTCAATTTTGGAGGAATGAATCAACCTTGATGATAGAGGTAAATGCTGAATAATATTTATTTAATCACATTGTTTGAAAAAACTTTAATGACCTTTAAATACAATTGAAAGAAATGGAATTGATCTCCCTTACTCATGTAGATGAATAAAATTGGAATTTAAAAAAGAGAGGGACATCCACCATAAAACCATACAATCATGCACTTCTTGATGGGAGTATCATAAGTTCATTGTTAGATGGATATGCCAAATGTGGAAGAATTAAAAAGGAAAATATGTTGATTGATTGAATATAAAACCAAACATGTGGAATATTTAAAAATATATCATGGGGCTATTAATAAAATCAAACTAATAGAATCAAACTCTACAAACATGGGTATTCAAACTATGAACAAAAAAAACATCATTATTGAGGTTTTAGCATGTTGGGCAAGATAGGGCCTTATTGAAGCTAACAAGAAGCATCATTGTATATAGTGTTTTATAGGAATAAAATTAAAGTGGCATAAAACCATTCACATGCAAAAACATCTAGAACATGTGATAAAATCATACGTTCAAACCATTCATGTAGCCATCGTCACAAATTTCAACAAAGAATTCAACCAACATAAAGGTGCTAAACTTTGTAAGCTATGGATAACTATTGATCTTTAAATATAAAAACATTTGTATGGGTCTAAGGTAATATGCATTATGAAATTTCTTGATTTTCCAAAATATTATATCTTAAAATTCACAATCATCAAATCTTAGCATCCAATCAACTAATCCAGTAATACAAGCATCAAACGAATGTGATAACAAAAAATCAAAGTTGATTCCATAAGGTCTAACAATATCATATAATTCATTTATCAATAATTTGAAACATCATAAGCATATGTCTAATAATGTCATACATGAAATATATGTAAAAAATGACATAAATAGAAAAAATTATACAAAACATATGCCCAATAATGCCATATAGTCACTCGATTGTGCCTATGAATTTTATATTGAATTTCAGTACTAATGAAATTTTAATGTAAACTCTTTCATACCTTAGTCATTGGCTTAGAACTAGTGAGTGCAATAAGGACTCGTTGATCAATACAATGATGAAGATGTAAAGGAATCTTTGATGTCAATAGCTGAAAATGATAATACACGAGACTCAAATGCAGTTATGAAGAATACACATTTTCTTTTGTCTCCATATCAAATAAAATATTTTGGTACCTCTGTGAATGTAGTATGACATCCTTCATTTTATAGTGTTGATCCCAAAGCTACAACACTTATTATTTATTACACATGTATGTAAATCTGTTAAGCATCAAATTCAACACCTTTGTGTGCAAAATAATGTACTATATGTTAGAGTAATAAATTAATTTTTTTATTAATTAAATTATATTGATATAATTACTAAGTTACTTATTATATTGATATAGTTTACTTATAATTCCTTTCAATTTACAACTAATTGAAATGATTTCCCCAATTTTCCATCTAGTAACTAGGAAATTGGATTTGTTGTCTCTTTCTCTTAAAGAATTGGATCTACTAGTTCCTTTGGTCTAGAAGCCTTCCATTGAGATTGGGGTTTTGAAAGGTTCAAGGGTTGAGGAAATTTTTATATAATATCTTGAAGAAGGAGAGGTCATGTATAATGGTTTTGAGGAAGGCTAGAGTTCCATCCAGATGGTGTTGCAAAATGGCCAAGTGGAGGAGGAGGTAGAAGAATAAATAGAATAAATGCATGAGAAGAAGGGTCATGAGGGCAATGGAAAATTTGGGGAAGGAAGCAATTAGGAGAATGGGTCAAATATGCTTCTCAACTAGAAGGAGAGTATTGCATTGGACACTGATACTAGTCCGCCTCGTAGCAAGATCACCAATGTTGGTGATGACCTTGTTAAGGAGATTGTGCTACCAATCAGAATTTTACCTATAAGCCTACAAAAATTCATCCCTTGGTAGTGGTAATGGTGGTAATTATGGTTGAATGTGTTTGAAATAGAAAAAGAAATGAAGGGTTCTTTGCATGACACTATTCACTCATCATAGGTTGTATGGATTCAAACCCACAACCAAGTTTTTATACCATTATACAAATTAAAAATTATAAGACTATGCCTTTCATGATAGTCACATTTTCATATTGGCAAATGAAGAATGACTTTTGAAACAAACATAATAATACTTCCAAATACAAATGAAGCCAATGTATTGTATTATAAGCTTGAATGGTAAAGACCAAGCCCAAACATTTATTAAGGTGTAGCATTTATAATTGTTAGGTTCATGTGAAGAAGTCATCGTTCATATTCTCATTGTTGTGTAATTTGATGATAAGAAGAATACAATGATATAGAGGTTGATAGTGACTTGAAACTTTACAAAATGCAATCAATGAGAATTTTACATTGAGGGGGGAGTAATAATCAATGTTTCATTCTCATTGTTTGACAAACTCTTATATAAAGAGGGAGTAGACAAATGATATGGTTTAGTCTTCTTCTGAGAATCTTAGTCATATTGGTTTAGAAGGATTCATGATACAACTATTATACTTAGCGTGACCAATTGATGCTAAAAACCTTAGTATTGACATAATTTAACCTCTACAATTCCAAGCATAAGATGATTAGCATACAATGGTACTTGAACAAAGAACACTAATAACTATTGAGGATGTGAATTGATAATACCATTTCGCAGATGATTTTGGCATCTCACCCTTTATCACTTGTGCGTCAACTTTATTAGCCCTCTTCTTTGGTGACCTACAAATGAAGAATTAGCACAGTAAAAAATCTAAGATAAGATTAAAAAAATGGGTCCTATTAAAGAATCTAATATAAATTCAAATAATGTATCTAGATTCTAAACAAATCAAAACTAAATCTCATCACTTACACATCATAGTTCAATATGGTCCACCTTAGTCATGTGATAGTCTTGGGGAAGAGGTTGTAACATTGTATTTGGATCCAATTGATCACTTTTTCTCTCTCTCCCAATTCAATCTAATGAGCCAACTGGATCTACTCGACATTTTAATGTCTCAAGTATTGCCTCATGGTCTAACTCGTGAACTTTTCAAAGAATCTTATTATGTGGTTTTCCACCAAATTTTATCAAGTGGACATTTGATGCAACAACAAGGTTTGAATAATGAAGAATCTTCTTCTCTGTTTGCCAATCATCGAATAACCACAAGTTAGGATTCTTCATAGGATATCGTCTAAGCCATGTGCCTGTTACAACCACCGCACCGACATAGTACTCTAAACCTTCACCATCTATAACCGAGTGATCCAATTTTTGTTTGGCTTCAACACAACAACACAAATAATAATCTATCCCTTCTTCATTGTCTTCAGGTGCAATAACAACAAAAAATGGCCTACAGTGACAAATGTACAAAATGTGGTCATTAATTCAGAAAATACTTGGGTAAAAGTTATAAAGTTACATATTAAAATTACAAAGATATATAAATAAATAAATAAATATATTACCAGGTTGCACTAGATCTGACAAGCCGTCAAAGTCAATAGATGAATCCATCTCTACCATTTCTAGTGCTTGTGGGGGATGATAGGTGTCAATTGGGTCCAAAACCCGTATATCCCATTTGTCCACCCATTCAGTTGACTCACAGTCATCCCAATTTTCCTCTGCACATGATGGACAATAGCATGCCATTTTTCGTGTGTGGATACTCCATGAATCTGCATCAGATCTTCTAAAAGAGTGTAACTCACTAGATCCTGTTAGTGTGCAACAATCTTGATATGGTGCAATGTTAGTATTATCTATCAACCAAAAAAATCTATGAACTGTAGACTCACCTTCCTTACCTGGACCCATTGTAGCATTACACCATTGGATGATGGATTTTGCATCTATCAATATTGCTCTATCTTTGTACTTTAGTTCTTCACGAGCCAAGGCTCTTTTAATGTATGCGCCTGCACCATCGTGCTCTCCCTTACCATGACCAGCCTCTGTGAAATTCCACATATATTGAATTCTACACAACCTATGCATCCTGCTCAACCAATAGAACATTCGTGCATTCTTGAACTGAGATGCACAATTGTCTGACCAAATAATGTGTTGACGATATGATATGCCCTTGTTAGCCAAATCTCCATAAAATAGTTGAAAACAACCATGTACAGACTCTGTAGAATGTGATCGATCATCGCTGATGTAAAAATGGTACTCCCTCAAAATCTTCCTGTCATCCTCTATACTTGTAGGTGAATGCATGAATGTTATGTGAACAAATATGGAAACCTGTTGAGATGTATAATACTTTGCTTGCACCTTATTTTGTGGTTGTAGTGTGTAGTTCTCTGCAAAATCTACAATCGAAACAATGGTATCCAATGGAAACGTATCCTTGTACAACTTGAATTGCAAATCCAACCATCGAGCTCTATGGGTATGCCTTGCATACTCATAAATAATCTTTTCACGAAAAATCTTCATGAACTCATACATTGGAATCTTTTCAATAACTAGATCACATCTTTTACCATGTTTCCCATCTTTTAGAGCATATGTCACTGCCTTGAATTTTTCATAATCTACTATTTCATTTCCAATTGCATGTGTACTATCCATATGTTGACAAGTTGATAAAAGTTGCAAAGAACCACAAAATAAGCACGTACCATCCAAGCATGATGTCTTGTAAAATTGTTGGCCATCCCCTATTTCACATAAAATGGTGGATATGAATTCCCTTGAAGATCTTGGTGGCTCTTTTATGTCACAATCCTGCAAAACAAACTGAGAATGCAAAACTATGCATATGTGCCTAAAAACATCAAAATGGTTAGAAAATTCAATATGTATCCTACAACAACAAGTTGTGCGTGTGTGATTTATTTTCACATAAAAAGGTTTACCCATCTCAAAAAATCTTTGACTTGTTCGAATTTGAGGATACATACCAATAAATTTTGCAAAAAATTGTGTCTGAGTTGAGTCCAAAAAATGTTTCGCATATGGCTCGCGATTTCGGCTACCAATCCTCCTTCTTACAACATCTCTTTGATAAGGAGAAACACGTGTGTTATTTTTCCAAAAATCTTCGATCAATGATTTCAAGGCTTCACTAATTTCTCTATCCTTTCACGATAGTCTACCGCTACATGTCCATAACTCATTTTTTGTTGGATCTTCTAATCTCTCACGCCTTAGCATGGCTCTCCTTAAGGTACCTCTACCAATTTTTAATGTTTTGCTTGTCTTTCTCATGAGTTGAGCTTTCTTCATTTGGCTACTTACTATTGTCAATGTGAGTACTCGTCTTGTGATATTACTATCTTTGGTGCGTGATTTAAAACCCACTTTGTCATAAGCACTCATTAGATTCTTTACAATATTTCTTTCATTTGAATCATCCATCGTTCTTAGCCCAAGAATCTTCATGATAGGCCTAAATTTAAAATTTCTCATCATTTGAACAAATAATTGGCATTGACCTGTAATATTTAATTATTCAAAAACTAATCTCCACATATGATTAACTTGTCTTTGATACGTACGCTTGCTAATCTTGTTAGGCATTGATTTCAAAATGTTAGTATCAATATCAATCAAATATTTTGGTTTTCTAAAATGAATTCTAGAAGGTGTTCTAATCTCTTCAATTCTCTCAACATTTTGAACATCAATATAAGGTTGAGTGTATTGCATACCTTGAATCGAAGATGATGTGCCTTGGCAATAAGATGTAAAAGATGGAAAATCACCTACTTGATGTGTTGATGTTGTGCTTTCAACATGACATGATGGAGTGTGTATATAGTCGGATCTATAAATCAGTGTCTCTTCAACATGAGAGGATGATATGACTTCAACATTGGAAAATGGTGTAGCAGATGATATGACTCCAAAATTTGAAGATGGTGTAGCGGATGATATGACTCCAACATTGGAGGATGGTGTAGCTTCACAATTCAATTGTCTTCTTGAGCATAACAATCTCATTCATTCTCTTTGGTGGTTCTTGATCCTCTTCGAAAGTCAATTCTTCATCATTGCTTTGCAATTTTCTTTGTTCACATAGTAATTTCATTTTATCTCTTTTAATTGTCAAATCTCTCTCCCTATCTGCATTTGTTTGAATCTTTGGTTTCTTCCTTGGCATGATGATGATTTCTACATGTCAAATTATTTAAACATCCGAATTACTTAAAATGTGTAAATTACAAATTATTCAATTACATATAAAAATTATAATTATTTGAACGAATACACAATATATATCAAACGACTTGTCAAATTTCTAACCATTTTGAAATAACATTTCATTCAAACATACAATTTTCAATGAATTCACTATATATTACATAAAATATCAAATTATAATCAAATTTGTATCTATATATCGACAAACAATATTTAAAATGGATTGCACTAACCTTTTCTATTAAAAGAATATTCAAAAATTCTTCAAATCATGTATCCAATGATTGAATTTGGTGTTTGCTAGCTTCCAAAAGTGTTGAAATAGTGTTTTCTATGTTGAAACCTGTGTTTTCTGTTAGAATAATAGAGAGCATAATAGACCAAAAGTTAAAAATGGATGAAATGGGCCCCAAGGTTGATTTTTTACCATTTTTTGGTGATTTGAGATAGTGCGTACGAACTCCCTATAAAGCGCGTACGCACTATCTCAAAACACATCACTCCCCATCCTCCCTACTCTCTATCCTCCCTACTCTCTCTACCATCCCCTCCCTCTCTCTCTTCCTACTCTCTCCCATCCTTTACTCTCTCTCACTCTCCATCTCCCACCACCTACTCTCTCTACCTCTCTCACCCCCTCTCCTCTCCTATCCTCGACTCTTTAGATCTCTCAAACACACTCTTATCCCCCCTATCTCTCTCCCTCTCCCTCTCCTACCACCTAATTTCTCTCCCCCATCCCCTACTCTCTCTCTTCTCTCCCATCCCCTACTTTGTCTCTCTTACACACATTCCCATTCCCCCTCTCTCTCCCTCTCCCACCGCCTACTTTCTCTTCCCCATCGTCGTACTCTCTCTACCACCCCCTACTCTCTCTCACACTCACACCACTACTACCTATTATCTCTCTCTCTCTCAAGTTCTCTCTCTCCCTCTCTACTCTCTCTCTCTCTCCCATCTTGTACAAGCTCTCTCTGCCTCTCCCACTCTCTCTCCCACCACCTACTTTCTCTCCCCCATCCCCTGCTCTCTCTCTCTCTCGTCTCCCATCCCCTACTCTCTCAGACTCTCACACTCTCCCCCATCCCCTACTCTCTCTCTCGTCTCCCATCCCCTACTCTCTCACACTCTCACTCTCTCCCATCCCCTACTCTATCTCTCTTACACATACACCCCCATCCCCCCTCTCTCTTTCCCTCTCCCACCGCCTACTTTCTCTCCCCCATCATCATATTCTCTCTCTTTGCCACCCCCTACTCTCACACTCTCACACTCTCTCCCATCCCCTGCTCTGTCTCTCTTACACACACACACACTCCCATCCCCCCTCTCTCTTTTCCTCTCCCACCGCCTACTTTCTCTTCCCCATCGTTGTACTCTCTCTCTACCACCCCCTACTTTCACACTTTCACACTCTCTCCCATCCCCTACTCTCTCACTTTCATAGATACACACACTCTTATCCCCCCACTCTTCTTCTTCTCTCCCATCCCCTACTCTCTACATCTATCACACACACTCCCATCCCCCCTATTTCTCTCCCTCTCCCACTCCCTCTCCTACCACCTACTATCTATCTCTCTCAAGTTCTCTCTACTCTCTCTCTCTCTCTCTCTCTCTCTCTCTCTATCTCCCATCCCTTACTCTCACTCTCTCTCCCATCCCCTACTACTTTCTCTCAAACTCTCACACTCTCTCCCATCCTTTACTCTATCTCTCTTATAAATAAATAAACATTCCCATTCCCCCCCTCTTTCTCTCTCTCGCAGTCCTTGTCCCACTGGCTACTCTCTCCCATCCCCTACTCTATCTCTCTTAAATGCTTCCATTCCACCTCTCTCTCCCTCCCACTCCCTCTCCCATCGCCTACTCTCTCTCTCTCTCTCTCTCTCTCTCTCTCTCTCCCTTTCTCTCCCATCTGTCTACCATTGCGTACTCTCTCTATCTCTCTCATTCTTGACTCTCTCTCTTTCACACACACACACCCATCCCCCCTCTCTCCTCTTCCATCCCCTACTTTTTCTCTCACTTGCTCTCCCTCTCCCATTGCCTACTCTCTCTCACTCTCACTCTCTCCCTCTCCACTCTCTCTCTCTGCTACCCTCTAGTCTCTCTTAAATTTTCACACTCTCTCCTGTTCCCTACTCTCTCTCTCTCTCTCTCTCTCTCTCTCTCTCTCTCTCTCTCTCTCTCTCTCTCTCTCTCTCTCTCTCTCTCTCTCTCTCTCTCTCTCTCTCTCTTTCTCTCTTACACAAATTTCTATTCCCCCCTCTCTCCCCCTCTCCCACTCCCTCTCCCACTCCCTCTCCCATCGCCTACTCTCTCTTCCATCCCCTACTCTCTCTTGAGCTACTTTGTCTTCCCCCTCCCCCATTCCATACTCTCTCTCTTTCACACACATGCACTCCCATCATCCTCTCTCTCAAGTTCTTCCTCTCCCACTCCGTCTCCCATCGCCTACTCTCTCTCTCCCCCATCCCCTACTCTTAATCTCTCTCTCCCAACCTATACTCTCTCTCACACTTCCTTTCAAAACACATAACTCCCCATCCTCCCTACTCTCTATCCTCCCTACTCTCTCTCCCATCCCCTCCCTCTCTCTCTTCCTACTCTCTCCCATCCTTTACTCTCTCTCACTCTCCCTCTCCCACCACCTACTCTCTCTACCTCTCTCACTGCCTCTCCTCTCCCATCCCTGTCGCTTTAGATCTCTCACACACACTCTTATCCCCCCTATCTCTCTCCCTCTCCCTCTCCTACCACCTAATTTCTCTCCCCCATCCCCTACTCTCTCTCTTCTCTCCTATCCCCTACTTTGTCTCTCTTACACACATTCCCATTCCCCCTCTCTCTCCCTCTCCCATCGCCTACTTTCTCTCCCCCATCATCGTACTCTCTCTACCACCCCCTACTCTCTCTCACACTCACACTACTACTACCTACTATCTCTCTCTCTCAAGTTCTCTCTCTCCCTCTCTACTCTCTCTCTCCCATCTTGTACAAGCTCTCTTTGCCTCTCCCACTCTCTCTCCCACTGCCTACTTTCTCTCCCCTATCCCTTGCTCTCTCTCTCGTCTCCCATCCCCTACTCTCTCACACTCTCACACTCTCCCCCATCCCCTACTCTCTCTCTCTCCTCTCCCATCCCATACTCTTTCACACTCTCACTCTCTCCCATCCCCTACTCTATCTCTCTTACACATACACCCCCATCCCCCCCCTCTCCCACTGCCTACTTTCTCTCCCCCATCGTTGTACTCTCTCTCTCTCTGCCACCCCCTACTCTCACACTCTCACACTCTCCCCCATCCCCTGCTCTGTCTCTCTTACACACACACTCCCATCCCCCCTCTCTCTTTTCCTCTCCCACTTCCTACTTTCTCTCCCCCATCGTTGTACTCTCTCTGCCACCCCCTACTTTCACACTTTCACACTCTCTCCCATCCCCTACTCTCTCACTTTCATAGATACACACACTCTTATCCCCCCACTCTTCTTCTTCTTCTCTCCCATCCCCTACTCTCTACATCTGTCACACACACTCCCATCCCCCCCTATTTCTCTCCCTCTCCCACTCCCTCTCCTACCACCTACTATCTATCTCTCTCAAGTTCTCTTTCTTCCTCTCTACTCTCTCTCTCTCTCTCTCTCTCTACCATCCCTTACTCTCACTCTCTCTCCCATCCCCTACTACTTTCTCTCAAACTCTCACACTCTCTCCCATCCTTTACTCTATCTCTCTTATAAATAAATACACATTCCTATTCCCCCCCCCTCTCTCTCTCATAGTCCTTGTCCCACTACCTACTCTCTCCCATCCTCTACTCTATATCTCTTAAATGCTTCCGTTCCACCTCTCTCTCACTCCCACTCCCTCTCCCACCGCCTACTATCTCTCTCTCTCTCACTCTCTCCCTCTCTCTCCCATCCCTCTACCATTTCCTACTCTCTCTATCTCTTTCTCCCCTCTCTCATTCTTGACTCTCTCTCTTTCACACACACACCCATCCCCCCTCTCTCCTCTTCCATCCCCTACTTTTTCTCTCACTTGCTCTCCCTCTCCCACTGCCTACTCTCTCTCTCACTCTCACTCTCTCCCTCTCCACTCCCTCTCTCTCTCTACTACCCTCTAGTCTCTCTTAAATTTTCACACTCTCTCCTATCCCCTACTCTCTCTTTCTCTCTTACACACATTTCTATTCCCCCCTCTCTCCCCCTCTCCCACTCCCTCTTCCACTCCCTCTCCCATCGCCTACTCTCTCTTCCATCCCCTACTCTCTCTTGAGCTACTTTGTCTTCCCCCTCTCCCATTCTATACTTTCTCTCTTTCACACACATGCACTCCCATCCTCCTCTCTCTCGAGTTCTTCCTCTCCCACTCTGTCTCCCATCACCTACTCTCTCTCTCCCCCATCCCCTGCTCTTAATCTCTCTCTCCCAACCTGTAATCTCTCTCACACTTCCTCTCTCTCCCATCCCCTACTTTAAATCTCTTTCCCCCATCCCGCACTCTCTCTTTTCCACCCCTACTCTCTCTCACACTTCCTCTCTTTGCCACCCCTACTCTCTCTCTCTCATCCTATACTCTCTTTTCCATCCCTACTCTTTCTCACTTTCTCTCTCCCATCCTATACTCTCTCCCCTTTCCTATCCCCTACTTTCTCTCTATCTCTTTCATGCACACACATAGCCATTCCCCTATCCCCCCCCCCACATAGTTCTCTTTTGCATCTTAGATCTTAATAGTGCATGCACACTATAGTGTGTGTGCACTATAGCGTGCACACGCTATTTAGAACTGAGGTTTAAATAGTGTGCATGCACTATAGGGCACACACACTATTTAAACCTTAATTAAACCCAAGCCTAAGGCTTCGTTTTGCCTTGGAGATCCAACCCAAAGGTTTGGATTTGATGAACAGGCTTGAGACATGTTTTCCAGCAAACATACAAAAATGATTATTTTTTCTTCTGTGCTCCCCTTTAAGATTTATCATGGTTGGGTATCGATAAGATCAGGTTACATAGCATTATAGGTCTCTGTGTTAGCTATCTAACCATATAATTTATTTTTAATTTGAACTATTTCAAGCCTTTCATCTATAATTTCTTTTGAATGTATGTTCATTTTTTTGTCAAAAACCACCACGTACTAATTGGGTTATAGATTTTAGCTCGTTCATCAAATTTTGTAATAGCTTAATTTTTTAGAAACTAGACTCCATTCTACACACTTTGAAAAAAAAGTAGTTTTGATTTTAGATTAGTTTTCAATTATTTCTAGGGGGAGCACACAGATATTTCACATTTTTGGAATGTGTCTAATTAAAAAATTCATAAAAAAAAAAACACATTATAAAATTACTCGAAAAATCTGGGATAAACTACATAGTGTTAAGTAACTTTTGACTAGAGCGATTAAAGAATTTTAAAAAAAAAGTTAAAATTTTAGGGGGGCCATACTTTGTACTGTGTTATGTTTTTTTGGAATAAACAGTACCACTTTTTGTGGCCCCCTTTTTTGAGGACCTAAAACTAAACCATTTTGAAAAAAAATTAGTAGTTTAGAAACTAGATTCAAAGGACTACGACTTTTGTTTTTGTCATATCTAAAAATTTTGAGCATAACTATCTTCAAATTCTTGTTGAAGTTCAAAATTTGCAGATTTTAGGAAAAAGGTGTCCACTTATACCCCCCTTTTGGCACCACAACTTTGTGCACTTATCCCAAGCTAATATCATTAAGATTCCAATTCTAGATCACTAATGCTTCCCATTTATTTTGAGGTTGTTGACCTTTTCCTCTAGATTTGATATTTTTAGTCACCAAATTCTTAATCTTATAGAAACCCTGATTGGGATTTGATTCAACTCCCCTAAACACCCTATCATTTTGTTCCTTCCAAACACCCCAGCAAAGGAAAAAAAGAATAAAATCCCACAATCTCAAAACCAAGGCATTATTAGGAGGCTTCCAATCATTGAAAAAATGTTGAATGGTATTAGGAAAAACCCAAGCAATATTCAACAGACCATTGACCCTATCCCACACCCTTTAAGTATAGGGGCAGTGCAAGGTCATATGGTTGACTGACTCAAAACCATTCTTACAAAGGTAACATCTATTAACAAGGTTGAACCCTCTCTTCAATAAATTATCCATAGTCAAAAAAATTTCTTGCAAAAGAATCCAAAAAAATATGTTAACTTTGGGGGTCATACCTTTAAACCACGCTTTAGCTCGACAAGGCTCAGGATGCTCTTCAAAAGTATTAGCATACACCAAAGACACATAGAAGAGTCCATTAGAATTAAATTTCCAAATTAGTGCATCCTCCTCATGGCTTAAGAAGACTGCATTCAAAATCTTGTTGAGATCACTCAGGTTTTTATCCACCCTTTTTAAGTCCGACCACTTATTCCCCTCCTAATAATCTTCAACAAAAATCCCAAAGAGATTCTTACATTGCTCCATAGAATCATTCCACCTTTGATCTGCACTAAGTGGATGATCAAGAATCCAAATATCATCCTAGAAAAGAACAGTCCTCCCATGTCCCACCTTCCATCTAACCCCTTTCTTAATAATCTTCAACAAAAATCCCAAAGAGATTCTTACATTGCTCCATAGAATCATTCCACCTTTGATCTGCACTAAGTGGATGATCAAGAATCTAAATATCATCCCAAAAAAGAACAGTCCTCCCATGTCCCACCTTCCATCTAACCCCTTTCTTAATAATCTGTTTATATTTTTGAGCATTTTCCCAAATCATAGAACCCCCTTGCACCAACTCATTATTAAGAAAGTAATTAAAATCTTGGTTCTCTCTATTATACTTATTGGTCCAAATATCATGCCATTCGCCTTCCTCATTATGCCATTTCCATAACAACTTGGCAAGAAAACATCATTCATAGTGGTAACTCTAGTTAGACCAAGGCCACCTTTATTCAAAGGCATGCACACTTTTTTTCAAGCAATCAGGGGTAGTCTTTTCCTTTTTTTCCATACCTATCCATAAGAAAAGCTTATGAATTTTTTCAATAGCCAACACAAACTTTCTAGGAATCTTAAACACACTCAAAACATATAGTGAAACATTCTATAAAATGGATTTGAGAACAATAACCTTACCAGTCTGACTAAGGAGGGAGCCTTTCCACCCATCTAACTTTGAGTGAATTTTATCAATAAACGAACTCCAAAAGATCTTAGGTGGGTCCATATAAAGAGGTAATCCTAGATAATAACACGGTAAGGTGCCAATCCCATAGCCAATAATCCTTTTAATTTTGTTCTGTCTCTTATCATTAACATTGACAAAATATATCACACTTTTACTCCAGTTAATAATTTTACTTGAAGCTTGCCCATAATCCTCCAAAGCCCTCTTGATATATTAATATGTCCCTATAGTTAATCATCACTAATTAACATATTAATATATTAGAAATATAAATAACCATATAAATAATATATTATTATGTTGTATGTAGAATAATATATATAATATGTATAATAATATACTATAATATATATTATATACAATAATATATATGTATTATATATAATAGTATATATTATTTAACATAGATAAGTATATCTAGAAAATAATGATTTACCAATAACAATAATGTATATCAGATCGAATCAATCTAACTGAAGCTACAACTTTAACATTTTTTTGGGTGAAAATCACCAACTCCAACTCTGTCTTCATGAATTTGTAGTTAGCTTCTTATCTTCTTTATCTTCTTACCATCATTAGACTCACATCGGTGGAGTTCATAGGTTTCTTCCAAGGAGCTTCTCCAAATTCAAGTCCACTGTTCAATGCTACTTCATTCACTAACAACTTATCCCTCACCCATGAGTCATTTCCTTTCCTCTCATCCCAAGATTATTGGTGACCAACTAGACCACATCCTATGGCCCTAGACCATCTCATATGACCCTTTAAAAAACCTCCATGTTTGCCAATTTGTAGCTAGTGGACATGCACCTGCAACCACAACTTCATCAACATAAGGCTAGGTCCTGGTGTGAGTTGGAAAACCTCACACTCTTAGGAGCTTCTAGCTTTGATACCAATTTGATGCAAAGCCTAGAGGACTAACAATAAATCTATCCCTCAACGATGCAACCAAAGGATTCAATCTATTTCTTGGATGATCTATGTCTTCAATTCAATAAGGTTTAGTCATAGAACTCATTTGTGTGATAAGATCCATTCTAGATCTCCATTATACCTTATGTCCTTACTAGGCTACTACACCCAAGAATGTGAAAATGACCGACTCCAAAGGATGGGATGAAACCATATAATATTTGGACCCTAGATGACCTCAATGACATGTTCCAAGCATTTCTTATTGGCCCACAACTTCAAAGGCAAGTTGCTTCATAAAAGGCCTATTTCCTACTAGCACTTACATATTATTTTCTCAAAAATTTCTCTCAAACTTCACAAAATACCTAGGGAACGAAATACATTTCAAGATACCCTTTTTAGAGTTGCAAAAAAACCCAATAGGGTTTAGGAATATCACACATCTAAGGGTCTTAATAAATACTACATTGACAAAGCTAATTGTGCCAATTAGGCCTAGTTTATAACACAACTGTGTGTAAATGGTATCACTTCCACAAAGTAGCACTTCCTCCAGCTTAGGGATGTTAAGAAACTCACATATATCTAGTTTTAGAACTTGGCTCCACTCCCATCCCCTCCTAACAACATGTTTGCATAATTTGCACAAGAACTAAATATTTTTGTTTAACATTTTTAGTATATATTCTTTTTATTAAAAACCAAAATTCTACACATGTAAATATAAATCATATATTATTGTTATTTCTAACCTAGAAAGTAATGGAAAACAAATTAAGGTATATAGGTGTAGACACCCACAAATAATAATACATCTATTTATTTAAGTAATTGATTAGTTTCTTCGACTTCTATTTAAATAAATATTCATATTTATTTTTCTAATTCACTAATCCTTTTCTAGCTTAAAATCAGATAAACTCTTATTTATTTAATGACTCATTTATCATCTTCTTTTCTCCTATTTCTAGATTAAATACCTTTTTAAAAATAAATTCATCAATCTTATTCTTTCTAGTCCCACTAATTATCCCCACTCACATGAATCAACCCCAAAAAATTTAAACTTGTGACACATGGCACTTGTTTCTTTATTTAACTTTTCCTCCTTTACATGGCCAAATATCTTGGAAGGACAATATTCTTTACCCATCACTGTTGCAGGAGCATCCTAGGTGCAAGGGCATTCTTGCATCACCCAAAAATATTTTATTTTTAGTCTTTTCTATTTTAATGAGGACTAGTAGACAGGGTGGTTACTACTTATGGGAACTTACTATTTTTATTAAGTTTGTCATATGAGCTCATAATGTTCTCATTTTCTACAAGAAGGTTCATTATAGAGTTGTAAGCCTACCATAAAAATCTCATTGCTCAAGCATAAGTATCAAAGGAGTTATTGCAGATTTTTGGTGAAAAAATTGTAGAAAAATCTTCAAGCTCACTGTTGGAGGCCTTAGAGTGCTCAAATGAGCTCTGAAAACTTGATGGACAGGTGCTAGCACATTTCCAAGCTTGTAGATCAGGAGCTAACATTTTTGAAAAGTGGTTATAATAGCCAATTAGAGCAACAATTTGTGAATTATGGCCTTTCAAAATTGGGCTACCCAAAATATCTAAAATAATTGTCAAAGATGTGTTTGGCTGACTCTATATGTATTATTAGTGGTGGGGACACGACCCAAGCACAAAATGGACACAACAGAAAAGGGGAAAATTTTAATAACTATGTAAATTTTCTATTACATTCAGTACAGAGAAAATAGACTTAAAAACATGCCCTATGGGCTTACAATAGCATAAATCTTGAGATAATTTCTCCTTTCAGTACCTCCTCTCAAACTCCACTCCGAACTACCTTTTACAATGCCCAAAATGTTCTTAAATAGACCCCGAAGGGTTAAGGATTAGGAATACATTCTAGAAAGTGCTAGTTGGCATCCACTGACCAAATAGAAGGCTCCAGAAGTCGCATTAGAAGTCAGCATAAGATTAGAAGAATCCAGAAATGGTAACCGAACTTTCGAGAGGCATAACTTTTGAATCGTAGCTTCGATTGACGAACCATTTACATTTTCAAAAAGCTCTCAAAGCACTCTATAGCCCTATGGACTAGCTTCACTCATTCCCCATTTTTTGGCGTTATTTGAGGTCATTTAATGCCCCTAACCTGACTTTGAAGCATTCTTAGGAGGTCTCCAGAAATTGAAAAACTGCAATAACGTTCAAACCATGGGGCCTTTTGACCTGGTTCTTTTTCTAGAATGCTCTAAATTACAATTACATTCATTTGGCCAATTGACACCCTTTTATTCACCAAAATTATGGCTTAATTACATACTCCTATTTTTTTGGCATTTACACGTATCCTAAGGTGCTCAAATACTCTATCCTAGAACATTGATAGTGGAACTGTGAGAGTTGGAACCTTTATTTGACCCAAATGGGTATCCAAAAATGAAAACACATAAAATAGAAACTAAGTCTAAGTACATTTTTTTGGGTGACACAGGATTGCCCTTATACCTCTGATGCTCCTGCATCAGACACCCAGGGTAGATTGAAAAGTGACCTTGTCACTTTATGAATGGTAGAGGAAATCCCAAATGGGAAACCTCAGCTTCTGATGTCCAAGTTGAGTCCTCTATCAGCCATCCTTTCCACTTGACCATATACTCTTCATACTGCCTATTTTTGGTACTCCTACCCACACGACTATCCAGAATCTCCTCTATCTCCTCCTTCTTAGAAGTAGGAATTGGTCATGGCTCTAACATTAGCTCTTCATCTGCACCATCATCATGATACTCTATTAAGTTTGCAATGTTGAAAATAGGAGAAATGTGAATTCCTTCTGGAAACTCTACTTCATATGCATTTCCTGAGTCATGTTTCTTCAAAATTTTGCAGAAGCCAAATTTCTTCATCTTTAGCTTGTTGTAAGTACTGGCTGAAAATCTTTCTTTTCTTAAGTGTACCATGACTAGATCCCCTACTTGGAACTCCTTATGTCTTCTCCTTTGATCAACCCTAGCTTTATATTGTTAGTTCATCTTGGTAATGTGTACCTGGACCTCCTCATGTAGATGCTTGATATGTTTAGCAAATTCTTTAGCTTCAACACTTGTCCTCTCCCCTTGCTCTATCTTTCTCAATTCTGGTGCAATCCTTGGGCTACTTCCATATACAATTTGGAATGGTGATTTACCTGTACTCTTATTTACAGAGTTATTGTAAGCAAACTTTTTTTGTGGTAGAATCAAATCCCACCCCTTGGGCTTATCCCCAACTAAACATCTCAGCAAATTTTCCAAACTTCTATTTACCACTTCTGTTTGGCCGTTAGCCTACGGGTGATGTGTGGAACTAAATTTCAAGTCTGTTCTCAACTTCTTCCACAATGTTCTCCAGAAATACCCCACAAATTTAGTATTTCTGTCAGAAACTATACTCCTTGGGAGACCATGTAGTCTTACCACCTCTCTGAAAACAAGTTTGCAATATGGACAACATCATGAGTTTTGTGGCATGGAATGAAATGCGCCATTTTGGAGAACCTATCAACCACCACAAATACTAAGTCATTACCCCTTTGTGTCCTCGGCAATCCAAGAACAAAATCCATACTTATGTCCTCCCATGGCTTTAATGGAACATGCAATGGCTGATATAGTCCAATATTGTGACTAAATCCCTTGGCCACTTGACAAACCTGGCAATTTTGTACAAACTTCTTCACATCTTGTGACATTTGAAGCTAAAAATAATGTTCTTTAAGAATGGCAATGGTCTTGTCTCAACTAAAATGTCCTGCCATCCCTCCACTGTGTTTCTCCTTAATCAGATTTTCCCTCATGGAACTCCTTGGAATGCACAATTGACTGCCCTTGAACAACATACCATCCTGAATCAAATAGTCTAGCCAGTTGGTTCTATCTACAACAACAGGCTCTTTAAAAGCTTTCCACACTTCAGAAAAATCAAGATCCTTAGGGTATAGATTCTTAAGTTCATCAAAACCAACTACTTTAACCTGCATTATTGTAAGCAACAACTATCTCCTACTTCGTGCATCTGCAACCCTGTTAGATTTTCCACTTCTATGATTCAACAAAAATGTATAGCTCTGCAAGAAATCTACCCACTTCATATGCCTCTGATTCAATTTACCTTGGCTATTTAGGTACTGTAATGCGTAATGATCAATATACAAAAAAAATTCCTTTGGCAATAAATAATGCCTCCATTTCTTTAAGGCCTAAACTATTGCATAGAACTCTTGATCATAAACAAAATACTTCTTTTTTGCATCATTCATTTTTTCACTAAAATATGCAATAGGCTTACCTTCTTGGCTTAATACAACCCCAATAGTGCTGCTACTAGCATCACAATCCACTTGAAACACCTTTCTAAAATCTGGAAGTGCCAACACAGGTTTTTCTGTCACCTTCTTCTTCAACATTTCAAAACTTCTCACAGCTGTCACAGTCCATTTGAACTCTTTTCTATCCCCTCTTATTGTGTCAGTCAAGGATGCACATATGCCACTAAAATTCTTAATGAACTTCCTGTAAAAACTAATGAGACCATGAAATGATCTTACCTTAGTATCAGACCTTGGAGTAGGCCATTCCAAGATGGATTTTACCTTCTCTGGATCCATTTTGAGACCTTCAGGTGATATAACAAACCCCAAGTAGACTAATTCCTTTTTAGCAAAGGTACACTTCTTCAGATTAATTAATAGTTTCTCTTCCCTCAACCTTTCAAGGACACTATGAATATGCAATAAATGTTCTTCCAAAGTCTTGCTGAAAATTAAAATATCATCCAGATAGACAATAACAAATTTTCCGCAAAACTTCTTAAGTACCTCATTCATAAGCCGCATGAAGGTGCTTGGGGCATTCGTCAATCCAAAGGGCATGACTAACCACTCATAAAGAACCTCCTTGGTCTTGAAGGCTATTTTCCACTCATCTCATTCTCATATCCATATATGATGATAGCCACTCTTGAGATCTATCTTTGTGAAGTATTGAGCTCCACTCAAGCAGTCCATAAGATCATCCATTCTTGGCAAAGGAAACCGGTACTTGATGGTTATCCTATTTATAGCTTGAGAGTCTGTACACATGCTCCACTCTCCATCCTTCTTTGGTGCTAGTACTGTAGGAACTACACATGGAATCAGGCTCTCCTGAATCAACCCCTTCCTCAATAGCTCCTAAACCTATCTATTTAGCTCCTCAATTTCACAAGGAGTCATCCTATGAGCAGGCTTGTTAGGAAAACTAGCTCCTGAGATTAAATCTATCTGATGACTGATTTGCCTTACTAGTGGCAATCCTTTTGGAACATTATTAGAGATGATATCTCCAAATTCACTTAATAAATCTGAAACTTCAAGTGGTATTTCACTACTACCTTCTTTATCTTTCTTAGGAATCAAAGCATAACACATACGTTGATGTTTCATGCCATCTAAAAACTTCTTTCCATCAACAAGACAAATCCTAGCACTTCTACATACCTTTTTGCCTTCCCTTTTCATGGGCTTTAGTTTGTGGCAAACTCCATCCTTTGTTAGAGAATATGTGTTTGCATGACCATCATGTATTGCATGCCTATCAAATTACCATGGTCTACCCAACAATAGATGGAAAACTTCCATTGGAATAACATCACAGAGAACTTCATCATGGTAACTCCCAATTTTGAACTTCACTAAGCATTGTTTACTTACCAGGACCTTATGATCATCTTTCACCCAAGCAATCCGATAGGGCTAGGGGTGTTTCTCCCTCTTGAGCTTCAGCTTAGAGACCATCTCCTCTGATACCAAGTTATCAGTGCTACTACCATCCATGATCACATCACAACATTTATCCTCACACTTGTACCTGGTATGGAATAAACTCCTCCTTTGTCCTGGTTCAATCTCACCACTTAGTAGGATCCTTTCATTTACTAAAGTCTCTCCTCTTTTTGCATCCTTTGAATGTGATGATTGTGCATCCTCATCTACATGAGTAACCCTAGCTTGACCCTCAGCTCTCCTATCTATCCTTCCTTGTCGTTGAGGGCATTCAAAGGCACAATGACCTTCTTTATTGCAATGGAAATAGGTACCATGAAAGCCTCCTCTTCCTTTTCCATGTCCTCTACCTCTTCCTCTCTGATTTCCAAAGTCTTGATCATGGGAGTGGTTGAAACCCTCGTTCCTCTGGTTCTTGCTAGTACCGACATCTTCATTTTTCTTTTGGGTTTCATTTCAGCCTCCAGATGACCTACCACTACCCCTTTCTCCTTGACCACACCCTCTTTGTCTCCCTTCAAACCTTTTTTTAGCTTCTCTTCAACTTGTAGGGAAAAATGGTATGCCTCCTCAATGCTGGTCATTCTTACCAGACTTAATTCATTCTAGATGCTAGGTTGCAACCCACTAATATAATGAGAAACCTTCTCCTTATTTACTTCTACATGCACCACTCTAATCAGAAGTCGATAAAACTCCTTTGCATATTCTTGGACCAATTTTCTTGCTTGCTTTAACCCATGCATCTTCTTAAACAAATCAAGCTTGTAGTCAACAAGAATGAACTGCTTCTTTAGTTTGTCCACCATGCAATCCCACCTTGTGATCTTCTCCTTTCCTCTTCTATTTATTTCCAATTGAACCTCTTGCCACCAGATTTTGGCATGTCCTTTCAGTTTGGCCTTGGAAAACTTAACCTTATTTGGATCCCTGATATCCTCATACTCAAAGTACTCTTCTAGCTCATTGATCCAATCGATCAACTCATCTGGTTTCAGATTTCTTGAAAATACACCCACATCAATTGTAAGTCTTTTCCCAAACTTAGTAATGGCCCTAAAAAGCCTCTTCTCTTCTTCATTCAAAAATTCCCCATCAACTTCCCCTTCTGGTCCAATTTCTTCTTCTTCATTTTCGTCCTCACTTTTGTCACCTACAGTAACATTTGTTCCTCTACGGAGCTCCTCCTGCAACACTTGTAGTTGCCTTTGGAGGGCCCTAACCTCCTCAAGATTAATAGCTCTGACCCTTCCACCACACTCTCTTCATGGAGGCATCTTCTTAACTCAAACCCACAACCACACAGTCCTAGTGCAAACTGCCTCACAGTGGGTGCTCTGTCTACACACTTAGGAAAACCAACTCTAATACCACTTGATGGGGACACGACCCAAGCACAGAATGGACACAACAGGAAAGGGGAAAATTTTATTAACTATATAAATTTTCTATTACATTCAGTATAGAGAAAATAGACTTCAAAACATGCCTTATGGGCTTACAATAGCATAAATCTGGAGATAATTTCTCCTTTCAGTACCTCCTCTCAAACTCCACTCCGAACGACCTATTACAATGCCCAAAATGTTCTTAAATAGACCCCGAAGGGTTAAGGATTAGGAATAAATTCTAGAAAGTGCTAGTTGGCATCCACTGACCAAATAGGAGGCTCCAAAAGTTGCATTAGAAGTCGGCACAAAATTAGAAGAATCAAAAAATGGTAACTGAACTTTTGGGAGGCATAACTTTTGAACCGTAGCTCCGATTGATGAATCGTTTACATTTTTGGAAAGATCTCGAAGCGCTCTATAGCCCTATGGACCAGCTTTGCTCATCTCCCATTTTTTGACCTTGTTCAAGGTCATTTAATGCCCCTAACTTGACTTTGAAGCATTCTTAGGAGGTCTCCAAAAACTAAAAAACTGCAATAACTTTCAAACCGTGGGGCCTTTTGCCTTGGTTCCTTTTCTAGAATGCTCTAAATTACAATTACATTCATCCAGCCAATTTATAACCTCTAATTCACCAAAATTATGGCTTAATTACATACTCATATTTTTTTGGCATTTACACGTATCCCAAGGTGCTCAAATACTCTATCCTAGAACACTGATAGTGGAACTCTAAGAGTTGGAACCTTTATTTGACCCAAATGGGTATCTAGAAATGAAAACACATGATATAGAAACTAAGTCTAAGTACATTTTTTTGGGTGACACAAGATTCCCCTTATACCTCTGGATGCTCCTGCATCAGTTAGGGTTTGTTGGCCCTAGGTATTAAGTTTCAATGTCTAGAACCTTCTCGGGCAGCATAAAATTTCCTATTTAAGGAAGGGCCAAACATTGTCTAGGACAACTCTAGGTGATAATTCATAGCTTGTCTTGCAGATTATTGCAATAAAGGTGCCCATGTGGCTTAGCATATTGTACTTGAGAATTTTGTAATTCCACATTTGTGGTGCAAATAAGAAGTCCATATTTTGTTCTTGCATTGGCTGTTGTTTCTTTGTTTCTATTATGAGTTTATGGTTTTAAGGGGAGCACCCTACATTAAGTGTTATAAGGGGTAAAGTTCTTGAGTGTATGGGTAGCTCACTAACTATGAGGTAGTTCACATTGGGACCATGGTTTGGGTTGAGTTTTTAGACAGATCACCAATTGTGAGGTAGTTTGCACTATGGTTTTAGTGGAAGCACGAAAATGCCTCCACGAAGAGAGTGTGGTAGAAGAGCTGTAGGTGTTACACCTAAGGGTCTATGAGCCCTCCAAAGGAAAATGAAAGCATTGGAAGAACAAATGAGAAGAGGAATAAATCTTCCTATGAGATATGAAAGTGAGGACGAGGACAAAGTAGAAGAAAATGCTAGAGTAGAAGCAGTTCTAAACCCAGAGGAAGAGAGGCTTTCTAGGTCCATCTCCAAGATTGGAAAAAGTCCAAGTTTGCAGTACCCACATTTCAGGAAATTTTAACCCAGAAGAGCTGATCGATTGGATCAATGAACTAGAGGAGTACTTTGAGTATGAAGATATTAAGGATCCAGATAGGGTCAAGTTTATGAAGGCAAAATTGAAGGGATATGCAAAGATCTGGTGGCAAGAAGTTTAGCTGGAGTGAAATAGAAAAGGAAATGACAAAATCACCATATGGGATTGGATGATAGCTAAAATGAAGTGACAATTTATTCTTATGGATTATGAGCTTGATTTGTGGAAGAAGATACAAGAAATGAAGCAAGTGGGAAAATCAATTCAAGAGTATATCGAAGAGTTCTATTGAGTTCTTATTAGAATTGGCCATGCAAAAGCTGATAAGGAGAAAGTGGCCCATTATCTTAATGGGTTAAGGCCAAGCATTTAGGATGAGCTAAGTCTAGTTTGAATGAACAGTATTGAGGAGGCATACTAGTTTTCCCTAACAGTTGAGGAGAAATTGAGCAAGAAGTTTGACAATAAGAATAGTGGAAGAAGTTGTGGTGGAAGATCTGGAAAACAATCTTATGGAGGCTGTAATGATGATAAGAAGAAAAAGGATGAGACTAGAAGTAGCAATCAAAACCAAATGGGAAAAAATTTGTTAGCACCTAGATTTTTGTCGCACCCTAGCATGTTTCGGTCCCAAGTCTTCTCGTTGAAGTTGAACTTGAAGTAGTAGTTTACTTCAACTTTAGGTTCAAAGTCTCGTTAGCCTACCATGTGATAAGTGCACTTTTTTTTCTTGAGTCGAACTTTGTAAACTCAAAGCCAAAGTTGATGTTAAAGCTCGATCACTCAAAACTTCAACTTCAATTTCAGTGTTGGTTTTGCCCGCTAACGATTTTTGTATGCAGATCAAAAATTGCCGAGCCATTCCAAGGTGGGTCCCAGCATAATATTTTCCCAAAGCATCTGAAGTTATGAGTGAGGAAATTTAAGGCAGTACATGTTCAAGTCTAGCAAGATTTGAGGAAGTATTAACAAAATCATTTCATGATTACTTGTTATGGGAAAATGACATGCGGATTTGACAGGGTATTTAAAACAGAACACCCGTGGTGCCTTTTCCAATGAATGTCACATGAACAAGTAATGATGGCATTTACTTGCTAAATCTGTCCCATGATCCTCTATCCAAATCATTCCTTAAATACATTCATTTTACCCTTTCCCACTCATCTCATCTTCTCCAAAAAAATCTCGGCGCTTTTGGGTAAGAAAGGCGAATTTTGGGCTATGTCTTTGCTAAACTATAAGTGCATCTCCATTCCCCTTTGCATTTTGATTGTGCTTTTCTTTGTTTTGAAAGTATTTGAAGCCGTGTCCTGTAGACTTGTTTCCATAACAATCATGACACTTTTTCGGCCAAAAATGCCCAAATTAGAGAAGCCGCCATTACTCAGTTCTTTGCCTGAAATTCGTGATACTTTTTGGTTAATAAAAATTTATCTGAAGTTGCTGAAAGAACCAAGAACACCCAGTCGAGTCCCATCTACTAGAGGTTAGTCAATAGTAGTTTATTAGAAGCCACCACTTTTCTCGCTGCAATCCCATGCCCAGAACTTGTCCTTGAATGTGCAAACCATTATGACCCTATTTCAAGATGTATTAGGAAAGCCTCAAGGGAAGTAATTGTCAAAATCAATAGAACCAGTGTCAATTCAGCCCTCAGGATCCCTCATAAAGAACCTTACGAGCCATGGACATTCAAAGAAGCTGAGCACCTATATGCTGCAAACAAAACCAACTATGACACCAAGATTGCTTAGTCCTGGCTCTTGAAGCCTACAGAGGGAGGTTCCAGGCTACCTAAACCATTGACCATCGAGAACTTCATCAAGGAGATTGTAGACATTGTACTCTTGCTGAATAGAATTAAGGGAAATGAACATGCTTTCCACTAGGCGTCTTGGATATACTTCTTCATATAGAAGATAGTTGAAGGTGTCAAATTCATTGATTGGTCAGACCTAATGGCAGAGAACTTGCATAAGGGTTTGATGGATGTTACGAACTGTGGCCCATTTTTCTTGTCCTCTTATCTGATTTACACCCTAGCGGCATCTAAAGATTGGGAATATCTTCCACATATACCTTGGGTAGATGACATGCCTATCTACTAATATTACAGAGATCTCTAGGAAGACACATCATGCAAAGAGTTCAAGAAGGTCAATGATGTTTTTTTTAGGGAAATTGGTATTTGAACTATGAGGTCGAGAAAATTATAGGATATCAGAAGAATCCATGTAAGTTGTGCAAATTTATGGTTGTTATTTCATTCAATTTCCCAGATTTACCTACATCAGAATGGGTGGTTTTCCTGGTGAACCTTTGAAATTACCACGCTATTGTTCAGATTCTATAGTATTGTCAGAAATGTGTAGGCAGTTTGCTTCTCTTGTTGAGTCCTTTCAAATTTCCAAAAAATCCTCTTTAGTATTCTTCCCGATTGAAATTGGACATTATAGATGCCCCAGTTTGAAAGATCCCATATTGTCAGCCAAATCATTAACCCACTTATGTCTTAAATCTTTCACCTCTCGGTTAGATTTTGACTATACTAGCTTTATTAGAAACAATGTCAAAAATGTAGCCTCTCTCTTTCATTCCTCACAATTAGAGGACTTCTGGGCGAACTGTCATAATGAATTTGAAGTGAGGAAGAGGCTATGGTCATGCTTGACCATTAAGCAGGTCATCATGTTTAATGTGGAGTTAGATACCTATGGGCTGAAAGATGATGATTCTAAAGGTGTACTTGATCAATTTTACATGGACCAGATTGAATGCATGCCTATCCCTGAGATCGATTGGGAGAAAAGGGAAGAAAATGATGTATATGCCTATACCAAAGATGTAATAGTTAGAACTGCCAAATGGATAAAATCAAAGGCAGCGGCTACTCCAAGCTTTTCTAAGAAGTCTTCAGGAAGCAGAGATAAAAGGAATACCCATAAGAAAACTAATCAAAGTGTCCCTGATTCTATTGCAAGTCCACGTGAAGTTGAACTTGAAGCAGTTTCGAAAACACTTCAACTTCAAGTTCAAGAAGAAACTCCAAAAGGAAGGAGAGTAACCCGCTCAAGCAAGAAGAAGGCATTAGCCATCAAAAGCAAGAGCACCATAATAGTGGACTTGGAGACAATAGAAGACCTATCTATGGCGGATAATGTACCTAAATCCCAAAATTTTCCAATGGCTACCGAAAATCAGGAAAGTAATCTCCCCTTAGTTAAATGTTCCCCTGCTGCCGTAAAGGATCAAACTACTCCTAAATGGCTGGAGAAATCAATGGAGAAGAAGAGAAGTATGGTCCCAATATCTATGCCTATTGACGATTTGGTGAGTAAGTGCCTTGGTAAGGCACCCAAAGTAAAAAAAGCAAGGACTGAAGCAAGAATTAATTTTGACAAAAGTTCAGGTCGATGGGTAGCAAAGATAGCTACACCACCTGATGGGAGCTCTCGTGATTCTATAGTACCTCAAGATTTCCAAATAAAAAAGGTTGATTTGGGAAAAGGAAACTGTGAAGTAGATATGAGATTCTTTGAGGTGTCCAATACGAAGATTGTCAAAAGAGTGTGGAAAGATGGGCAAGATAAGCAAGAAATGAAGGAAACAATAAAGAATATGGCACAGTACATTAACACTATCTTGCATCTGGAAGCAAAGCCAATCCGTGAGATGTTCGCCATTGTTGATGTATCCTCCGCGACCAATCAAAAATCTCTGGAAAATTTGCATAAGTGCAAAGCAGTAGCCAAAGTAGCAGGTGAATGGGTCCAAGATGTTCTACTCAATACCGTAAAACACATTGGACATTTAGATCACGCTTCAAAGGAGATATCAAACATTGCCAAAAAAGTGGAGGTAAGTAATGAAGGATATGAAAAGGAGAGGAATACCTAGGCAAAAGTGGTAATATCACTAGAAGATGTGCAAGAATTTGGTTTGCAAAAATTCCAAGCCGAATGCCCTGTAGCTGTTCTTGATGAAAAAGTCCTGTACATCATCAAAGATTGCATTGAATGGCAGAATGAAGCACTGGCACAAGGGGTATCTAAAATCAAAGAAGCATTACAAGAACTTAAGGTTATACATCAGATTATTCAAAATGACCTTAAGTGGTTTGTGAAATAGTTCATGGAAAAAGAAGATGACTCCGTTGCCCAATCAGATGAGATAAGCAAAGAAGTCCAAAGGAAGTTTCAAGAATGGCAGGACAAGAAGACACCAACTACGCATGATTTCTCCAACGTGGCACACACCGAAGCTATGTTGATTATCAATCTGAAGCACTTGGAAATGCATGAGGAAAAGGCTGCCGAACTGAAGAAGATGAAGGAAATTTGGAAGCAACGGCTCGCCTACATTGGTCTTCCACATCAATTTGTTATTGCTACCTTTTCACTGCGTACGAAATGTGGAAAATGGCGAAAGGTGCGGTTGGTGGAGACAACGCAACCTGATCAAGAATTTCTTAGCTACAGTTTCTCTGCCATTTTGGTTTTCTTGTAATTTTAGTTATCAGTTATTTCAAAAGAAAATTAACTCTTGGCAGGGTAATTTTGGCTTGAGTCCAGCCCCATGCCTATAAATGTAATAATTAGTATTGTGTAGGGGGTTCGAATTTCTCTAGTAGACTGATAGACAAAACTACTTTTGTTTATGGTTTTATTTGTAGTTTAGAAGTAACATTTCAGAACTTCAGTAGATACATGAAACTCTATAGTTTGATTTTGGGTTGAAAGCTTTGTAAGTGGATACTATTATTTGCTTATTTTATTGGTATTTCTATAGATACTATGTGAGCTTTTAGCTGCACCTGTTATTGATTTTGAAATTGTGAACTCTGAATTTGGAAATTCTATGAGAAATTGGTTTATGAATTTTGCCTGCTCGATAATTTAATTTTTAGTTATGTGGATTATTTTGATAATTAAAATTGAGTGGTTCTTTTGCATTAAAGTTTGTTTCATATTGATGAGATAAAATAAGTTGTTTCAACACCTCCAATAGATTACATTCTTGGAAAGTTATTCTGTTGAGTTTATTTGGTTAAAACTTTCAAAGCAATAAAAGTAGTTGCACCTGTTTTAATTAAGAAATTATAAGCAAAAAATTCTTAAGTTCTTCGAGTAGGAATTCATTTGTTAGTTTACATTCTTTTCTCTGTTTTGATATATGAACATTCATGGGAAAAACTGTTCACTAACACAATTCCAATCATTTCCATGATCAGAAGAATAGAGATTAGGGAGGAAGAGGTAGAGGACAAGGATTTTGAAGAGGAGGCTTCTGTGGAAAATGTTTTCACTATGGAGAAGAAGGGCATAGAGCATTTGAATGTACCCAATGCCAAGGAATAAAAAATCAAAGAACAAAAGGTCAAGCAAGAGTTGCACATGTTGATGAAGATGCCAGATCCTCACATTCTAAAGATGTTGAAAGAGGAGAAGTCCTCGTTAATAGAAGAGACTTGTAGAGTGGTGAGAATGAACCTGATCAAAGGAGTTTGTTTCACACAAGGTGTAGATGTGAAGATAAGTGTTGTGATGTGATCATTCATGGTGGAAGTACAGACAATCTAGTTTTAGAAACGATGGTCAACAAGTTGAAGCTAAAGAGACAGAAACACCTGCGTCCACACTGTATTGCTTGGGTGTAAGATGACCACAAGGTTATGGTCAATGAGCAGTGCTTAGTGAAATTCAAGATTGGAAGCTATTAGGATGAGGTACTATGTGATATCATATCTATGGACATATGTCATATGTTGCTGGGTAGGCCATGGCATTTTGACAAGCATGTTGTACAGGATGAGCGAGCAAATACCTACGCTCTGATCAAGGATGGAGTGAAACATAAGTTGGAACCATTGAAGGATAAAGAAGTAAAGGGATGTAGAGCTACCATAATATGGTTGTTGACAGAAAAGAGTTTCTTAAAGGTATGAAACATGAGCATATGTGTTTTTCTATAATTCCTAAAGATAGTAAAGAAGAAGTAGAGGAGGTACCTATAGAAGTTACAGATATGTTGGAAGATTTTTTTGATATTGTATCAAATAATATACCTAATAGATTGCCCCCAATGAGGAAGATCAGTCACTAGATGGATTTGGTTCCAAGAGCTAGTTTTCCAAACAAGGCAGTACATAGAATGACACCAACAAAAAGTGAATAGTTGAACATGCAAGTTCATGAGTTGTTGCAGAAGGGGTTGATTTGAGAGAGTCTGAGTCCATGTGCTATACGAACAGTATTAGCACCAAAGAAGAATGGAGGATGGAGGATGTGCAGAGATTCTCACACTATTAACAAGATCATAATAAAGTATAGATTTCCATTGCCAAGGACATATGATATTATGAATTTTTTGAGTAGAGCTAAGTATTTCACAAAGATAGATCTGAAGAGTGGGTACCATTAGATTCATATCAAAGAAGGTGATGAGTGGGAGACTACTTTCAAGACAAGGGAAGGAATATATGATTGGTTAGTCATGCCTTTTTGGCTAACCAATGCACCAAGTGCTTTCATGAGGCTCATGAATGAGGTATTGAAGGAGTTTCTAGGCAATCTTGTCATTGTTTATGTAGATGATATATTGATCTTTAGTAAGATATTGGAGGAGCATTTGATTCATATTTGAAAGGTTTTTGATAAGTTGAGGGAAGAAAAGTTGCCAATAAACCTGAAAAAGTGCAACTTTGTAAAGAAAGAGTTGGTGTACTTGGGATTTGTAGTCTTAGGAGAAGGTTTGAAAATGGACCTAGAGAAAGTGAAGGCTATCCTTGAATGGCCTACACCAAAGAGTGAGATAGAGGTAAGATCTTTTCATGGATTGGCTACATTTTACAGAAAGTTCATAAGAAGCTTTAGTAGTATTTGTGGACCCTTGACTGAAACAATGAGAGGGAATAGGAAAGAGTTTAAGTGGACTATAAGAGTAGATAAGAGCTTTAATTTGTTGAAATAAAAAGTTATCGAGCAATCTATTTTAGCACTTCTTGATTTTAACAAGGTGTTTGAAGTAGATTGTGATGCTAGTGGTATTGCAATAGGAGTTGTTTTGAGCTAGGAAGGTAGATCAATTGCTTATTTCAGTAAGAAGTTGAATGATGCAAAAAGAAAATATTATGTTTATGATCAAAAATTTTATGCTATAGTTCAAGCATTGAAGAAGTGGAGACACTATCTTCTTCCTAAGGAGTTTTTTTTGTATACTGATCATCAAGCTTTGCAATATTTGAATAGTTAAGAAAAATTGAACCAAAGGCATTTAAAGTGGGTTGAGTTTTTGTAGAGTTACACATTTTTTTTGAAACACAAGAGTGGGAAGTCTAACAAAGTTGCAGATGCTCTTAGTAGAAGACAACTTTGCTAACAAAAATGAAAATAAAGGTGGTCGGGTTCAAGGAACTCAATACATTATATCTAGATGATCCTGATTTTGGTGAAGTGTGGAAGGCTTGTATAGAACCTGTTACACTTGATAGGATAGAGTGGTTGTATTTCATGATCCAAGATAATATGTTGTTCAAAGGAAGCCAGTTGTGCATTCCCAGAAGCTCAATGAGAGAGAATCTCATCAAGGAGAAGCATAGTGGAGGATTGGTTGGACATTTTGGCAAAGATAAAACCATATCTTTGGTTGCTAAAAATTACTACTGGCCATAGTTGTAGCAAGATGTGATGAAGTTTGTACAAAGTTGTAGAGTATGTTAGATGGCGAAATGAGTGAAGCATAATACATGATTGTATCAACCTTTACTTGTATGAGAGAAATCATGGGAGGATATCAACATGGATTTTGTTCTTGGATTACCGAGGACACATCACATGCATGATTCTATTTTTGTGGTGGTTGACAGGTTTTCAAAGATGGCATATTTTATTCCTTGCAAGAAGACTAGTGATGTTGTTTATGTAGCAGAGTTGTTTTTCAAAGAAGTGGTGAGATTACATGGTCTACTAAAGAGTATAGTTTTAGATCAAGATACCAAATTTTTTGGGTATTTTTGGTGTACATTGTGGAAGAAGTTGAAGACAAATTTGAAATTCAGTTCATCACATCATCCACAAACTGATGGATAGACAAAAGCTGTGAATCACAATTTGGGAAATTTGTTGAGATGCTTGGTTGGAGATAAACCAAAAGGATGGGATATGATTTTACCACAGGCAAAATTTTCATATAATAATTCTATCAGTAAGAGTACTAGTAAATCATCATTTCAGATTGTATATGGGAGTAGTCCCAGAAATGATTCTAAATCGAGGCAGTTGGATAAAGGAGAGATAAGTAGTGCTAAAGTAGAAGATTTTTCTATGCATTTGAAGAACATCCATGAGGAGGTGAGGAAACACATAATAAAGATGAATACATAGTATAATGCTAAGGAAGATGTGAAAAGGAGATATAAGGAATTTTAGATTGGAGATGAAGTCATGGTTCATTTGAGAAAGGAGCATTTTTCAGTGGGTACATATAATAAGTTGAAGATGAAGAAGTTTGGACCATGCAAGATAGTGAAGAGGCATGATTCTGGCAATGCATATGAATTGGAGTTTCCTGCTAAACCGAATATTTCACCAGTATTTAACATTTTAGATTTGACAAAATATTATGAAGGAGGTGATGGAGATGAAGTTATAAAAGCGTAGTGGAGCATTCTAGCAGCTAGTTCCACTATAAAGGAAATTAAGGAGATACTAGATAGTCATGTTGGAAAAAGTACCAAAAAATAACTTATGAGGAATATCTAGTCAAATGGAAATGGAGACCAGTTTAGGATTCATCATGGCTAGCAAAGGAGGAGATTAACTATCTTGGTTTCCCTTTGAACACTTGAGATGTGACTGAGTCACTTCTCAAATTAATCCGAGTGTTTGATGTAGGAGCATCCTAGGTGGAAGGGCAATCTTGCATCACCCAAAAATATTTTATTTTCAGTCTTTTCTATTTTAATAAGGACTAGTAGACAAGGTGGTTACTATTTAGGGGAACTTACCATTTTTAGTAAGTTTTTCATATGAGCTTGGAATGTTCTCATTTTCTACAGGAAGGTTCATTTTAGAGTTGTAAGCCTATCATAAAAATCTCATTGCTCAAGCATTAGTATCAGAGAAGTTATCGCAGATTTTCCATGAAAAATTAGTAGAAAAATCTTCAGGCTCATTGCTGGAGGCCTTAGAGTGCCCAGATGAGGTCCGAGAACTCGACAGAAGGGCGCTAGCACAATTCCAAGCCTATAGATTAGGAGTTGACATTTTCGAAAAGTGGTAATCATAGCCAATCAGAGAAACGGTTCATGAGTTATGGCCTTTCAAAGTTGGGCCACCTGAAATATCTAAAATAATTGTCAAAGATATATTTTACTGACTCTATGTGTATTGTTAGAGTCTGTTGGCCCTAAGTATTAAGTTTTTATGTCTAGAACCTTCTTGGGTGGCATAAAATTGCCTATTTAAGAAAGGCCCAAACATTGTCTAGGATAGCTCTGGGTGATAGTTCATAGCTTATCTTGCAGATTATTGCAATGAAGGCGCCCATGTGGGTTAGCATATTACATGAGAATTTTTTAATTCTGCATTTGTAGTGCAAATAAGAAGTCCATTTTTTTTTTCTTACATTAGCTGTTGTTTCTTTGTTTTTGTTATGAGTTTATGGTTTTAAGGGGAGCACCTTGCATTAATCACTCTCACAACCAATCCTTTCTTAATGCATCTTAATCTCCTTTAATCACAATATTTACTTAGGTACTCTATAATCCTAACCACTCTCTTAGCACCTCTTAATCATAGTCCTTGATTTTCATTAGTCATCTATAAAATAATTGTAAAAATTTTCCTAAGAGAAAAATTCACCCGGGAACTAAGAACTCAAACACAAGCACAACCATAGACTAGAAAGAATATGATCAGAATGACAATATATTCATTCAATGCAATATGAAAGTACACTAGGAGTGCCTATATATAAACGCCTTTGAGATGCATCTAGAATGCCTCATAATTAGCATCATGATAAGTCATACAACCAGACACATGTCCACCAGATATGGGTTATCCTCCATTAAGCATGGAAGTAAGTACAGTGATGAGAGGATAAGATTACAAGGGCCTAACATGCAAATCAATGTTGTAGACACAACTAAAATAGATTTGCATACTCCTGTGTTGTCAACATGACAACTCAAAAAGATGCACAAACTCCTAAGTGTCTCAAAAAATAAAATAATAAAATAATGCAAAATGATAAAATAATGCATTAACCTAAGTAAACTTAAGTAAGTGTAAATAGCAAATACGTATTTACACCAACATCCCCCCTTAAGTGCAACTTAGGGGAATACCCTTAAGCTTATGAAAACTAGGATGAAGATGCATGATGGGTCCTAACTACTAGGCCATGTTAGGTACCCATGTACATAATGAAATGCAATCTCTCATAAAGTAGAGAAAGAGGGAAAACCTCATGGGAAAAACCCTCCCCAAAAAGAGAGAGATAAATAGGGATGCATGGATGGATGGAGTAATCAAGACCCCCCATTGCGACATACATCTAGTATATACAAAAGTGAAGGATGAGAAGAACTAGACTTCATAAGAGGAAAAAGTCCCCCCCATAAGAAAGAAGAGGAAGAGAGACAAGGTAGTCCCCCCCCCCCCTCAAATGGAGAATGCTTATCAGTGAAAGTTGCTTCAAGGAAGAAGCTAGTCCAAGAGTGCAGAATGACATTCCTACCCTTCATAAGAAACAATGAAAAAGGTACAATCTTGAAGATGTATGCTGGCTCTGAAACCTACTCAAGTATCCCTATGCTGATGTTGATGGTCACCCCTTCTAACTGTGTTGAAAAGAACAACTGTAGATTTGGCAAGGATGTCTATTGAACCTGTTCCAATAAACCATCTATCTCCTCAACTGACAAAGAGACCTCTTCCAATTGCTATACATAAGTATCCACAATCATGCCAACCTGTGAAGATTGATCATGTAGAGAATGGACATGAGGGTCAAAGTGAGCCCTCACAACAACTGTAGAAGGATCACCTTCATCAAAGAGAAGATGTAAGTCCTCAAGGCTATCTCCCAAGTCAATTGAAGCTAGAGCTAGAATACGAGATGTACTATGCTTTATTGGACCTTTCACTGTGGTAATGTAAGCATGTGGACTAGACTAATGATGTGACCTCTCACTGCAACTGTCGATAGAACCCCACATGTATGAATATGTTGAAGCACTATCACTTGTGTCACTATTAGTTTCTATTGTGTATGATGTGCGAAGAGGATTAGAGGATAAGCTAGGTAAACTTTCCTCAAAGTGAACATCCTTCTCCACAAAAATCTCACGAGTCTCTAGATCCATAAGTTTGTAAGCCTTCACATTGTCTTCATACCCAATAAAAATACAAGGCCTAGGTGCTAGTGCCTTGTATCCCCTGGAAGATAGATTAGCCCATGCTGGACAACCAAAGACTCTGAAGTGACTCACAACTAGTTTTTTGCTGCACCATGCCTCAAAAGGAGTCTTCCCATCTAAGGCATTATGAGGAGACATGTTAAGTATGTGAGTAGCACTGCTACTGGCTTCAACTTCAAGTGTAAGATCAAGAGACTTGGATTTTATCATGCAACTTACCATGGATTTGAAAGTCCTAATCCTCAATGCTGCAATGTCTATTTTGTGCGGACTAAATGCTGGTGGATTTTGAAGATCAATTCCCTCAAGTCTGCAAAAGTCCTTAAGTCTTCTATCTACATATCTGTTCTCATTGGCTACCCTTAGAACCTTGATGGCTTTCCTAGATTTGTGTTCAACATGAGTCTTGAAGTCTTGAAGCTTATGAACCACTTCATTCTTGTGATGAAGGAAGTAGATCCAAGTGAATCTTGAAAAGTCATCAACAAATGTGAGGATGTAGTGGCTTTGGCTGACTGAAGTCATTGCAAAAGGTCCTGCTAAAACCATGTGAACCAACTAGAGAACAATTGGAGCTCATGAAGACTTCTTTTTATCAGACTTCTCTTTGAGATGCATATCCACTAAACATGATGAACACTCTCCCTTAGAAAAGTTGATATTAGGTAGACTTTGACCATTTGTTTTGAGAAAAGTTGCTAAAGATAGTGGTAGGCAAGATGACCAAACCACTTATGCCATAAGTTGATTTTTGAAGTAGAGTGAGTCAACAAGGCTTGAGAAGGAGACTTAGGCACAAACTAGGAGAAGGAAAAAATCCTCTTTTCATCATTAAATTTCCCACTACAACCAATGAATCATCTCTGAGACTGCGCACCATCACTAAATCTGGAAGGAACTCAACTTTATGACCATCTCCAAGGTGAGTGATTTGGTAAACTAATAGGATATTGGAGCTAAGGTTTGGAACTTAGAGAACATCTTTGAATTCCCCATTTTCCATTTCCACATGTCCTTTCCCTTCAACTTCCATTTTAGTATCATCTCCCATGAAGATGTGTGCTACCTTTGACTGCTTCAATGAAGAAAAATCTCTCTTTGAAGAACCCATATGGTAGGAGGCACCTAAGTCAAGTATCCATTCCGAAGAAGGACTTGTGTTTGCCATAAGTGCTTGCCCTTTACCCTTTGAAGTGGTTGGAGTTGAATCCTTGGAAGTACCTAGCCCTTCAATCTTGTTCTTCCTGAGTAGATTTTCTAACTCATCGATTCTTTTAGTTTTACAATGATGCTTGTCATGATTTGGCTTTTTGTAGTATTCACAAAAGAGTTTGTCCTTATTTTCATTATTTACCTTCTTGTTAAAAGAAGAAACACCTTGCTATGAGGAGGACTGTTGTGTCTCAAATTGTGATTTTTGCTTCCACTACTTCTTGTTGTTGTTGCTTTTTCCTCCTTAAATTGATTGGTGCTCATCACTAACCACCAAGGGTTTGGTCTTTGATGACTTGAGAAGCCCTAAATCCATCAAGTGAGATTTTTCAACAATGAACATCTCTACAAATGCATCAAATGTAGGCTTCTGGTAAGCAGTTTCCATGGTCAACCTATGAGTATTAAAACTTGAAACAAACGAAGCACACTCTAAAGGTAGCCTCTTCAGGATGTGATGTATCAACTTTCATCCCTCATGGGATTACCACAGTCTTTAAGAAGTGCCCTATACTCATTGGCTTTGTTGATGTGATCCTCAATTGTGTCAAAATTCTTCAGATCTAAGAGAAGTAGAACATCCTCAATTTGAAATCCCTTTTCTTCATCCACCTTACCATACAATGATTTAAATTTTTCCCAAGCTACTTTGGATTCTATACAATTGGCAATGTGAAAGAAGAGATCTCCATGTACACAACTCCTAATAATTCCTAAAGCCTGATGGTCTTGTCTTTTCCATTCAATGAGTTCTTTAGCATCAATAGGTTTAGCAATAGTACCATCAACATAAAGCCTATATCCTTTTTCCATTAATGTACTCCATGCAATATCTTTCCATGTAGAATAATTGTGTGAAGTAGATGTGGACATTTAGAACCCATGATGCAAAAAATGAAAAGAGCACAAAAGAGAGACACAAGGACATAGTACACATCCCCCCTTTTCACTCAATCAAATAACCCCTGCAAAAAAGATGCTTTTGGCACTTTTTAAGTAGTGCGTGTATAATGTGCCACTTGTCATAATGAACAAAGTGGACTTTCTAATTTTTCTTTTACAACTACCTTTTGAGGCCCAAATTTGTCACTAAGCACTGTAGCTCAGATGTACAACAATTCTGAAAAGTAATCAAAGCTTTACAATGCAGAAAAGGCCTAATTTTGTAAGTGAGAATTTTGTCCACACAACCCAGAATTTGACTTTAGATCTAGAAAGTAGAGAAAAAAAATGAAACCTAAAAAGGTGACCAAATGTGCTTGTACAAAGTGTTTGAAGTTGCAAAATGCAGGATTATGCAAGTATAGTCGCCAAAAAATGCAATTTCTACAAAATCTATGCACCAAAACTAGAAAAGAACACCACTAGAAATTCAAGAAATTTTACCCAATTTCAAAAAAATCACACTTGAATTGGAGTCTAGATGTCCAAGTTATGGGCTCACAAAGTCAGACTGTCAAATTGAAAAGAAATCTGGAGAGGGGTCTGGCAGGAAAACTACGTGATTAAATTTGACAGTCAAATAGCTGTTGTAGTAGTTATAAATCACTTGGTTTTGACAGTCAAATGACTATCAATTTTAACATAATGAGGGTCCCCTGCTGACGTGTCAACTAATTAGACTATCCATACAGTACAAAACATACACTTGGCGGTATGGACAGTTGATGTGGAAAAAGTTGTAGTGCTGATGTTGCTTTGGTGGGCATATTTGTTGATGTGGTAGGAAACCATACAATGACATGTCAAATCCAATTGTCATGTTACTTTTGGTGACGTGGAGGGTAGGTTGGTGCTAACTTTGCTCTTTACTATTGTTGACACATGTCAAACTTTCTGTGGTGCTGACTATGTGCCATGTGGTTGAAGGAGGCAAATGTGGCAAATGGGCCATGTGTCAGGTGTACTGGCACGATAAATGGATAGGGTTTGCGTTGTCAGTTGATGTTGACTATATGCATGTAAAAAGTCCATGTGGCACAGGATGAACACTATAGTATGCAGCCACCAAAATTTCCAAACGCACTGGAAGTTATTAACTCTATGGACATAGGCCATAATCTTTAAAAGGGATTCAAAATATGCCAGTCCTTGTTGGCTTAAAAATATCAACACGCAGGTAGAGGAAAAAACAATGGTGGATGGAGACACAGTTTACAGCGCCAAAGTTTTAATTAGACCAGTAGGGGGATAAAGAATATTCCACATTAGAGTTTGATTGTAATATCCAGCAACGACTATCCAGGCAATTCGTTCACCTGCCCAGATGCCCACATCGTACTTCTAGTTTTTAGCATTGGACTGTGCAAACTGTGGAACAAGAAAAAAGTGTGTGTACTTTGCAAGTACAGATGGACTGTGAATTGACAGAAATAGAAATAAATGTCACATGGCCAACCAACTCATGAAAATTTGAGTGCTTCCTTTAGGAGTTGTTGTGGTGCAGGGTTTTCACAGGCAACAATCACTTCATAGATTTGGCATTTGTCAATAAATTCAAGGCTTCTCCTCACTGATCCTTTCACATTTTTATATTGGATTTTCAGGATTTTGTATGAATAGTACAATTTTCAATTGAAAATATGAACCATATCATGTGTTTTTAATATATTTAAATGATAATTAGCATGAAATATAATTATCATTGAAAAAAATGTAAACTTAAATGATGCTACCATTGTGAAATGGATCAAAAATTGAAATAGTTTTGAACAGAAAATGTTTTTATGTTAAGAATAATTTTATTGAAATAAGGAGACAAACCAATTTACACAAATACATAGAAAGTTCTATACCGAGCCATCTCCCTATATGTAATTTATAATTTAGAAATATTATAATTAATGAAACATTTATTATTATTATTTAGAAGTATTAAATTTGAAAAGAAATTTCTATTTTATAATTTAAATATTTTGATGTTTTTATGAGGATATTATTCTTTGATTCAAAATTTAGATATTAATCTATATTCTTGTGTTTAATTGCTTTATGTGTTGCTTTCTAAATTTTTATTCGATGAATATAATATATAATTATTTTTAAAAAAAATTGTTAGTATGTCACAATATGTTATCTTAGATCAAACTTTATTGGATAAATATTATATATAATTATTTTTTAGATTTGTTAGTATGTACATGCTATCTTAGGTCAAACTTACAAAAAGATGTATGAGAAAAAAACTATCATTATTCATGCATATATTTCTACAATGTTTATAGGCAAGAACCTACAACAAAATGGTAAATTGTGAGCCTCTTATTGATCATTGATCTTGGCTTTAGCCTCTTACCGATAAAAAATAAATCTACAATGTTTATATAAACATAATTTTTAAAAAAAATTCTAATTGCAATGTACAAATACAAATGATATTATGGTTCTTAAAAATTCTTTATATTAAAAAATGCATTCAGTGATTACACAAAATTTATGTTTGGTCATTTTTAAATAAAAACAATAAATATAAGAATCAATCAAATTTAAATTTATGATACCTAAACATCACATGTGATCACTCCCTTGTCCATAAACATAGGATAAAAAGTACTCCTTCACAAAGGTACTACGTTTATTTACAAGATTTAAGACACTTGGTAAGTTCAATTTATTCAAGGGTTCTTCAAAAACATATTAAAAATGAAAATACCACATCTTATTGAATTAATTTAATATGTTATGTGGCTTAAGTCTTTGAAAAGAATATCTTACGAAAAGTAAAACAAATCTCTTTAATAATTTTAACTAGCTGGATTGCTTGAAATTGTATCAAATAAATCAAAGAAACTATGCAAATTTATTTAAGATAAATAATATAATCAAATGAGATTGAGAGTTAAATTAAATTGAAAATAGAAATATACAAAGCTAGCTGATTTTTTATTTGAAAAGAGAACAATTAGCATTTGTCCTAGAACTAAATAGAAGTACATGACCAACAACACATCTCTTATTATCAAAACTTTTGGTAAAGATTCCTCATAAATTCTTTATTTGCAAAGAAGATTTCATTTAGATAAACCAAATCACTAATATTTAAATTTAGTGATCCCTAAAAAGAGTTAAGAACTTATTACATTTGTTGCCACAAGGAAATCGCTACATATTTAAAGGAAAATTAAAGAGATTTGGATGACCACCAATTCACCATGAAACAATAATATTTTAGAGATTATAACACTTGCTCTTTCACTACCCTATGATACACTCTCATCAATGGTTGATGTTGTTTCTAGTGAACTTACAATTATGAAACACATGTGCAATGGTAAGTTAGGTCTTTGCCTGTAATAAATGATGCATATCCACACATTTATTTATGCCTTTTTATTTACCTAACAATTTGGTTTAAACCCCAACAAAATGATAACAAACTGATCAAAAATTGGAATTTGTGAATAAAAAAATCATTTAAAAAAAAATAAAATTGGAATTTGTGAATAGAAACTCATTTTAAAAATAAAGAGTTCTCAAACTTTAGTGTCTTAGGATTTTCTGTTAGAATTTTTTTAGAATAACTAAGTTGGGGGGTGGGGGGGGCAGGGGTGAATCAGTTATTTAAGGTCTAGATGTCCAATTTAAACTTTTCTTCAAATACAGTGAACTAATTCAATCATTCATTCTTCCAAACTTTAACTTGTCTAATTAGCAAGTAACTGTAAATCATCATGCAAGTATAACACATAGGAAATCAACACATGACATAGTGATTTATGTGGAAACCCAATTTGGGAAAAACCACTAGTAAAATGCTACTCAATTCTCATCCTTTTGAAGTGATACCCTATGAAAGGCCTGCCTTGTTAAAGGCTTACAACACACACTGTTAAATGCGACCTCGTTAGAGGATTCAACCACAATGTTAGAAGTGGGCCTGGTAAAAGGACTTTAGAACATTCACTTGGAATGCCACCCTATTAAAGGATTTATAAATGGCTATTAGGCCAACCTAAGTCCATAGGATTTTTAGATCTAATACAATTGCTAGAGAGTATTAGAAAAGATAGACCTGATTACAACATACAACTTATCTTGTAAATCTTAGATCACTTCTCAGCTCATACCCTTGCCTGGCCTTCTATCTCTGCAACTCTTAATTACTTGCCTTATCTTTCTAGCTTTGTCTCCTTGAGTCTCCATACTTAATGTACAAGTGCAATCATCTCTTCATGACCACTCTTAGAAGCAGAGCCTCTATGCTCTTCCTTCTCCTAGATGTCTCCTTCTTGACACCCTTTCAATTACACCACTCTTAGAAGAAGAGCCTTTGTGCTCTTCCTTCTCCTAGATGTCTCTTTCTTGACACCCTTTTAATTACTTCATAGATTTTGGCACTTTTGTAGTAACAGTATCAGAAGATCTCTTGTTCTTGGTTTATGACTTCTTAAATAGAAGTTTTGGAGTTCCTTTTCCCACTCAATTCATCTTTTCTTCAATTTCAATTCACATGGATTAGGTAGGATTCATTGCATCTAACCCATATTCTATTTCCTCTAGAAACTTCTTGAATAATCCATTAGAATTTGCCCAAAATAGTTTACATAGGATTCTGTGCCAACAACTCATCATCCTTATCCTCCAACTTGTTCACAAAATTCAATCTAACCACTAAGTCATCTTGGATTTGGCAAATCTTCATTATTTGAAATAATGCAACAGCTTAGCACTATTGAAATACTGGTTCTTGGCACATACTATGTTACTCCATATCAACTATGTTTTTTCCTGATGCTCGACACCTAAAGATCACTCAACACATATTGAAAATTTTCTGACTCAGCACCTAATCTTTACTCGGCACTTGAAGATCACTCGGCACACACTAGAAATATCTGTTACTCAGCTTCTACTAAGAATTTTCTCGGCTTCAACTGACTTGATCGACACCCACTAATGATCATAGTTAAATCTTTGCAGTCAGCCTTGTTACAACTTCTTTCTCCAATTTATCTAAGTGTGACCAACCTCTATATCTTTGAGTATGTCATCAATACATTATTTAACCATTGTCTTAACTGATCCTTGCACTTCTTTACAACATCATAAGTCAACCTTTCCCTTAGGTGCTCTTGTTACATCTTGTTGATCAAATCCTCTTCATCAATCAACTAAGTGATAGTATGTGAATCTTATAAGCAAATATCATCCCTAAAAATAGTAGGTTTGACATAAATGAAAAAACAATGATTGAAAACAATCTTTCACAACAATCTCCCTCTTTGATCTTCAACAATAATGAGATTTTCAATTAGATTTCCAACAATCTCCTTTTTTGGCATTGAGGGAAAACCAAACTGATCAACAATTAGACTAAACTATTCCACCAAAAGCTTATTAGGCTAGAATAGTAAGTCAAATGCCAAAAAGTAAATTGTAACATCACATCTCCTACTACTATTCTGATTGTCTTATTACACTTCTCCCTCTTTTTTGTTGTATCCCTTATCGTTATCTTTCTCCCTCTGTATTATTCCTCTCCTACTATTCTGATGAACCTCTAAAATCTCCCTCCATTTCTCTGATCCTTAATCTTCAATAGTTGTTGATCAGTTGTTCACTTCTCCCTCTTTGACAACAATGCCAAAGACATATTAGCATCTTTAATATGTAGATGTAGCTCTTGTAAATTTTGTCAATCTCTCCCTCTGTCACCTTGCTTGTGACTGATTTGAAGTTGTCAACACTTCTATTACTTTAGGCATGGATTCCAAAGTTAACATCGTCTGCATCAATGTGTAAAATCTTCAACAATCTGCTTATTTGATGCAGGATATACTTTCTTTTTGGTTCAAGTAGCCTTAGCTAGGGTTATCACCCCTAACTTAGCTCTAAGATACTCAAAAGCATCTTTAGGTAGTGCTTTTGTGAAGATATCAGCAATCTGTTCCTTTGAGCTAACATATTCCATCTTCACTTGTTTGTCTTCCACCAGTTCTCTTACATAATGATACTTGATTGCAATGTGTTTAGTTTTAGCATGCATAACTAGGTTCTTTGATATATTGATAGCACTGACTGTCTCAATTACCTCTTCCTTCATACCTTGTAGCAAGTGTTTGATCTACACAATATTAGTGCACTTTATAGCAGCTGCCACATATTCAGCTTCAATAGTAGATTGTGAGGTGCAACTTTGCGTTTTGCTTGTCCATGTGATCAACCTCTTTCCTAAGAAAAGTACTCCTCCATTGGTACTTTTTCTATCATCAATGTTACCTCCCCAATTTGCATTAGTGTAAGCTTTCAGTTCAAACTTCTCATTCCTCTTGTAAAATAAACTAAAGTCATCAGTTCCTTTTAGGTATCTTAGTATTCTCTTCACTGCCATTAAATGATTTTCTCTTGGATTGGTAGAAAATCTTGCTACGATTCCAATAGCTAATGCAATTTTTGGTCTACTATGTACAACATATTGCAATTTTCCAATCATTGACCTGTACAATGTCTGATTTACTTCAGAAGATTCATCATTCTTTGATAGTTTCTGACCTGTTGCCATTGGTGTGTTAACTAGTTTTGAGTCTTCTAGCCCAAATGTTTTGAGTACATCCTTGATGTATTTATATTGGGTCACAAATATGCCATGCTTCAATTGATGTACTTGTAATCCAACAAAGAATTTGATTTCCCCAAACATTGACATCTCAAACTCATGCTTCATTTGATCAACAAAATCTTTGCATAAAACATCTTTTCCTCCAAATATTATGTCATCAACAAAGGTTTCTAAAATTAAAATGTCTTTACTTTCCTTAGTTTTGATGTACAAATTACTATTGTCATCTATTCTTTCAAATCCTATCTTCACAAGATATTTGTGCAACCTTTCATACCATGCTCTAGGTGCTTGCTTCAATCCATATAGTGCTTTATGTAGCTTGTAGACCATGTCCTTGTTCTTTTCATCAACAAATCCCTCTAGTTCTTCTATATAGACTTCCTCCTTCAGTATACCATTCAGAAAAGCTGACTTCACGTCCATCACGTAGACTTTGAAACCTTTATATGTAGCATATGCAAGTAATGTTCTTACTCCTTCCATTCTTGCAACAGGGGCAAACGTCTCTCCATAATCCAATCCTTCTTCTTGTCCATGGCCTTTGCAAACTAATCTAACTTTGTTTCTTGTTATTTCACCATTCTCATCAAGTTTTTTTCTAAACACCCATTTGGTACCAATCACATTCTTATTAGCTAGTCTGGGAACTAGAGACCAAGTTTTGTTCTTCTCAATTTGATCTATCTCTTCTTTCATGACCTTATGCCAGTCATCATCTTGCAGTGCATCTTTGACTATTTTGGGTTCAACCTTGCTCAGTAGACATGATTCATTCCTAATTCTATTCCTTTTCATTGTTCTAGCATCCTTATCACCAATGATTTAATTTGCAGGGTGATGTCTTCTTACATACTTAGCTAATCTAGGTTTAGTCCTTCTTTCCACATTTGATCCTTTAGCTTTAGAGTCATTTCATTCTTCTTCATTAGGTAATTCATCATTCATTTTATGTATACTATTTTCAAAATCAGAGTGTGCATGTTCCATATTCTGCAGCTCAGCTTCTGAATGCAACTCGACATTCATTGGTTGAGACTCAACAAATATTGAAGTTTGTTGTTGATTCCCAACTTGATTTGTAGCATTTTCTTCAACTGTCATTCCTTCATAGAAGTACACAAAGGATCTATAGTCCTCTATTTGCCTTGACTCATCAATCTAAACTTTTGCATGCTCATCAAAATTTACATTTGCACTCTCCACAACTTTGTCAGTGTTAGTATTCAAACACTTATATGCCTCACTTCTAGTGGAGTATCCAAGAAATATACCTTCATCACTTTTTGCATCAAACTTTCCATTTCTAGTGTCTTTTAGAATATAGCATTTACAACCAAAAACTTTGAAATGTTTAACATTAGGTGAATGATCATATCATAATTCAAAGGGTGTTGCATTTGTACCTTTCTTGATTTGAACTCTATTCAATGTGTAGATTGCAGTACTTACAACCGCAACATTTTTCTCCATCATCAAGGTTCTTGTACAGTCAATCACTAGCCTATTTCTCCTTTCAGCAATACCATTCTATGGTGGAGTTCTTGGTGTTGATGTTTTCCTTTTGATACCTTTATCATTGTAGAATGTTTCAAACCCTCTTGATGTGAACTCTCGTCCTCTGTCCGACCTTAGGCATTTAAGGTTCTTTCTTATTTCCTTCTCAACTCTAGCCAAATACCACTTGAACATTTGAAATGCATCAGATTTTTGTTTTAAGAACATAGCAATCATCATTCTAGAATAATCATCTACAAATAGCATTATGTATCTGTCTCCTAGGTAGCTTTGTACTTATATTGGGCCACATAAATCTGTATCAACTATCTCTAGAAATTCATTGGAAGTGTATTCTTTTCTTTTGAAACTAGATTTAGTCATCTTCCCTAGTTGACATTGTTTACATATTGGGTTTTCAGGTTTCTTTAACTTGGGCAATCCTTTGACTTTGTTCTTTCTACTAATGCTGATCAAATTATCAAAATTAACATGACACAACCTTTTATGCCACAACCACCACATCATCAAGTCTAACAACATGACATGTTGGCTCTTCCATATCTAGGTAAAACAAATTACTCCTAGTTTGTTCACCTTTTCCTATCATATTTCCATCAGTATCATAAATCTTGGCAGTTTTGTTTCCAAACTCCACTTTGCAACCTACATTGCCTAACTGTGATACACTCAACAAGTTGTAATTCAATCCTTCAACATAGTATGCATTATCACATGAAATTTTCTTTGTAAGTTTGATAGATTATTTTCTTTTGATTTGACATGGGGCATCATTACCAAATCTAACGTTATTTCCATCATATTGAGTAAAGGTAATGAACTTACTTTTATCTCCTGTCATGTGATGTGAGCATCCACTATCTATGATCCACTTGTCATTCTTGTTCACACAGGTAACCAATGCTGTGGCTTCATCTTCACCTTTGTTTGATTCATCCTTCATGGCTATATAGACTACTTCATCATCATTTTCATCAGAATCTTCTTCAACAATGTAGCATCTCTTGCTTTTCTCCTTGTAATCTTTGCTATCATCTTCTCTTTTGTTCCTAAACTTGCTTCCTTCTTTAAAGTTTTTCTTTTGTGGGCATCTTGAAGCTATATGACCTACTTCATTACAATTGAAACATATGATAGGAATCTTACCTTTGAATTTGCCTTTACCTCTATGGAATCTCCTAGCCAGTAGTGCTTCTAATTGTTCCACATCTTCCTCATCTATGTTGCTATCACTAGATGCATGTTTTCCTTTTCTTCTTCTTTTGCTTGACGTGTCCTCCTTAGTATCTTTTATTGTCATTTTGGCCTTGAAAATAGATTCAAGGTTCTTAGGTCTATAATTATCAAAATTGGATAGCTCAAATGTAGTAAGTCTTCCAACTATTCCTTCAAAAGTTAGTGTGTTTCCTTGTACACACCTCAACTCTTGAATGGTTGAAACTCTTATAGCATAGATAGGGAGTAGAGTTCTCAAGTATTTTCTAATGGATTTTTCTTCTTCTAGTTGACCACCTAGACTTCTTATTGCACTCACCATTTCTTTTATTCTTGTAGCATACTAAGCAACATTTTCACCTTCCTCCATCTTCATGTCATCACACTCCCCTCTTAGGCTTTCTCTCTTTTCTCTCTAGACATTCTGATCTACTCCATAGATTCTAACAGGGTTTTCCACATCTTAAATATAGTGTCATAGTCTTTGACATCATCATATTCGACATAGCTAAGTGCAGAGGCAATCTACAACATTGCTTGGTTATGCTCCTTCTTTTTGTTTAAGTCATCTGCAGTAAGGGGTCCTACTGGAGTTACATGCTCTATTCCAATTGAGGTTTGTGCATAGTCACCTATTGATCCAAGGTGCAATTTCATCAAAATCTACCATGCATCAAAGTTTTCCTTGTTAAGCTTGGGAACTTCTCTCTTGGACATCTTGATCTTCTTGCTTCTAGTACCTTGAAACTAAATCAATAGAAGGCTTTGATACCAATTGTTAGAAATGCTTTAGAATAAATGAGAGTGGGGGTGGGGGGGGGGGGGTGGTGAATTAGTTATTCAAGGTCTAAATGTTCAATTCAAACTTTTCTTCAAATCAATGAACTAATTCAAACATGCATTCATCCAAACTTTAACTTGTCTAATTAGCAAGTAACTGTAAATCATCATGCAAGTATAACACATAGGAAATCAACACATGATACAATGATTTATGTGGAAACCCAATTTGGGAAAAACCACTAGTAACATGCTAATCAATTCTCACCCTTCTAAAATGATGCCCTATGAAAGGCCTGCCTTGTTAAAGGCTTACAACACACACTGTTAAATGCAACCTCATTAGAGGATTTAACCACCCTGTTAGAAGTGGGCCTGGTAAAAGGACTTTAGAACATTCACTTGGAATGCCACCCTATTAAAGGATTTACAAATGGCTGTTAGGCCAACCTAAGTCCATAGGATTTTTAGATCTAATACAATTTCCAGAGAGTATTAGAAAAGCTAGACCTGATTACAACATACAACTTATCTTGCAAATCTCAGATCACTTCTCAGCTCATACCCTTGCCTGGCCTTCTATCTCTGCAACTCTTAACTGCTTGCCTTATCTTTCAAGATTTTTCTCCTTGAGTCTCCATACTCAATGTACCAGTGCAATCATCTCTGCATGAACACTCTTAGAAGCAAAGCCTTTGTGCTCTTCCTTCTCCTAGATGTCTCCTTCTTAACACCCTTTCAATTACTTCATATATTTTGGCACTTCTGTAGCAATAGTATCAATAGCTCTCTTCTTCTTGGTTTATGAATTCTTAAATAAAAGTCTTGGAGTTCCTTTTCCCACTCAATTCATCTTTTCTTCAATTTCAATTCACATGGATTAGGTAGGATTCATTGCATCTAACCCATATTCTGTTTCCTCTAGAAACTTCTTGAATAATCCATTAGAATTTGCCCAAAAATGGTTTACATAGGATTCTGTGCCAACAACTCATCATCTTTATCCTCACACTTGTTCAAAAAATTTAATATAACCACTAAGTTGGCTTGGATTTGGCAAATCTTCATTATTTGAAATAATGCAGTAGCTCAGCACTATTGAAATATTGGTGCTTGGCACATACTGTGTTACTCGGCAACAACTATGTTTTTTCCTGATGCTCAGCACTTGAAGATCACTTGACACATACTAAAATTTTTCTAATGGTAGGCACCTGATCTTTACTTGGCACTTGAAGATCACTTAGCACATGTTAGAAATATCTATTACTCAGCTTCTACTAAGAATTTTCTCAGCTTCAACTAACTTGCTCGACACCCACTAATGATTGTAGTTAAAGCTTTGTAGTCAGCCTTGTTACAACTTCTTCCTCCAATTTATCTAAGTATGACCAACCTTTATATCTTTGAGTATGTCATCAATACATTATTTAACCATTGTCTTAACTGATCCTTGCACTTCTTTACAACATCATAAGTCAACCTTTCCCTTAGGTTCTCTTGTTACATCTTGTTGATCAAATCCTCTTCATCAATCAACTAAGCGATAGTGTGTGAATCTTATAAGAAAATATCATCTCTACAAATAGCAAGTTTAACATTAATGGAAAAACAATGATTGAAAAAAATCTTTCACAACAATCTCCCTCTTTGATATTCAACAACAATGAGCTTTTCAATCATATTTCCAACATTTTCTTCTTGTACAAATTAATAATCTAGACTAAGGAAAGCATTAGTACAGGGACTAAAAATGTAAAACATATCAATACAAACTATATAGCTCTACACAAGATTTTTAGATGCAAGCGTATTATCTTAATAAAATGTGATATATTTTGTATTTTTAATAATCTTAAAATCACAATGTGACTCAATGTGACTGTATCATCTTTTTTCCAATGGTGCATACTTGGACTTATGAAATTTCATAGATGTGAAGAAGCAAAATTTGGAATATACATCTTTCTTGGGGGCTTTAGAAACTAGAATGTGGTTTCTAAGTTAGGCATTAATTTTAGAGTCATGCCTTTCAAATGAAGTATGCATAATATCATAATTTCATTCTTTGGAACTATTATAGATTTAAAGATTCAAATTATTATAATTATCTCCATCACCTTTCTCCAGAAGAAAAAATGAAAATCATAATTAGGGTGATAGCTTAGAAGGGGAGAAAAACTTTGAGAAGAGATGTGAGGACTCACCATACAGACTAGAGGCACCCATTCCCCCTTTTGGATCTCTTAACCCCTCCCATCAATTGGGCACACCAGAGTTTCCATGTGCTAACATAAGGTAAACTAGAAGAGGTCTGAGACCTACCTAGAAGAGGGCCAAGACCATATGAGACACCCAATAGCAATGAAAAAAATGGGAGAATTTCAATCACAAAAAAAATCAAAATCAAGATGGAAGTTCTATAAAATTTGAGAAACAATGCCAAAACTCACCACAAATGCCCATTTCTCCATTTGAATTCTTCGACAACTCCATTCATGTCATATTCATGTAATATTCCCCTGTGCCTAAGACAATATCTCCAACACTACGCCAACATAAAAATTGCTTTATCATTTATTCTTGGCCCCATTAAATGAGCCACACTGTTGAATGTATAATATATTACCCTTGAATATAGTATGACCTTGAAACATAATAAACAACCAAAATTCCAAATCATAACACAAAGAATCTTGTAAATTGTAAAACAAACCTAAATGGCAACAAAACAACCATTTTCCTCTCTCAGCCAAGAAAATTCATACATGGCTTTTGCTTGAGCTTTGTAAGAACACATTTGTTGATTGTCTCTTAATAAAAATTTATCCTCCAAGATGTGCCACCACATAGTTTTCATGTGTTTTTTTAATGTGAAATTAAATATTTGTTCATTATATTTCCTACTCTATAGAGGCGCTATGGTGCGTGCGATTTATTTCTAAGTTTTTGTATATCCCATTAAGTTGGAAACATGTTTATCAACTTTGTGGCAAAATATTGGCAAAAGCTAAATGGATATTTACTTTTTTTGCTTCTAGAAGAAGGAAATCATTATATTATTTATTTTATGTAGTGCCTCTCATGTTTGTAGTCTGTACCTTGTCCATTTTTGATTCGAGAGATACTAGATACTCTTATTATTTGTACCTTATGATGACCTAAGGGTCACATGTTATACTTTGATTCAATACCATAGATGCTTTACTGCTATACTGTTCAATTTATCATATTTGCATGTTGATGCTATTTTGAGATGATAGTAGATCTATGATGATATCTGGTTATATGGTTTATTGGACATATTTGTTGATTATGTTATGAGATGGATTTTATGCTATGGTTATTTACTTCATTCTTGTTCTTTACGCTTTCTTGTTCTTTTTTTTTGATCGGTAAGAGGCCGAAGCCAAGATCAATGAATCATTATATTATTTATTAAGCATGATCATGAGTAGATTTGAACCCAAGACCTCTTTGATAAGAGGCTCATAATTTACCATTTTTTTGTAGGCTCTTGCCTATAAACATTGCAGAATTATATGCATGAATAATGATATTTTTTTTCTCCACTAGTACATTTGAGGTTATTTTTCGACCATTATTGGTCAAAATTTTGACCCATTTTTTGACCAAATCTCGACCAAGTTTGACCAACCCATTGGTCAATAATTTTTTGGTCAAAATTTCAATCAAGAAATGAAAGCACAAGAAATCCACCAAGCTTGTCTTCCATTTTTGAGGACAGGAATGATGGTGACCCTAGTGCAGAGTCATGGGCTTCAGCACTGATTGCAGAGCTAGATCATATCAAAATAGAAAAGGTCATTGGCAAAGCTAAGAAGCTCAGTGATGTGTTCAAGGTAGATTTGATGGATGATTTCCTTGAGATGAAGAGATTGGCTTCCATGGATTCAACTGGATTGGATCAGGCAGAAGTAGGAAATTTAGATGAAATAACTGACAAGAATGTTTTAGGAAATTTTTAATATTTCATCTAATCAAGAAGATAGAGCTTTCTTAGAAGAAGCTCTTGCACAAAAAGAATCAAAGCTTCAAAATGTCAATCAAGAATGCTTTGAGTTGTTAAAAAAAATTAACCATTTATAAGAAAATCTAATTGTTCTGCAAGCTAGAAACACTTGGAATGAATCTACCCTAGTTAGTCTCAAAGAAAAGTATGTTGAGGGTGTAGATCTACACAAAATACTAGATGAGGTCAAATATGCCATGGAAATAGATGCTGAAAGTACTAGAGATTCTTAGACACATATCTGGTCTTCTGTGAAAGCTAACTTCACTTCTCATTCTGATATTGGGATTAGAATTAGTTCTATTGATGCAGAGTTTGCAACTATTATTGTCAGCGTCGTTAATTTCTTACAATTTATAGCCCAAGAACCTGAAAAGACTAAAAATTTTAAATCATCAGATACTGATAAACTAGTTTTTAGAATTCAAGAGTTTTCTCAGTTAGTGGATTACTTTTTGTAGTGCAAAGAAAACATTACAGAGTTAATTGTTGAATTGATATCTTTGTTATCTCAATTTTGGAAAATGTTTGCTCTTGGTTTCAGTGAAATCTTCCAAAATGAAGCCACAGATTTTGGCAACCCATTGCCCAACCTGATGCAATCTAGTTTTCTTCATAATTCAATTAGTATAGATAATTTCACAAGACAAGAAAGTGCTTAGGATCTTTCAGGAGAAGAAAAGGCTAATAGCCTACACTTTCAACTAACTGTTGGAAATTTATACATAATTAGGAAGCTTAACAACATTCAAGTAGAAAAAACATCTTTGGAATTTGAGTTGAAGACCCAGGTAAGCATAATTGGAGAGTTAGAAGAGGAGCTTATGTGCTTCAAGAGTGAGAATGAAAATCTAGAAATAGTCTTGGCTGCAACCAAAGAGGATCTTGGACACACAAAGTATCAGATTATTGAGTTAAAAGAGGAGCTCATACTTCTCAAGAGTGAGGATGCCAATCTTGAAGAAGTCTTCACTGTAACAAAAGAGAAGCTTGATCACACCCAGCATCAAGTTATAGAGTTGAAGGAACAACTTACGCATTTGAAGAGTGACAATGCTAATCTAAAAGGTAGTCCTAGCTGCAACTAAAGAGAAACTTGAACACACAAAAAGTCAACTTACTAAATCAAAACAAATGCTGGAAAACTTGCAAATGCAGCTGGAATCTGCTAAGGAATCAAAGCAGTTATTAGAGAATGAACTAGCAGCCATGATTTCACATAAATTAGATATTAAACCTCAATTCAAGGCAAGAGAAACTGAGATGAAAGGGTTGTCTACAAAAGTGGATGCTTTGGAGCTAGAGCTTCAGGAGGAGCGCATGCAATACAAAGATGCCATTACCAAGTGTGAGGTTTTAGAGGAGTAGTTACAAAGGTTTGTGAAATGCTTCAATCCTGTTTCAAATATACCAAATTGATGTATATTTTTTCCTAAGATATGTTGAGTTCTATCTAATTTTTTTTATAACTTCTTTAGCATGCATGTATTCAGTTTCAAACCTAGGGTTTCTGAACTAATGTGAAGATTTTTAATTGGATACCAAGAAGGAATAATTTTTTGAGTATTCCTAAAGTTTTGTATCAAAGGAATAAATTAGAAAGAGATTGGTATTAACCAGCCTGCTTGGAACCCCTCATATTTAATCTATGCTCTTTTCTTATTTGCTAAATATACAAATCAAAAGTATGCGTATATTACTAATTTGTGCTTGCTTTCTATTTATTCTCCATGCTAACCAATGTAAAGTTCATGGTTAAAGTACACTGACATTTTCTATTTTATCATCACAATGAGATTTAAACTATAAGATTTAGCATGAAGATCTACTTGGCATGAAGGCATGTTTTCCTATCTTATTTATGTAGAAGCAAATTACACGATAATAAATGTCCAAGAATGTATCATGGATAATTGACATGACTTAAATATAGGTAAGTCTACCAGATCTTCACAATCCATGTTAAATGCTGATTTGTTTTTGGGATAAATTGTGTGACAGTTTTTAGCATCAATGTTTCAGATCATACTACATGATCCATCATCAGGATATGGGAGAGTAACGTTGATAGATCACGTAGGATGATCCAAAACATTGATGCTAAAAATTATCACAAAATTGATCCAAGAAACAAATTAACATTTGAGTATAGTTGCCTCGAAATGAGGTAGAACTATCCAAAAGGGACTATATAAACTGAGAAAAATATGGTAGTTTTGTGATATGGATATCTAATACAAACAACTTTCTCTCCTTTTAATATCAACTAGATAAAATGGTCTGAAAGGTTTTATCAATGCTTTCATGAATGATTTTCAATATGAATTTTTAGAAAGCAAGTAAGAATATCATCTTTGTCAAATACGGCATATTTTTAATTCTTATGTTTGTCTTTATTTGGATAATATTCCTACTTCTATGTTTTATGCCCATTGATATACTTATGAACATTGCCAAAATTATTATTTTCCATGACATACAAGGGTCTAAAACAATCAGAATTGGACAAAATAGACCAAAAATGTAAAATTGAGAAAATACTCAAAATTATAGTACTAAAACATTACAAATAAGTGATTTTCAAAAACATTGTAAGCATTTACAATGGACTTAAAAATACTACACATTTAAAATTATGGACAATTGTTATGTAAATTGGATACTTGCATAAACCATCAAATTTCTTGCAAAAATGAAACTTTGCTTGATATGTTTATGAAATTGATAAAAAAAGGGTCTTCTTCTGAGGTGGCTCTTGCTGCACATGTTGCAGGTAAATTATAGTTAGAAATGTTTTACATAGTAGCTCTATTGCTATTCCACAAGATTTTCTAATTTGGGAGATGAAAGAATTTTATAAATTCTTTCAGGTCTACTAGCAATCACAATTGGTGCTGGTGAAGTAGCCCATAAAGTGATGGAAGACTCTATTCCAATTTTTTCTTGTGCATGTAAAATTGCATCAGATGCAAAAAAATATTCAATGGTATGAAATTCTAGTTTGCGACCACAAGTTAAATATTTGGTTTTTTTTGGAAATATTTTGAAAGTCTAGAACTCTAATGTGGAGATCACTTTTGACATGCACAACTAACCTACAATATTGCCTAGCTACTCATTGTATTTCCCTTAGTCTACATCACAAAATATTTAGATTTTGATTGTTGTTTATACATAGAAGAGTGCACAAATGTGGAAAATAATGCAAACCTTGAATGTGAATGTTAAGATTCTCTATCTTTTCCTTGGCATTGGAGTATAGAAGTGTGAATGGAAATATTCCCATAGTCTAGAATCATAAGGTTACACAAAAAAAAAGATTTATTATTTTACTTTCACTCGAGGGTGAACAAATTATAGATTAGATGATGAAAGACTATGTCAATTAGTGCAAAATTTTGGCTAATTTTTTTATGTTATCCCTAATAGAGCCCAACAAAAAGAGAAGGCACATGAAAGGCCTCTAAGAATTCCAAAAAAATTTGAGTTTTAGTAGCATATAATATTTGTCAATTGATGCACCATAAAAAGTTATAGTTAGTTTTCTTTATAACATATGGCTTAAGATAATAATGGAGGCCTGAACTCCCAAATAGTTAAGCCTTTTTTGGTACATCTAGAGTGGCCAAACACTTGGCAAGTCGAGGTAAGACATTGTTATGAAAATGATTAAGGATGGGCTGAACTTGTGTAATCACTTAGTGCATCATTTAACTTTCCAAATGAATTGGGTATAAAATGCCCCACTTTTGTCTCTGAAATCTACAAAAAAAATCCAAGCTATATATCATCTTGGTATTTTTGTGGCACACCCCCATTTTTCATTCCCATTCTAAGATTCTTAGGCACCCGAGTTGACCCTAGTTTATTAAATATTTCTTTAGATATCTCATGGTATAGAATCCCTTATTATATTTTAGGAACTTCTATCTATCCCCAAATAGTGATGGTGAATTTATTATGGCATCTAATCATTCTTAAAGAGGGCTTGGTTTTTGTTAGGGTGATTCAAGCCATATGTAAATAGAGCTGGGAATGTGCAACCATCCCCAAAATAGAAGGATTCTTGACATCTCTTAGAATTCTCTAGAGTTCCTAAAGTATCTTGGAAGTGTCTAGGCATTCTCTAGTTTAAACACCTAGGAACAACAAAAGAAAAAAGGAAGGAGTTGGGCCCAAAGGCTCCTTTACTTTACTGCAAATGCTTCTATCTGCAAGTGATAATGCAACTAGTTCTTGGACAAGGTGTGAGGGGTTGTAAAAATTTAACCTTGAAAAAAGGATTAAAGGTGGGCCTGATATGAATCCCTATAAAGCTAGTTTTGTTGTAGGTAGAGATAGGTTATTGTCAAAAGATGATACTCAGCCTTAAAATAGTAAAGTAGATTTGGTATAGTTAAATGCTTACACATATGGGCTATTTATGAATCCTAAGACCTCAAAGATAGTTCAGAGGTGTGCAAATTCCTCACTTATCAAAACTTGTGAGCAATGGTGTAGATAAGAACCACTTACAATACTAGAAGATGATTTTAGTTAATGAATCTAGAATTCCCAATCCTAAAATTTAGGTAGAAAAATGTATTCTAATGGCTCATAAAGAACTTACACAAAAAATGAATATACAATAGAAGATGAAAACCCTCAAGTATTGTATGAGACATCCAAAACTTCATAATATAAATTAGCTTTTCGCCACTCCTTTAACTTGTCACTATCGAACACCACCCATGCAATCCAAGTAAAGGAACCTCCCAAAATCAGTGTGAGAAGAGAGGGAAATAAAATTTCAATCCATATAGCATTTTTATTCTTAGAGAAATCATTGGCCCAAGCATTGATTGAGGATTCAAGTGTTACACAAAAGAAAACAATGCAGAAGAAAACCCTTACACAGCTCCAACTCCTTCGTGCGCTCAAACATCAATGAAATCAAAAATGTTTTTTCATGTTGAAGTTAAGCCCATGTTGGTCAAAATTTTGACCAACATGAGCTTAGATTTTTAAAAAGAGGATTTTTTCCTTCTCCAATCCGACCAACGTAAACCTTTTTAATTGATGGTCAAAAATTTTGGTCGAAAAATAAGGTCAAATGTAGTAGTGCTTGAATGTTTATGTAATGGTATATTTTAAGACAAATACTAGTGTTGTTAAATTACCCTATGGATTGAGGTAGAGGTTTGGGTAAGCCAAGACATGGATAGAGGGGGTATAAAGTGTAGACTCTAGATTACATGTTGACATCATCCACTACAACTCCCAAGTGATGGTAGCTACAAATTCTTCTACTCCACATCCTTGGGGTTGCTGATTGAGATAAGCTTGGTAAATCCTCTATGGCTAACATTGTGTTGTGTTGATAGTCATTTAAAGTCCATTGCATTGTGTTTAAATTTTGGATGTATCACCTTAGTAATAGTTTAGGCATGTGTTAACCTGTCGGATATATTTAATTTTCTAACCATAAGCCCAGTTTAAGGAATTGTTAAGAGGTAGATCTAATTAAAGTTTAAAATATTTGACTTCCTAGTTAAAGCCATCAGCTTCATTGAGATGGAAATGTTCTAAAATTAAAGAAAACATAGACTTGCAAACAAAGAAAGATGGGAAAGGAAAATCCAACTGCAATTTAACCCACAGTTGACTAAGAGTGAAGACTAGTTAAGGTAATAGAGATTTAATTTTACAAAGGGTAAAGAGATTTTAAAAAAATTTAGCCAACGCCATGGATTTTAGCTATGGTTTAGTTTAATGGTAAATTGTAATTTGATAGATTAATCATCAAAATCACTAAGATTTAGACCTGGGTGCATGACATTATGACAATTTAATAACAATATGTAGTCTAGGATTTAGTCAAAAAACATAATCTGGATGACTCGATTTCAAACCTTAGATGATCATAAGCAATTCAATGTACTCTTCAAATGATTCATAAGAGTAATTTTTCAATTTAAAGGGGGAAATAATTCTTCAAATGATCCAACTCCCTAACCTTGTATTACATCTTTCAAATACGTGCATCTATGTACAAAAAGAAGAGAATAAAATGAGGATACATACCGATCGATCTAAGATCACATTGGGATAATAGATTATAATGCATTGCAATGGAGCTTAATGTTAGAGTTTGAGGAATAACTATTTCGAATATTTGAATTATGAGGATCAATAAACCCTCATAAGAATATTTTGGAAAAACTAATTAGAAAGAATCAAAATAAGCATACCTTTAAATAGCTTTTTTTGCAAATTAGAGGTTGCTCTTTGGAGATTCTCTTGCAGATTTCAATGGAACTCTTATTTTGTAGTTTTCAATGCGTGAATGCAGAGGGAGTGGTGAGCTACAAATTGAGTTCAATAGTCGAGGGTGTGGGGGGCTAATTCAACTATGCTGGCCCAGTTCTTTTCTACCCCTACTCTTCACCCTAGGTTTGCATGTAGGGAGTCCAAGCATAAGGATGAAGAAGTAGGAAGCAGTGATATCCTAAATCTATTTTGATAGAAAATGTTAGGATGAGTGATGACAGTTTGTAGGGTTAGAAGAATGTAATGCTACAAATTCAAAGTAATAATTCTATAAATTGTTTGGAAATGCCTGGAAGAAAAGATAAAATTAAAAGCAAAGGATGTATGATATTGATGATCACAAAAGTCATCTTGAATCTCTCGGATTGAATGTTAATGATTATCAGCGAAATGAAAGAAATAAAAGGAAAAATGTTGAATTGGTTGCAATAGGAGCTCCACAAGATAGGGTTGTGGAAGTTGTGGTGTGTAGATAAGAAATGACTCTAGGCCTAATGCTTATACTAATTCTATAGGAATAATGAAATAGAAAAATGAATGATGAAATTGTTGTTGTAAGTAAAGACCCTGTGATCGCTATTAATAATGCCTATGCATGATGTGTGTAAGAACACTTAGTTACTAGTAGTTATGCAATGAGTTCGGCTTGTTGAAGTAATGATGAGAGTTATACTATAGGGATTTATTTCAAAACAAGGAGATGCACTATCAAAGCTACCAAAGTTTTGTAGATTACAAAATTTTGAACCATTTCTAAAGAATTCATAAGTTTGTCTTCTAAAAAAAATGAATTTGAGAGAGTAAGATTATTATATGACAATTTTTCCATAACCCAAATTCTTGAGAAGTTGTAATGCTCCTACAGTTGTTAGGTCGAGTAACACAAATGTCCTGCCTGTAGGGGAAATGTGATTTGGGGCAGAGGAAAGTAGTTGCGGCAAAGGACTGAACTAGGAAAATAATCACATTATTCCTTATTTATAATATGTATATGCTAATTTAAATTTGGAGAAAAAGTTTTTCATATTTATCACTTCTCCAAATATAAATGAAGTAAAAGGCTGCTATGGTTGACATTTTAGATTGTATGGACAACTACATTTGGAAATTTCAATAATGCTACATTTTTAGTGGACAGGATATTTGTAAATAAAATTGAAATATGTTTTTGACATTCTTGATTATGTGAATTGGAGGATTTTACACTGTAAGTAAAACCGAATTGTTATATGAAATCCAATGAAATAAAGGCTTAAACTAGTAGCTAATTATAGAATCAAATGTGCAATGAAGTTGCTTTCCAGTAAGGCCAATGGCTCTTTAAAAAGTGAACTACTGATGGCCTAATCCTGATTAGCTAGATTGTGGTCCACTTCATACTGGTTAAGAGTTCCATAGCACAATTTATGCATGTGAGTTCCTAAAATAGTTTGGGCTACCATGTTTTTGGTTGTAAGGTAGAGCTATTAGCCTTTAGGTGATACTATTGTTGTAATTAGAAATGTCATTCCCTAACACAAAACATACGAATGAAAGCTCCCAAAACATTTTGGAGTGTCATGTTTCTGGTTGCAAGATGGAACTTAGATAATCTAGCTATACGTGGAAATGCCATTCCATGACATAAAATCTATGCTTGAGATCTACCAAAATAGTTTGAGTACCATGTTTCTGGTTGCAAAATTGAACCATTAAGTAATTCTCTTGCTATGATTATAAATGTCATTCCATAACACAATTTATGCTCTATAGCTCCCAAATCAATTTGGATTATCATTTTTTTGGTTACAAGATAGAACCGTTAGGTGATATGCTAACTGCATTAAAAAATATCATTCCATAGCATAATATATATTGGAGGTTGGATTCATACATGAATTTTGAATAAAACCCAAAATGATGGTTTACTTCAAAAACAAAAATACTGTAAAGTCTACATTTTCCTTAATTCGAAGAGCTTTGCACACAATAGATAAATAAAATGAAAGATGTGGATTGAAAGAAAATGCAAGGGCATATACAAAATGTCATTTGACATACTATACATGATCTAGTTATTGTATGAATATGAAGGAATTTAATATATTTTAAAAATGATATTAATAAGCACTATAAAAAATCATAAAGAAAATTTAACAAGAATAATAATGAACCAATCTTGAGTGCAACAATCCATATGCTTGGGCTCCCAAAATATGGCCACCTCCAAGATTTAGGTGGAGATGCACAAGTAGTGTCAAGACAGGGACAAGAAATCTCGTTACCTACCAATCATATCATTGTCTCCCTCCTTCCTTGATTGGTCTTCTCATCGACAATGAGCACCAACCAGGGATTGAAATGGTTTGTCGACTAGGAAAGGAGGAATGAGAGGCAGGGGAAACTCTTTCTTAAACTATTGGATGGGATTCGGGATCTGAAAAGATGGACTGCCACTTCATATCTTTTCCTGCCATAATGCAGAAGAAAACCCTTACACAACTCCAGCTCCTTCACATGCTCTCAAACATTAATGAAATGAAAAATGTTTTTTCATGTTGAAGTTAAGCCCGTGTTGGTCGAAATTTTGACCAACACGAGCTTAGATTTTTTAAAAGAGGATTTTCCCCTTCTCCAATCCGACCAAGGTAAACCTTTTTAATTGATGGTCAAAATTTTTGGTCGAAAAATAAGATCAAATGTATTAGTGCTCATAAATATTTTGTAAGTTTGACCTAAGATAGCATATACATACTAACAAATCTAAAAAATAATTATATATAATATTTATCCAATAAAGTTTGATCTAAGATAACATATTGTGACATACTAACAAATTTAAAAAAAATAATTATATATTATATTCATCCAATAAAAATATAGAAACCAACACATAAAGCAATTAAACACAAGAATATAGATTAATATCTAAATTTTGATCAAAGAATAATATTCTCATAAAAGCATCAAAAAATTTAAATTATAAAAAGAAAATTTCTTTTCAAATTTAATACTTCTAAATAATAATAAAAAGTGTTTCATTAATTATAATATTTCTAAATTATAAAATTAAATTGTTTCATTAATTACATATAGGAGATGGCTTAGTATAGAACTTTCTATGTATTTGTGTAATTGGATTGTCTCCTTATTTCAATAAAATTATTCTCAACATAAAAGGATTTTGTGTTCAAAACTATTTCAATTTTTGATCTATTTCGCAATAGTAGCATCGTTTAAGTTTACATTTTTTTCAATGATAATTATATTTCATGTTAATCATCATTTAAATATATTAAAAACACATGATATGGTTAAGAATTTTTAATTGAAAACTATACTCTTCATATAGAATCTCGAAAAGCCAATATAAAAATGTGAAAGGATCAGTGAGGAGAAGCCTTGAATTTATTGACAAATGCCAAATTCATGAAGTGATTGCTGCCTGCGAAAACCTTGCACCACAACATCTCATAAACGAAGCACTCAAATTTTCATGAGTTGGCTGGGCATGTGACATTTATTTCCATTTCCATTAGTTCATAGTCCATCTGTACTTGCAAAGCACACATGCTTTTTTCCTGTTCCATAGTTTGCATAGTCAAATGCTAAAAACTAGAAGTATGATGCAGGCATTCGGGCAAGCGAATGAACTGCCTGGATATTCGTTGCCATAATATCCCACATGGGATGTGCAATGGAAGTTGTAACTTTATATAACCCACACTCTGCAGATGGTAAATAACTAAGCCGCAGGGTATGTAGTCTTAACCACCATATGTCTTGCTTGGCTGGTGGAAAGAAGGTGCTTGGTTGGTAGTGAGCTAGATTATTTGGACAGTACAACTTTTTCACTGGAAAATGACTGTGATGCGCCTAAATTTTTTGAATGTCCATTATGAAAGTCTCTATGAAAAAATAAAATATTCCTCCAAATAGTAGAGTCGAGGTGTCACTACTCAGTTCTGCTAAATTTATTTTCTCTATTGGTTGCTCAAAGGGCAAAAATTTGCAAGAAAAATATGATGAAGATATAGAGAATTTAAATTCAGATCTGAAAAATTAAATTGTAGATCAAATAATGACTATACCTAAACTGCAAATCGGGGCCTTCGGGTTCCAATTTGCAAATTTTTATTTTACTTCATGGTCAACTTTGGCTGAAGATAGCCAAATTTATAGTCGATCTTCACCAATTTAGCATTTTGGACACAATGGTGAGGTCAAATCTGGCTCTAGATGCTCCCAATTTCTACAGTATTCTAGATTCGGGCTGAGGTGTTGAAGCAACAATGGTCTCAAATGGCTATGTGATGAGAAAATCTCCAAGCTCTAATACCATGTAAGAATTTTCCTAAGGGAAAAATTCACCCAAGAATTAAGAACTCAAACACAAGCACAACTATAGACCAGAAAGAGTATGATTAGAATGATGATATATTCATTCAATGTAGAATGAAAGTACACTAGGAGTGATTTTATATAAAGGCCTCTAAGATGCATCTAGAATGCCTTGTAATTAGCATTATGATAAGTAATACAACTAGGTAGATGTCCACTGGATATGGGTTATCCTCCATTAAGCATGGAAGTAAGTGTGATGATGAGAGGATAAGCCTACAAGGGTGTGACATGCAAATTAGTGTTGTAAACACCATGTGCTAAAATAGAGTTGTGTACTCTTGTGTTGTCAACATGACAACTCAAAAAGGTGCACAAACTCCTAAGTGTCTCATAAAATAAAATAATAAAATAATGCAAAATAATAAAATATTACATTAACCTAAGTAAACTTAAGTAAGTGTAAATAGTAAATACGTATTTACACAACAATAATACTTTATCCTTTGATTTGAATTTGATGAGAATTTTGTTAGAAACAAAAGTCCACCAAGATAACTAAGAGGGGGTGGGGGGCGGGGGGGTTGAATTAGTTATCCAACTATTAAAATATTTATCTTCTTTAAACAAACTTAACCATTCAACCAACGTAAAAAACCATAATAAGATGCACATAGACAATTACACTAGATATGTTGACTAGGGAAACCCTTGATCAGAGGGAAAACCTCCGTGGGAATGATGCCCACAAGATGATGGACTAATATAAATATTCCTTGTTAGAGGATTGACCCTATTAGGAGTCTACTACAACATTTAGTACAATGAGTCCCTATTAGGAGACTTTGAATCCCTATTAGGATATTCCAACCCTATTAGGAGTTGTGGTATAATGTATGCAAGAAGAGCCCACTATCGAAAAATGCAATTTCAACTACAAGAAGAGCTCACTGCTCAAACAAGTAATTTATTGTTATCTTCTTTTTTCCTCTATTCTTTCCTCTATCTTGTCAACCAGACCAATCATTGTCGGACCTTGTAGACCAATTCACAAACCTCAGATCCAAATGCCAAACCTCAGATCACTCAACAAAACCTCGGCAATGAAGTTTCCTTCACTTCTACACTACTCTACTCAATTTCACATTCCACAATCTCTATTGATTATCATCAATTCACATTGCATTCATTAAATACCATGATAATGGGAAATGTCCTTCCTTTATACTGAGTCCATAAAACAATTCCTTGAGTTGGCTGTTAGACCTTCTCAATTAATTATTATAGGACCTCATTAAGAACAAGTTACACTTAGCGATAACCTTAATCTTCCACCTTGCAACTTGAATAACTTTCTATACATGCAATATTATTGTGAGTGATATTAGCCACATCATCCTCAACATGTCTTCTCCATGTCCTCAACCTCGATCCTTAAGATATCAACTCTTCTGAGAGATATAACAAGTTTTCCAGAACATGCCTCTGTAAACTCTATCTCAGAACAAACATCATCAAAACTTACATAACTTCTTCTAGACTTATCCTTTCTTCTTCTAAAATTAACTACATCTATTAGATACTTAGAATTATCTCCCATAACCTTTAGTGGTTATAATGCTCAACTAGCCATCCATACCAACTTGATCTTTCTGATGTTCTTTTGTTTGATACCACATAAAACTTCCTACGTTGACATCAATGAAAAACTTAGTCACGAACGAAACATATTATCATAGTGGTACTCCCCCATAGGAATTTCATTAATATTCATGCTTCCAACCAATCTTGCAATAATCTTCCAAATCTTCCAACAATCTCCCTCTTTGGCATTGATGGCAATATAGATGAAAAACATTCACCTTCAAATCCTCTTCATCAATCATACTCCCCCATTGAAATACCTCAATGTGCTCTATACTAAACTATTATTCTACATACTCTACTTATGCCAAACTTCTCCCCTTTAACATAATGTTTTTCATGCAAAACTTCTCCCTTGTTGACATCAATGTCAAAGGTAACCAACTCTACTGCATCAAACTCTACAACAACTTACTAGCTTGAGTGTCAAAAGACATTGTTCAAAAAAACATCAACAAGAGTCCTAGATGACTCTATCCTTCACATATACTCCTCCATATAGGAAGCATCAACATCCAGTCCAAACAAACAATGGTGCTCTGTTACCTTGGATTGATGCACTCTTGCATCTTCTACTCTGATGTAGGAAGGGGCATAACCCCAAGCATACCTTGAAAATACTTAAAAGACTCTTTGGGAAGAGGCTTAGTGAATAAATCTAAAATCTTCTCTTTAGTGCTCACATACTCCAATCTAATTTCCTTTTCTACAACTTTTTCTCTCAACACATGATATTTAATAGAAATGTGCTTAGTCCTTGAATGTAATATTGAATTCTTAGACATATTTACCATGCTTGTGTTGTCACAATATATAATAATAGGTTCACTTATTTCTATCCTTATATGCTTCAGCATTTGCTTCATCCAAATAACTTGATTGTAATTATTTTCCACTACAACATACTCTACTTCTACTGTACTTTGAGATGTACAACCTACTTCTTGCTTAACCAAGAAACCAATCTTCCTCCAAGAAAGAAAGCTCCTACACTAGTGCTCTTTCTATCATCCATACTACCTACCCAATCTGCATCAGCATAAGAACTTAGAGTAAAACCATTAGATCTTTCATAGCATAATCCAAACTCAGATGTTCCCTTTAGATATCTAAATATCCTTTTCATTGCTGCATAATGTTCTTCTCTTAGATCAGCTTGGAATCTTGCAACAATTCCAACTATATTTGCTATATTTGGCCTTGTGTGAGTTAGATATTGTAATCTTTTGATTATAGATTTGTACTTCTTCTACTCAACAATAGGTGTCTCATCCTTCTCTATTTGATCCAATTCTTCTTTCATAGCTTGCTTCCAATAGTCATCTTTACATGCTTCATCTGCATTCTTAGGCTTAAGTTGAGATATCAAGAATAGTTCTTCATTTACTCTACTTCTTGTCATCACCTCGTTGTCTTTGCTTCCAATGATCTTTTCAGATGAGTGATTCTTTATCATCTTTCTTCCTAAAGTAGGAGTTACTATCTCAACTCTTGGCTCCACTGAAGGTTCCAAGCTTTGTTCCTACCTTGGCTCTCCTTCATTATGCAAATCATTGTTAGTCTCAAGAGATACCTCACTATTCCTTGGCTTAGTAACAACATCATCATCTAAATTATAGTAAACTATTCTCTCTTGTATTATGAATTTCTCATCAATTCTAAAATTTTTACTTTTCATAATAGTCTTAGTTCTCTAATTGTAACATATATAAGCATTGATTTTCAATGAATAACCAAGAAACATACCTTCTTCACTTCTAGAATCAAACTTACCTATGTCATTATCTCTCTTTATGTAGCATTTACTTCCAAATTTTCTGAAATACTTAACTATAGGTGAGTGACCAAACCAAAGTTCATAAGTTATCTAATTTGTGTCCTTCCTAACTTGTACTCTATTCATAGTGTAGACTATTGTATAAACAACTTCTCTCCAAAGTGTCTTGGATACATCATTCTCTGCTAACATAGCTCTTGCAACTTTTGTAACTGACTTGTTCCTTCTCTCTGCAATGCCATTCTATTTAGGGGTTCTTGAAGCTGATAGTTGTCTTTTAATTCCATTTTCTTCACAACACTTGTTAAACTCATTTGAAGTAAATTCTCCTCCTCTATCTAATCTTAAACATTTAATCTTCACACCAGATTCATTCTCAACTCTATTCTTAAATATCTTGAAGTTATCAAATGCCTTAGATTTCTCTTTAAGAAATACAACCACATCATTCTATAAAAATCATCAACTAGAATCATGAAATACCTTTCACCATAGAATCCTTTAGTCTTTGTAGGACTTCGTACTGGGAAAAGAAGTTCTGTTATGCTTTGCCAAAACACATTCCTTACAAATTGTGTTAGTAGGCTTTACAATCTTTGGTAAATTTTCAACAAAAAACACTCTACTAGTCTTTACAATACTATCAAATTTTATATGACATAATCTCTTATGCCATAATCAATTGTAATCTACCTTTGCAACCAAACATTTCATTTTAGTAGGATTCAATTGAAATACATTACCTCTAGATTTGGTTCCTGATCCAATTACCTTTCCATCTTTAGCTTTGATCATGCACATCTTTTCTGTGAACTACAACTGATAACCTTTGTCTACTAGTTGTCCAAAACTCAAAAGATTTTTCTTTAAACCATCAACAAAGTATACATCCTTAGTATTAGTTTTACCATCAAGAGTTATAGTTCCAATACCTTTTACTTGGCATGTTGCATTGTTTCCAACTTTGACAATTTCTCCATGTAACTTTTGAAGTCAACAAACTTGTTCATATCACCGGTCATATGATGTGAACAACCACTATCAATTATCCAATTATATTTCTTCTCAACCTGTGATACCAAAGCTACCTTCTCTGGATTTTCTTTAATTGCCACAAATCCAATTTCATCATCACTAGCACTTAATGCTTGTTCATTAGAATCATTATCTTCATTTGCATACAAAAAATCTCTATCTTTTCTAGGCTTATGATTTCCCTTATAATTTTTCTCCCTTTTAGGACACTTAGATACATAATGAGAAAATTCTTTGCATGTCCAAAAAACAAAAATCTTCATACCTTTAGGTTCTCTCTTTGTAGGTAGATCACTGCCTTCCTTTGTCTTTATATCTTCTTTTGATCTAGATCTAACTTCGCTTGTGCTATTGTTCCCTTGTATACAACAAAAGGATTCTAGATCTATAAATTCAATACTCTGCTCTTTACACAAATTTGGTAATTCACCAAGAATTTCCATTACCTGGGTTTCAAAATTTCCTCTGCCAGATGTAGGACTAATTTCTCTAAATATGTTTTCCATGGATCTCCCAAAGCTGTTAAAATTTTTCTTCAAGGACCTGATGCTTTGATACCAATTATTAGAAACAATAGTCCACCAAGATAACTGAGAGGGGTTGGGGGGTGAATCAGTTATCCAACTATTAAAACATTTATCTTCTTTAAAAAAACTTTACCATTCAATAGAAGTAAACAAAAACCATAATGAAATACACATAGACAATTACACTAGATATGTTGATTAGGGAAACCCTTGATTAGAGGGAAATCCTAGTGGGAATGATGCCCACAAGATGATGTACTAATATAAGTATTCCTTGTTAGAGGATGAACTCTATTAGGAGTCTATTATAATATTTAGTATAATAAGTCCCTATTAGGAGACTTTGAATCTCCATTCGGAGATTCCAACCTTATTAGGAGTTGTGTCAAACCTATTAGGAGTTGTGGTATAATGTTCGCAAGAAGAGCTCACTGTCCAAACATGCAATTTCAACTATAAGAAGAGGTCACTACTCAAAAAAGTAATTTATTGTTATATTCTTTCCTCTATTCTTTCCTTTGTCCTTTCAACTAGACTAGTCAATGTTAGAGCTTGTAAACTAGGTCATGAACCTTGGATCCAAATGCCAAACCTCAGATCACTTAGCAAAACTTTGGCAATGAAATTTCCTTCACTTTCGCACTACTCTGCTCAACTTCGCATTCTGCACTCTCTGCTGCTTATCATCAATTAACATTGCATTCATTTGATACCATGATAAAGGAAAATTTTCTTCCTTTATATCAAGTCCATAAAAAAATTCCCTAAGTCGACTATTAGACCTTCCCAATTAATTATTATAGGACCTCATTAAGAACACATTACACTTAGCGATAACCTTAATCTTCTACCTTGCAACTTGAATAACTTTCCATACACACAATATTATGATGAGAAAGCTTAGCCACATCATCCTCAACATGCCTTCTTCATGTCCTTAACCTCAATCCTCAAGATATCAAATCTGCTAAGAGATATAACATGTTTACTAGAACATGCCTCTGCAAACTATATCTCAGAAAAAACATAACCAAAACTTACATAACTTCTTCTAAACTTATCCTTTCTTCTTCAAACATTAACTATATATACCAGATACTTTGAAGTATCTCCCATAACCTCGGGTGTTTATAATGCTCAACTAGCCATCCATACCAACTTGATCTTTTTGTTGTTCTTCTGTTAGATACCACAAAAAACTTGCTATGTTGACATCAATGAAAAACTTAGTCATGAATGTAACATATTATCATAGTGGTACTCGCCCATAGGAATATCATCAACATTCATGCTTCCAACCAATCATCCAATGATCTTCCAAATCTTCCAACGCATTTTGAATCTAATGAACTTGTGCTATTCTAATGCTAACTCCTATTGTCTCTTACATAATTGTGATGTTTTGAGAGTCCATAACTATCTTGGACAAGTGCAAGAATTTAAGTCCCAAATTAGAGCAAGTTTTCTCAACCTTGAGAATGCTGCTAGAAATGGGTGCCCATTTAGGTCTAGCTATCCAACCTAAAAATTCAAAAAAAAGGGGTAAATAGGTAACAAATTTGTCAACATGGGTATGTATGTTGAAACAAGTATGTGATTTGTAAAAGTTTTGATTCATAAATAATTGTCTACAAACTTATTTTTGCATAAAAATGTTATATTTGTGTAATAAGTATGCATTTTATAGGTAACACATTTGTCAACATGGGTATGTATGTTGAAACATGTATGTGATTTGTAAAAGTTTTGATTCATAAATAATTGTCTACAAACTTATTTTTGCATAAAAATGTTATATTTGTGTAATAAGTATTGGTTATTTAAAAGTTGAATTCACCAACCACCATTTGCATTCAATTTCGGGTTAGGAATAGATTACTAGGACCAAGTCTATGTCTTGGACTTGCAAATTAATGGCCAAGTCATTAAAACCCAAATTTTTTTCCTTGCCATTAGACTTCTTACTATGAAAAATTTTAAAAATATATTTGTTGGGGGATTTAATAAATTTACCAATTTTTTTAAAAAATATTTATTAAAAAAATGGGTACAAAAACTTCAAATAGCATGCTTGTCTAATCTTTTTAAACATTTTCCCCATGCTTTTCAAAACACATTATATGACATCAATCTACGCAAAATGCACTTGAATGTTAAAAATAAAAAATAAAAAAATGATGAAATAGGTCAATTTATAGTGTTTGTACATTAGGGATTTCCAAAATGGACTTTAGAGTTCATAAGAATAAAATATTCAATAAAAATAAAAATAAATTTTAATTAATCTTTAATGTCATAGGTATCTTTCCCCAAAAGACCTACAGTTTTCATTATTAAGGTCAAAATATGGTGGCCATATACATGTATGGAATGGTTCAGAAATAGTCATTTTAAAAATGTGGTGTGAGATCCCGCCTCATATAGTATTTATAGGATCATGACTCTTAAGAGATTAATTCAACTATAATATGTTTTCATTACATCATTAAAACTCATTAATTAACTAATTGTATGTGTGAGTTATGGTTGTCGAACATGATGAGAGTTATGCATTTTTCTTTTGAAGGGAATACATTTAATGTTATTAAAATTATGAATGGTCTCTTATATTTTCCTTTTTGGAATTAAGATTTATTATTATAATGCACACACAATGACATGACCTAGAATATCTCTTTTAGAAAGGGAGGATTTTTGTGACAAAATAGAACTTTATTTGTCCAGTTAACTAGGAACATGATTCACAATTAAGATCAAGAGAATTTTATTATCTTCTTTTTTGAATTACTATTTGGATTTAAGTATAAGTAATGATTGTGATATGCAGGAAGTACAAATGATGATATAAAAGGATGAAGAAACTCTAATACTAAACCAACTACCCCTTAGATAAGTAATAGGTTAAGAATTTTGAAGGAAATATGGTTTTATTATTTGATATCCACGTGTCTATGAGAGTTATAATTTTGGGTCCCTAATAAGTTTTTTTATATCAATGTTCACATTGGATTTACAAAATAAACCCCCAAGGTCCATACCCTTTTAGCAGAGGCCAATTGGATGCATCATAAAAGATAAAGTACTTGATTTAACTCTCCTAAAGTTTACATTGAGATGAGTGATGAGTTTGAAGATTGTTGGGGTCATATGGGGGTAAAGGTACTAACTCCACCCCTATACTGCATTTATGAGTTAACACTTTAGGGATAGGGTATTATACTTTGTGTTCCCTCTTAATTAAGGAAAATAACTCATATGGAAATGAGGGAAATGTGACAATTTTCACCCTTCCATCCACATTTTCCATGTGATACTTCCTTATATTGAGTTTGTAAAGACTAAATGGGGCTTCATTCACTTCTCCATTTTTTGAAGAAATTTTCTAAGATTTTGAGAGTGGGGGAGAAAATTAGAATAAGGAAGAAGTCTTATGGAAAGAGGGAAATGAAGAGGAATTTTGCACTTACACTATCTCACCATAGAGTTCTTAATAGGAGTTATCATATAGGTCATCATCCCTTAATCATTGTTAGATCTGTCAACCTTAGAAACATATCCAAATCCTTGTCTAATTACATCCTAAATCAAATATTCCATCACATCTTATAATTGTTATCATTATCCTAGAAATCATTTCCCTTATGTCCTACATACACCATATTATTGTGAATATCCCTTGGCTCACACATTTTTCTAGGGTTGTTTATCTTGTCACTTGTGTCTTTCATCACCTTGTTCTATAGGTTGGTTTCCACATTTGATTATCTCATGTCTTCCAAAAGGTCATTAGTCTACCCTAGGTTGGCACATCTACCATCATCTTGAAGCTTTCACTTAGATTAAATCTCATCCATCCTTGATACCACAATAATCCTTAGAGTACTATAGGCATCACATCCTTAGAACTAATCCTTCACCATCATTATTTTCATCATCCCAAAAACCTATCCATTTTTTCATTAGTTAACACCTTCAGGTTTGTTAGAAAATCTATGAATCATAGGTTTTATGTCATCCTATCATCACTAGAAGATCTTAAGACTTCACCTTATAATTGGTGCCCACCATCATATTATTCTTGCATTCCACACCTAGGTGTAGTATCATTTCATTCCATCAACCACACATCTAAATAAAAACTAAAGGAAGAAAAAAGATCTTGAGCTATCATTTTGCATGATTCTTAATGACACGAATCCTTTTGAACTCCTCTCTTGAAAAGCTAATCCCGAATTAACTCCAAGATTCTGGGTGATCTTGCAACCTATTGAAATCTGCTTAGTTGAAGATAAATATGTTTGCTCATAGGGAGGCCTTTTCTAAATCTATCCAATTTTGGATAATATGTTCAATCTACTTGCTATGTCAAAAAAGTAACCACAAAAGAGATATATTTTGGTATTTTCTATTTTATGATGAATACAATTTGACAATGCAACTATATGAATTCCTAATTTAACCAACTGATAGAAAACCATATAACAAAGATAAGGTAATGAGAGATGAAAGAAAATAATATGAAAGGGAAATTCCTAATGGAAATAAACCATGGTAACAACATGTCTACAAGTTAAATAGTTGAAAATATCGGGTAGGAAACCAATAAAAATAGGAGCAATGCTTCCTCAAATCCATTAATGCAATCATCGATGGGAACTTATAAAAACAAAAAGATGTTTCACTTCTCATCGAATCAAAAGGTCACAAAGAGTGTGCTCATGCGAGACAAGAAGCTATGCAGGAAGAATAGGGTGATCTTTTCTCCAACTCGGTATGTCAACAAAATTCATCAGCCCATGGCAAACATCATAACTAAAAGATTGCACAATCAAATCAACACAAAAAAACTATTGGTTCCATTATTATTCATGAATGTGCATTCACAAAAATAATACTTTGGAAAGCATAATTACACTTAGAATGATAGCACCAATAACATATATATTGCATCAAAATAATGACCTGGAGTACATATTACATCCATGTATTTAAAAGAAAGCATCTTCTCTTTTTTTGTTGAGATTGAGATCTCTTAAAATGCAAACACATGCTAAAACTAATAAAATAAAACTAATTATATACATACTAATTCTCTAAATGGTGCTAAGTAGGACTCCACCCTTGTTGATATCAATTAATGGGTGCACGAGCCTTTACATGACTTAAACAATGAAAGAAGAAGTAGAAAAGAAAAAGGAAGTTGTAAGTGGATCTGAGAGTTATTGGAAGATCTGAGAATGGAATCTTGGCCTTCTTTGAATGTTTCTAGGAATTGAACTATCATCAAAATGCATTTTTGGTGCATGGACCACTCTTAAAATAGCAACTGGTAGTTAATTGTTGGTGCATTGGTACTTCTTCAAAATTGTCAGTGTACCTCTTTGAAAAGTGCACCTTGTACACCTTGCGCACCTTGTGCATCTTGCACACCTTGTGCATCTTCCACACCTTGTGCACCTTGGTGGCAAGGTCAAAAAATCCAAAATTTTCTCAAGTGTCAAAACTACATTTCTAACTTCTAGGTTTTCTTCCCATTTATGCTAGATTGGTGTCTATATGTTTGCTATTGAATTTATCTACAATCTCTATCACTTGGGTAGCATTCAGAAAATCCAAAGCTTCATACTTATCTTGTACTACAAGTTGATAATTACTAACTTCTATACGTGTTGCCAAAAAATCCTTAAGTTTAGTTTCTAGCTCCAATAATACCTCTTCAATTATGAATGCTTGTCTAATATCTTCTTTTGACAAAGCATCTTCAAAGGTTTTTTGGAACTATTGGACAATTGATTGCATTGAAATGAGTTTGGCCTTTGAATCATCTTCAAAAATGTTAAGGCAAGCATCACTGTAATACTTCTCAGCTTCCAAAATATTTTCTTATGTTTGATCCTTCAGCTTCTATATCCCCTCATGTAATGTTTCCATTACTTTATTGCTAGCCACAATTTTTTCTATCCAATCCTCCAATTTATCAAGCTCTTACGCTGAGTACACCTCCATGAGTGTATGATACCGTTGACCTTTTATTGATTAAAGTGCTTGAACGCCTTTTCCCTAGGTATGTACCTCATCCATAAGCCCAAAATCTTGGTTCAATATAGATACTAGTTTATCTACACTTGACTGAATATGGTGTATTAGGTTCAAATTAGCTTGTATAATCTATACACCTTTGTCCTCAAAATTGTAATGCCATTTCTAATATGCACCAAAAAATGAATCTATTTGTACACTCGTCTTATCTCTCCTCTATAATGCTACAACAAGATTGATCTTTGGATTATCTAGGTCAATGGGGCCTACTACTCTAGGTAAATAGCCTCTCATAAGGTCATTTTGTCTTCTCGACATTATCAACTCAGACTCATCTTTTTCCACATGCCTAAATACTTTCTTTACACCCATAGTGATTAATATTTTGGCAATATCTACCAAGGGTTTCTCTAGTAGAACCTCCTTGATTTGATATTCTGTAGGGGTCAAGTCCTCAGTGTTAGCATGTGGAGGAGGGATGGGAATATGTGTGTGTCCTAGTCTTGGTTGTTCAATGTGAAGGCCAATGGTTGCACATCACCATAGGTGGTTCAAGATTCTTGGTAGCTTTGATTAACTCCACCATTCCCTCATTTGTAGTGACATTCAGTTGCCTCTTTTTTTGGAGCATAAACTCCCTCTTCAGCCAAGCAGGTGTAGTACCCATGGGAGACATATTTGGCTAAAGAGGAGGTTTGCACTACTAGATCTTTTCCCTTATCACTCCTTTTTGGAGTCTTCTCCTTTTGAGAGAGATCTATATTGGGAGTCCTTGTATCTTTTGTAGCCAAAGCCCTTGCCTCTATATCTTGAGAAGTCGGCTGAGGTTCTTCTGGTATCTATCCCTCCTTTGATACCTAATCGACTTGCAACTATTTTGGCTCTTCTTCATCCACTACTTATTCCTCCATCTGTATAGCAAAAGTGGGGTGACTGAGCCTTTGTCCAAGAAAGAAAAGTCCTAAAATGGCGGTGGTGGTATACCCAAAGACCCTTGTGGTAGAGGTGGCATTTGGTTCCAATCCTCTCTTAAAGGTTGGTTCATAGGTGTATCTCGTATCTTGTCACCCACCATTTCAATGCCCACAGGCATAAAATCAAAATTAGAAATGTTAAAGAAATCTGTTTCTTACCCATTTATTCTTCAATCCACCATTTCTACTCATCTTTTGAAGTCATAACCTAAATAGGTTTCCTAGGAATAGATGGCGACGTCATAATGGAGTTCCTTCTTTGTTCTTCTTCTATAGTCTTGGCTAGGTGAGTTCTTTGACTCAAGAGGAGATTATCTTCTTTGTCCTCTTCATCATCCACCTCAGGGATGGTTTCAAGCACCTAAGCGATGGGAGTAACTTTCTTATGTAACTTCCCTCTTCTTGTCTTTTTCACTATAGGCTCAACCCTAGCCTTCTTGGAGATTGAAGGGGAGGCTTCTTCCTCTAGATCAGCTAGTGGTACTTCTTGTGCTTCTACTTCCAACTCCTATTCTTGTTCTTATCCAAGTGGGGGTATCCAAGTGGGGGCATTTGCTCAGTATCTTGGGCTTAAACTACCACTTCATCTTGAGGCTCTTTAGTCTCAAGCTTAACTTACTTTAGGGAATCTCTTTTCCTCTTATTCTTCCATTTATCTACCCTAAAGTACTCAACATCCCTCTCATATTGATACACCATTTTTGACCTAACAGGGGATTGAGCAGGGAAAGTTGTTACTGTAACTTTTGCACCTTTACCCTTAATTGGACATGTTGTGGCTTGAAGGGTAACAAACTATGGAACTAGGTCAAGGTTAAAAGGATTCTTGATCCATTCCCTTGTCAATTGAATTATGTGCCTTGCCCTATAATTTATATCTGCATTCTCATCTCTATCTATCTTCGCATTCATGATTGGCCTATCATAGATTTTGTCACAGTTGTATAATGGGTCCAAGACATCTTGAGTGTCTTTCTAGATATCCTTGAATGGGATCTTCATTTTAAAGGCCTTTTCTACTAGATATAGAGGCATCCTACAATAATCCCTTATTTGAATATCATAGTCATCTATTCCATTCATTGAATGATCTTCTATAGCATCTTCATGCACAAACTACTTTCCTGCCAAATGCCAAACTCTACCAATATTATCAAAATAAGGGCAAGGGGAGTTGTAATCTTCCAAGGGATATTGATCCCACTCCAAATCAAAGGTCATAATATCATGTTTCTGCTTGACCTCAAATGCACCTATAAAAATGTGCCATGCCCATGTCTTCTTATGTTTCTTTCTCACTCTATCGTATGCAGATGTGAGCTCTTTGACAATCTCCAATAAGATGAGCCTATCTGATGGATATCTCAGGAGTTTCTTTGGATTCACCACAGTACCAACTACCCTTAGGTAAGTGAATGTTTTGAACTAGATGTAGTAGGTGTTAATCTCTATGATCCTTGTTTCTACCTCTACTAACATCCATTTAGCATAATCATCCTCTATAAATCAGATGATTGCAAATATAAAAGCATCATTCACTATTCAGTACTCCTTGCTCTAATTTAAGAGCTTCTTCTTTAACAGCTAAGGATATACCACATAGGGCTAGGCATTGGCATCTTGCATGCCTCTCGTCTTATACAATCTTAGGTAATCAGTTGTCCTAGTCACTAATAAGTACACCAAATATGATGTCATATAAAACTTGGGGTTGAGTTTAACTCCTACCAGCTATTTGTCTAGGTTTTCAATTAGCATTATGGCCCAATCGATTGACATTTTGGCTTTTCTAATGTTCTCTATAAAATGGAGCATCCAGATATGAAGATGCCCAACTTTTGATAGACCCATGACTCTACTCAAAAGTACAATGGCATATCTAATGTTGTCTTTCATATATACCCTAGTCATGCCTACCTTTTTGGCTATGCATCCTAGCAGTGTTATATCAATAAAAAATGATGATTGTATGATCTATGGCCTTCTTATCATTCTCCCTATACCATTGCTCAATCATAATTTATCTTTACATATTGATCGACTCTAGGGAGATGGAATACTTTCTCAATATTCATAGGTCTAAGGTTGAGGACTATCTCCCCCTTGTGACACTTTTAACAACTCTTTCTTCAGACACATAGTTTTTTGCCATGCATTGATGTAGGATGAGATGGTGTATTGACCAACCCAAATTGGATAAGTGCAAAGACTATTGTGGACCTCTCTTTAGGCTTATTGTAGAGTATGAGGAATGCATTCCAATATATGTGTCCCAACTTAGTATCTTTGATCTCTGAATTTCCACCCTGAAAACATGATTTCTTTGGTGCACCTTGAAACTTGAAGACAAAAAGTTTTGAAGAAATCTTCTCTAAAAGAAAGGATGAAGAGGATGCTATTTTATTTACACAAAATAGAAAATCATTAGTTTGAAAAGATAAAAATCAAATCCTAAAACATTGTAATTGCCAAAAAATCAATTTCAGAGTCTTTTAACGCAATTGTGCACCTGAACACATGCACACCCAAGTGAGGTGTGCACATGCACATGTATGCAATTAAACACATGCTTTTAGTGAAAGTACATATGTGGGAGGGAAAACTTAGTGTTCAAAATGGTGCATAGATGCACACATTGACTAGGTGCACATCTATGCACCATTATCTTAGGTGTCTTGCCTTAGTGTGAAATGGTGTGCATGTGCACTCCTTGGGGAGGTGCACACATGCACATCTTTTCCTTGGTTATTTTTTAAGTTCTTTAGTTTTTTAAGATTTTTCTATTTTATCAGGGGTGCACACCTGTACACCTTTGGTGCCTTAGGTTTTGTGTATTTCCAATTTGGAGGTGCACCTTTAGATGTGCGGAGGTGCAAGTCAATGGAGCACAAAGAAAACAATGAGGAGAGGGGAGGGGATACTTGGGCTTATATTGGCCCAAGTAAGTGCACACCCTTTGGAGGTGCACATGTATGCTAGGTGTGTTAGTGTACCTTTTAGTACAAAAAGACCCTCAATCACTCACTTTTTCCTAGTGCTAAAACCATATTTTCTAAGTTAGAGAAATAGGGCTTTAGCCAAACTCCAAGTGGAGTTCCAAAATTACGTAGGCCCTGGACTAGGGGTTTGGGAGACCAAAAAAAATACTAACAAGTCCCAATTTCTAGGAGAAATGGGGCATGCATTGTGAAACTACAACAAGAGACATGGATCCAAATCCCATTAGTGGTTTAGCTAGTTCATAGCTTGACCCCAAGAGTACATAATCATGCATGACCCAACCTCTAAAAACTTGAGAACAATTGCTAAAAACATCATGAGTTCAATGCCTATGACATCTTCCATAGAGGCATTCACGGATCAACCTAGAAATGCAAAATTTGTTAATACCATCATTGGTAGGAATAAAGATACTGTCATGGAAAAATTTTAAAGAGATAATGTTGAAACATTTGACTTTGGGAGAATACCACCACCCATCATTATTATAGACCCCACTTATCTAGTTTTTGAAATCCCAACATCATGGGGACCCATAGACCCTAAACATCTTCTTCCCACATGTACAAGAGAAAGCTAATCAGTGATACAACAAGCTATAGACTCAACTACAAGATCTACCCTACTCAGTGTCCCCATTTATCACACAATCAATATATAAACCCACCACAAAAAACTATCACATTGCAAGTAGCATCCACCTATATCCTTCTTACTACTACTACTATCATGCAACCCATATCTATCCCACTAAACATTGCAAGGGCCACTATCCCTCAAAATATCATTATCCAACAATAAAAATCTACATCCAACATCCTACCTATTAGCAAACTACCATCCCATCTCATTAAGGATCATAAACAATAGCTCAATATACTATGGGGATGCCACTTATAGGACCTACTACTCATCTCATTCTTGCATTTGGTGCTACTACCAATTTATTCACAACTACCCTAGGCATGCTCACATCATTTTCACTTTCACCATAGGTGTTAGGATAAACCACGGACAGAAATAAAAACTACATGCAAATATAACCAATAACAAAAAATAATAGAACACACAGAAATGAACACAAGGCACCAAGATTTAACGTGGTTCACCCAATCCCTGGGCTACGTCCACCAAACAGCAAGTCCGATCTTATTACAATCCAGTGATTACAACCTGATTACAATTCGTAATCCCTTACAGCTCAATACCGCTGCAAGAACCAATTTCGTATCACCACATATGAAAAATACCCAACCATAACCCCTTTTTATACAAGTATTAAACCATTTTAGGGTTATAACATGTCGGCCATATGTCAGCCATAATATGTCGGCTACCATGTCGGCTACTTCCCAAAAAAAATTTTTCGGGGCGATGACCTGAACCCCACTATTTATGAAGTATGTACAGTACTTTCCTGATCAGTCACCACAATCTAACAATCTCCCACTTGGGGACTGATCAGGCTCCACACTAAACAACAATCTCCCACTTGGAGACTGATCCTGTAGCAATACAACTACCGCATGGGGCTCCCACTGGATCAAACCACCCTGGACTCTGCTATTCTTTTATTCACATTTAGTCTAAAAGACCAACTGAAGCTGAAGAGGAGTTCAGCTTCTCCCTTGTTACAACCTTTGTCAACATATCTGCTAGATTTTCATCGGTATGTATCTTCTCCAGCTTTAACTGTCCATCCTCCAAAACTAACCGAATGAAATGGTACCGCAACTGTATGTGTTTGGTCTTAGAATGCAGAGATGAATTCCTAGCAAGATGAATGGCACTCTGACTATCTGTGAACAAATAATTATCCTTCTGAGGATGTCCCAATTCTTCCAAGAAGAACTAAAGCCATATCATCTCTTTGGCTGCCTCTGTAGCAGCAACATACTCTGCCTCTGTAGTGGAGAGAGCATTAATCTTCTGTAGCCTAGAAACCCAGCTCACGGCTGCCCCACCAAAAGTAAAGACATAACCTGTAGTACTCCGCCTGGTATCAATATCCCCAGCCAAATCTGAGTCAACATAGCCTTGTAAATCAGTAGTAGAGCCCCCAAAGTGTAAACACTTATTGGATGTTCCTCTCAAATATCTGAGAATCCACTTGACAGCATTCCAATGCTCAAATCTTGGATGACTCATATACCTGCTAACGACTCCCACTGCATGTGCAATATCTGGCCTAGTGCATACCATAGCATACATCAAACTTCCTACAGCTGAAGCATAGGGTACCTTGGACATCTTATCCTCCTCTTCCTGTGTCTTGGGACACATCTCCTTAGTCAATTTCAAATGACCAGGTAAAGGTGTGCTGACAGCTTTAGCATTCTCCATAGAGAAATGTTGCAACACCTTCTCAACATAATCAGCTTGAGATAGAATCAATGTTCTGTTCTTCCTATCTCTGCAAATCTTCATACCAAGGATTTGTTTTTCTGCCCCCAAATCCTTCATAGCAAATGCATGTGCTAATTGGCATTTCAGCCCCTTAATATGATCCATGTTAGACCCAGCTATAAGCATATCATCAACATATAAACATAAAATAATGTAGCTATCATCATCCAACCTCTTAAAATAAACACAGTAATCTGAATGACACCTATTATATCCATGCTCATGCATAAAACTGTCAAATTTTATATACCATTGCCGAGGTGCTTGCTTCAAGCCATATAAACTTTTCTTCAATTTGCACACTAAGTTCTCCTTACCTTTGACCTCAAAACCCTATGGCTGAGCCATATATATTTCTTCATCCAAATCACCATGAAGAAAGGCTGTTTTAACATCCATCTGCTCTAAATGCAAATCTTCAGTAGCCACAAGACTTAAAACAGTATGAATAGAAGTCATTTTAACAACAGGAGAAAATATCTCATCAAAATCAATTCCCTTTTTCTGTGCAAATCCTTTTACAACTAACCTGGCCTTAAATCTTTTCTTACCTCCTTCCTCTTCTTTCAACCTGTAAACCCATTTATTGTGTAAAGCCTTTTTACCTACAGACAACTTGCACAAATCCCATGTCTTATTTTTCAACAAAGAGTCCATTTCATCTTTCATTGCAGACTCCCACTGAATCTTAGTATCCACCTGCACAGCTTCATCATAACTTTCAGGTTCATAAAATAGAATACAAAGAGGGAGAAAACCTTTGTGGAGGTCGAATTGTCCTTGTTGACCGTCTAACATTCACTGGTGTGTGTGGTATTTGTTGTTGCAGTTGTTGCACATCATGAGGAATGGCTGGAACATCAGCTTTTGGAGTATCATCCAGCACTACATAATCATCTTCTTTCTTCTCATGTTGCTGCAACAGATCTTTGTACAACACTTTTTCATTGAATATGACATCCCGGCTTCTTATAATTTTATGATTTTCAAAATCCCAAAGCCTATAGCCAAATTCATTAATGCCATATCCAACAAAGACACATTTCTTTGATTTAGCTTCTAGCTTGGTTCTATTTTCAGAGTCTATATGAGCAAAAGCTTCACAACCGAAGGTCTTGAGAAAAGAATAACTCACCTTCTTACCAGTCCATGCTTCCTCTAGAATACCACAGCCCAAAGGAGTAGAGGGACCTCTATTAATCAAATATACTGCAGTATTGACAACCTCTGCCCACATATGTAAGGGCAACCCAGCATGCAACCTCATGCTCCTTGCACACTCCATTATAGTCCTGTTCATGCGTTCAGCCACTCCATTTTCCTGTGGAGTCCTTGGAACAGTTTTTTGTCTATGAATACCATTAGTGGAGCAATAATTTTCAAATTCATGACTGTAATACTCACCACCATTATCAGATCTGAGACATTTTAGTTTCTTACCAGTCTCATTTTCAACCAAGCATTTCCATTTCTTAAAAGTTTGAAATACATCAGATTTCTATCTAAGGAAATAAACCCATACTTTTCTAGTTGCGTCATCAATAAATGTAACATAATAATGAGAGCCACCAAGGGAAGATACCTGAGCCGGTCCCCATACATCTGTATGCACAAGCTCTAATTTCTCCTTTTTGTTTTCCTTCCCTGTCTTTACAAAACTCACTCTCTTTTGTTTTCCATACACACAACTTTCACAGAAATCCATATTCACACATTTTAGACCCGGTAAAACTTTCCTTGAATGAAGTACTTTCATACCTTTCTCACTCATGTGCCCAAGTCTATTGTGCCACAGCGCTGTATCAGAATCTACAGCAGCTATTTGTTCTCCTTGCTCAACTGCAGTAATTGTTCCTAAATATTCATTTTTCTCTGAAACAATCAAAGTAGAAGGAACAATATGACCTGTACAAAGATATAAGGTGCCTACTTTCACACCTTTTGCTACTACAAGGGAACCTTTTGAAACCTTCCAATTTTTATCATTAAAAGTAACTACACAACCCTCATCACCGAGTTGCCCTGCTGAAATTAAATTTCTACTTAGTTTTGGAACATGTCTTACCTCATGTAGTAGCCAATGATTCCCATTCTGCAACTTAATCTTAATTTTTCCCTTTCCAACAATCTGATAGGGTTCATTATCCCCCAAATAAACAAGCCCAAAATCCCCTTGAACATAATCAATGAAATAACCTCTATGAGGTGTAGCATGAAAAGAAGCACCAGAATCTAAAACCCATGAATCATCAACACTCTCTAAAGATAGATGCAAAGCATCCTCTTTGGATTTGTTACTTACCACATTTGCCTCTTTGTCTCCATCTGATTTATCTCCTTCATTTTTCTTTCGAGTCCAACAATCTTTCTTTTTGTGCCCTGATTTCCCACAGTACCAGCAATCATTTGGTCCTCTCGATTGAGACCTCCTCCCCTTTGAATTTCCTCTTGATTTCCCACGATTTCCAGAGTTACTTCCTCTTTCAGTCATTTTGCCCCTGCTTTGTGCATTTAAAGCACTTCCTGATGTAGATCCACCTGAGGATTTTCTACGAGTTTCCTCACTTAAAATAACACCGATCACATCATCATATTTTAGGGTACTAGATCCAGGAACAGAATTACTCACCGCCATTACCAAGCCATTCTAGCTTTCAGGCAAAGAACACAAAATCAAGAGAGCCCTAATTTCTTCATCAAAATTGATACCCACAGAAGATAATTGACTAGTAATAGTATTAAACTCATTTAAATGATCTGCAATAGATCCACCTTCTGCCATTTTCATATTAAATAAATGCTTCATGAGAAATACCTTATTTGAAGCGGAGGGCTTTTCATACAGTGTCACTAGGGTTTTCATCAAATCTTTTGTCGTCTTTGCTTTTGTAATATTAAATGCCACTGATGGTGCCAAGCATAATCGAATGCTTCCGAGTGCCTTTCTGTCCAAAAGATCCCATTCAGCCTCTGACATAGTTCCCTAATTCTTGGCTTTTCCTTCCAACGGCTTCCATAAATCCTTCTGATATAAATAGTCTTCCATTTGCATCTTCCATAACTGGAAGTTCTGCCCATTAAACCTGTCAACCCTCAACTTACCCTCATCTACCATCACTCCCACTCAACTGTGAGACTCCCACTTAACTGTGAGACTTTCCTGCAGAGGATAACTGAAAGACAACCTTGCTCTGATACCACTTGTTAGGATAAACCACAGACAGAAATAAAAAATACATGCAAATATAACCAATAACAGAAAATAATAGAACACACAGAAATGAACACAAGGCACCAAGATTTAACGTGGTTCACCCAATCCCTGGGCTACGTCCACCAAACAGCAAGTCCGATCTTATTACAATCCAGTGATTACAACCTGATTACAATCCGTAATCCCTTACAGCTCAATACCACCGCAAGAACCAATTTCGTATCACCACATATGAAAAATACCCAACCATAACCCCTTTTTATACAAGTATTAAACCATTTTAGGGTTATAACATGTCGGCCATATGTCAGCCATAATATGTCGGCTGCCATGTCGGCTACTTCCCAAAAAAAATTTTTTGGGGCGATGCCCCGAACCCCACTATTTATGAAGTATGTACAGTACTTTCCTGATCAGTCACCACAATCTAACAATAGGGGTTTATTCAATCACAAATATATACTACATGCATCCCTGCTTTCACTCTTGTTGTACCAACTCAAATACATATAACCTTCTATGTACAAAATCAACCACCACTACTACAACTCTCAAGTTTACTTCCACCCACACCAAATATTTGGCCATCTCAACACTTGGAAGTAACCACAACATCCACCCACCACATCAACAATAGACATAGGTGACCCCCATTGTAAACTACTTTTCCCCACCTAATACCCAAATATCTTTTCATATAAACACAAACACATCATCCCAATATGCAACCTTATCCACCCCAAAAATGGCTATAATAGAAGTACATGTGATATATACAACCACAACCTATCCATTCACACAATACTTTCTCAATCACCTAGCACTGTAGTACATGCAAAATCTACCCCTATAACAATATGTCCAACCACACTACCAACAAAGAATTAATCCTCTTCAAGTAGTGGGACAATAATAATCCCAATTACCCCACTTCATGCAAAAAAACCCTTCATATTCACCCACTCCATCTGATATGTCTTATACATCAGGGGCACTTGCTATAACACCTATAAATCTAGAATGAGAAGAAATAAAAAATTTCATCAAGAAACTAAAAGGTGATAATGAGACTAAGACTTTCAAATTCTAGAGCATATGCCCATATCTATTTGACAAGTCTATCAAAATGAAATCCTTCTTGTAACACTTTGAGATACCAAAATTTGACAAATTTAGAGGGAAGAGAGACCTACACCACACATAAAATAATTCTACATGCACAATTAAGAAGCGGCATATAATGACATATTCCTCATGCATTTATTCCCAAAAAGTCTTGGAGGCCTTGCTCTAGAATGGTTCTATTGAATACCTTATGGAATCGTGAATACATTTGCAATTTTTTTAAAAATATTCGATGTATAGTATGCTCACCTATTTTAGAAAAATTTATTAGTGGTGGACCTATTCCACACAAAATAAAAGGGAGGTGAAAGCCTTGTTGACTTCTTATAGAGGTGGGAGACCTTGACAACTCATCAAGTATTGTTCAACTTGTCCAAAAAAAACCTTTTAAAATTGTTTATTAGTGATAAACACTAGGAGATTTTCTATCACATGCACATGATCTATTTGCAAACATATAAGGACATCAAAGAGAAAGGTATGGACCTAGGGAAAAGACTCATCAAAGATGGTGTCATAAAACTATACAAAGAGAATACCCAAGATCAAAGTCATCCCAATGAAAAATCAAGATATTAGAATAAAAAGAAGAGTGGGGTGACTAAGGGTGCTATTGACACAAAGCATATTCATGTGGTAGACACTACAAATAATTCACCAACCCCTTGCTACTGGTAACAACCGTACAAAAGGGTGATCCCACAATAGTGGTGTGCACTTTTGTGGCATGGAAAAAATTGGAAATGGATGGAGATTTTCAATTTCCAATTTTCAATTTTTCATGTGAACATTAAGGAAAAGTTTGAATGAACATTCCCTGCAATCATGTTTACATGAACATAATTAAATATAAACAGGCACATTCATGCGAACATATGTTATTATTTTCACTTTAAATTTGCCAATTTTTTGGCAAATATGTTTGTACGAACATATATTCATACAAACATATTTTACATGTTCACAAGAACATATGTTTAAAAAAAAAGTTTGCTATTTTCTTAGAAAAAAAGAAAAAAATGGTGTTTTGATCCTCAAAACTAGGATCAAATGATCTCCTACTATAAATCAATAAATTTCAAATCGTTCTTCTTAGAGAAAGCTTTCTAATGATTATAATTTTAATACATATTATATTCATTAAGACTTTCAAATACGAGTTTAACTCATTATAGGTTGATTAATGATTAAACATCAAATGACTTCGACACTTTGGGAAAAATTGTGAATTAGGTTTTAATTTTTTTTAAAAATCTCTTGGAAATAGGTTACTTAGATAGCTTTCTATTGAAAAATTAAAAGTTGATTTACTATATATTAAGTTCAGGTTATCCTTGTCAAAATGATTGTATGTCTAAATTATGATTGATGTCACTTAAAAACTTCATAAACTATACAATATTCAACAAAATTGAATCAAACCAAATGTATCATCTAGATATTGATGTTATAGGTCCAACATCAAAAGAATTACCTCATTATAATTTCTTAAAAAAAATTTATGCTTGTCAAAATGACTATCACTCTTTAAAAATATTGATTTTACATATGTACCACTTTTCGAGGGGAGAAGAAAAAATTGCCTTAAATAATTTTTTTTTTAAAATTGAAAAAATATGGTTACAAAGTAGGAACAGAGTACTAGAAATCACTATTTGACATCATCTCTAAATTATTCATAGTTTTAGAGATATAGTCAGTCAAATGTGAGGTATGTTTTAAAAATATTGATTTCAGTGTCAAAATTAGTCAAAAAGTGGTACCCACTATTATGGGATCACCTAACAACCATATCAACAACAAAAGTCATATCAACAAGAACTATGCCAACAATATGCATGTCAATAATATGTGAGCACATCATCAACATGTGCCATTAGATCAAAAAAATGTCATATCCATCACAATTGGATAGAAACCACACATCTAGAACAAACCAACATGAGATCTTACTCCACTTGGAGAACCTTTGGACATTATCTTTGAAAAAATGGTGAAAAAAAACCTTATGGTCTTTCCACATATACAAAAACTTGATGAAAGTGTACCTAAACTTGGTACAAAGAAAATTAATTTTGTGCATTTCATCGAGTAAAGGGACATGCTAAACTCAAATGTATGAAACTGAAAGATTATGTGTAGGAGCTTATACAACACAAATAAAAAATAGTAGGAGGAAATGCAAAAACTTATCCAAATGCAAGATTACAAATTTATCAAAATGCATTCCCATTGTATAACAAAAACTTAGGAAAGACACTTTCCTAGAAGACCAATTACTCCAACAAAAACACCACAAACAATAATAATGACAATAGAAAATACAAGCAAAGTGACTTTCTTGATAGAAAAGGATTACATTGCATGCTACATCAATTATGACAATTTGATTGGGTGTATATCCCAGGATCAGCCTTATATAAATGCCATATATTATATTAAAGGCATTGAGCCTTAATATGCTATTACAAGATGGTGAAATATGATAACTATCATAGGTCCACTTGTAGATTCCCCCTCAAGAGAAAAATACAACATTTTGGAATACCTTGGGAATACACCAGCCCAAATATCCATCATAGATCTTCTCAGCAGTAGCCCACTCCATCAAGAAATCCTAAAAGATACCCTCCATGAATCCTATGTCCCCACAAACATTAGTGTAATTAAACTTAGCAATATTTTAGGAAACCTATATACATCATGTGCCCTATCATCAAAACCATCTAACATCCCTTAAGTTGGACCAAATCACAACCTTCCACTTTGCATCACTATCATGATCTCTGAATCTATTATGAAATGGGCAATGATATATAATCAATCGATCCTAAATTCATGTACTCTAATATTCATCAAACAAGAAGGGTACCTTGAGGTAGAAATCATCAATGAAATCAATAAAATCAAGGTATATGATAACCTAGAAAGAACATCAGAAGGCACTATCGTGTTTCCTATCAAATTTGGCCTAGTTAGTCAAGAGATAGTGTGCCACATGGTTGATCTTAATCTTCCATACAACATTCTCCCTGACTAAGCTTGGATCATCTAATGAAGGCCATCCCATACACATATCATCAGTGTATTAAATTTATGCATTAGGGTAGTGAGATAACCATTTATGTTGTTCTCAAACCTTTCGCATACTACCATGCATTCGAATCATCATACCCTACAATAATCATTTCCCTAGAATCGATATTGACACTTATGTTTCCATCACTTCCAATAGTTATAATGATCCACACACCATCCTTACCTCCAAACTATCTGTTGTGGTTCCACAACACATGCCCCATTTTCAATCAGAAATGGGGACCCCCTACTATTTTTTTGGCTTTTTGGAGCCCTAATTTGGGGTTCAAGTCTTCTTTAAGTTTTACCTAGTCCACTAGTTTGTGTTTGAGTCTCAACTAAGGAGCTCATTTTTTCAGAAACAAAAGGATTTTAACAAGGAGGCCCCTTTTTTTGCAAGTAAAAGGTAAACTAGGACACCTTTAGAGGCGTGCTAATGTGCCAAAATGAGTTTTTTCACACAAATTGTGTAGCTGTGCCAAAGATATCAAAGTCTATATAAGCAAGGAGGTCCTTTCCCTCCTTACTTTTCTTTTTTCCATGCTCTTGTTAGATCTTTATCTTTGCACTCCGTAGCGTCACAACTATGCACCTTTTAAGGTGTGCCTTCTAAGCCTTCACCTACACTTAACTAAACCGCAAACCATAAAAGGGGTTGTACAATAGTGCACCAAACTTGGTGCACTACTCCACACCCTTGAACAATTTCACATCAGCATAAACAAAGTCAAAAACATTAAAAAGGAACACAATAAGGTGCAAATTAGCTCACCTATCTAGGTGCACTAATGTGCACCTGATTCTCAAAAAATAAAGTAAAAAATTTAAACAAAAAACCAGCAAACAAAGGCATTGATAAATGAGTTTAGGTGTGCATCATGTGCACCTAACCAAGTGTGCATGATGCACACCTCAAACTTGTTCAAAAACTTAAACACAAACAAAAGGTGTTGCACATTAAGCTCACCCTCTTGGTTCACCTGGTGCACTATATTTTTTTAAAAATTTTAGAGGCTAAACTAGGCTTTTCCATGTTTTCAAGCAAATGGTTTTTCAAGTTTTGTGCGAATTAGTTTTAATGTCTAAATTAATCATGTTCCTTTCAATTCCAAACTAATAGACATCCTTTTGTGTAGATATAATGACATCCTCCTCATCTTCCTTGGCCAAGAAAATGGCACCAAAACATGTGGTCTTTAAGTTCCAAGGCATTCTAACAAAGTCAAGGTTTCAAGATGACAACTTAGATAACAGAGTTGCTAATTTAGGGCATATAGATTGGGAGAATTTCTAAAGATTTGAAAAAAACCAATGGAGAGGTCCCAAATGATCTCTGCACTCATCCAATCATGACTCATTAATGTAACTTCACACTCAATGTCATCACAATCTTTAGAGTTGATTATGACACTTGCAAAATTATTTGTCCCTAAGGAAAGTGTTGTAAAGAGCATAACAGGGGAAATTGTCCTTGATCTATGATCGAAGAATATTGAGGAAGTTTTCCATCTCCCATGGGCAGATCAGTTCATCAAGCTCACCTATGAGTAGGTAGAAAGGTGGTATCCAGAACACATTAAGGAAGCCTCTAAAATCATTCAATCCTTATACCTCATAGAGAAGACTCCTTTGGGAAAGAATACAAGAAAAGTGGATATGACTAGAGGGTACATGATAGAAGATATCAGATATTTGATTGTACTTTTGAGTAGAGTTATGGGTCTATTGGTAGCTGGAAACATGAACATCTTCATGGTGCACTTCATTGAGATGATAAAGAAAGATGAGATACCATTGGATTGGGCTTCCACTCTTAGTGAGAATTTTGGTGAACAATTGGTGGCAAAAAAGAACAAAAGGAAGTTCTATATGACATCATATTTGGTGTACTTATTAGCCACAAGAGTAATAGATTATCTAGGGCTCTACAAAAGGGGTAGCATGCAGGATGCTAATGCATGGCCATATATTGTGTACCCCTAGCTAGTAAAGAATATAATTTTAGAGTAGAGCAAGGAGTACAAAATTGTTAATGATGCCTTCATAGTCACTATAATTTGATTCATAGAAGGAGATTATGCCAAGAGATTGTCGAATGATGTAGCAGCACAAATTTTATTGGTTGGGGCTTATTACATTTAGTTCAAGACATTTACATACCTAAGGGTAGAAGGTACAACAATTAACCCCAAGAAGCTCCTGAGGTATCTAAGTGATAGACTTGTAGGGTTAGAAGGTAGCATAAAACATGTTGGAGGTGGCAAATGATGAGAGGACCTTTCTAGGTGGATAGATACTAGGATATCACTTCTTGTGAGTGTGAATGGGATCAATATCCCTTAGAGGAGTACAATTCTCTATGGCCATGTTTTGATAACATTGGGAGAGTACAATATTTGGCAGGCAAAACATTTCAGCACGAAGGAGCTATTGAGGATCATTGGATGAATGCAGCAAATGACTATGATATTTGAATAAGGAATTATTGTAGGATGAATTTGTATATAGTAGAGAAGGCCTTAAAAATAAAGATTCCATTAAAGATATTACAACAAAATTCAGAGGAGTTGCTTGATCCTCTATTCAATAGGGATAAGATTGGTGAAAGGTCGATTATGAATGTTGAGGTTGACAGAGAGGGGAACTTTGACATTGACCATAGGGCAAGGTACATCATTAAAATGATCTAGGATTGGATCAAGAAACCATTAAAGCTTGATCTAATTCCTGAAATGGTTATCTTTCATGCATAAGCCTATCCGGCCAAAGGTAGAGGGAAGAAACTCACCATCCCTACTTTTGTAGGTTAGTCACTAGTAAGGCTAGAAATGGTACACCAACTTGGTAGACTGGTTGGATCTTATCAAGTTTAGAGAGGCAGAGGAAGGGGCAAGAAGAAAAAAGGTTCTTCTAAGAGAGTTGAACCTAAAGAAGGTGAAATCTTAGCACCTCCACAAGGAGAAGAAAACATAAAAGGGCCAGAGAGTACTAAAGCCGTACAATCCCAAGGTGATCCTTAAGTGCCACTAGTTGCACCAAGCCAAATAAAGGAAGAGGTTGAAGTTCAAGAGGTCTCCCCACCTCATCAAGTAGAATAGGCATCTAACTTCATCACCAAAAAGAAGAGAGATTAAGACTTTGGTGAAAAGGAGACAAAAGGTGATCAAGAAAGTGATCCCTTTTCCATCCATCCTAGAACCTATTCTAGAAGAAGAAGAAGAGGGTGATGAGGATGAAGAAGATAATTTTCCATTGAGTCAAAGGACTAGGCTAGCCAGAGCCATGAAACAGGAATGAAGGAGAATTTTCATGATCACACTGCCATCTATCCTTGATGAACACATTTAGACCACTACATTAGAGGATGAAATGCAATAGTGGATAGATGAGCAAGATGTGGAGGGCACTGATATCTTTAAGATGTTAGATCTTAACTTTATGCCTATAGGAACTGAGTTGGTTGGGGATAATATTAGAGAAATGTCAACTGATCAACCTTAATAGGAGGATTGGACTCAGATGGCCCCTGAGTCACAAGGACTCAAAATTTCATATCCCTGTAATTAGCCAAATTGTAAATTGTCAAAGTATTTAATATTGATATAAATTATATTCACATCTTATCATTGGTGTTGAGCATTCATAAATATTTAATAAATTATAAATGTAATGTGAATGTAATAAATCATATTACAAATGTTATTGCCAATAAAATATGAATGCTTATTCAATTAGACATAATATAAATTTTATTATAAAAAGATAATTAATAAACATTATATTTAACAAACAATAAAATATATTGACACGCCCTTTCACCCATGTCTACTCTAGCCAAGACAAGTAGTATTTATTAGGGTTAGGGTTGGTATCAAAAGGAGGCAAGTTGGAAAATAAAGCAATAGACATAATAAGGAAAGGGCGTAAAAAACCATCCCCCACCACACACGTGAGGATTTACAGCATGAGGCATCACTGTCCATGGCTTCTACGACCTCTACGTACAAATCAAGGACCACAGTCCTTGCGTAGGACTATCACCTAGGTACTGCGTATTGTATGTTGGTGGATACCCTTGTCAGGTATGATATATATATATATATATATATATAATTGATCAATATTGAGGTAATCAACCTTATTAATAAAGATATAATTTATATCTCATAAAAGGTAATCAATGTTATTAACAAAGGATATGATTTATATTTCATAAAAGGTAATCAACATGATTAATAATAGGTGCGACTTATATTGGTTTCATATAGGGAACATACATTTAAGATTAATAATCGAATGGATGTTAGTTTTTCTATTAAAAGAATATACATTTATGTTAATAATTGAATTAACATTAGCTTTTCTATTTATGAATATACATTTAAATTAATATTTAATCTTTATTAAGTTTGATAATCGAATTAATATCAACCTTTCCATTGCAAAAATATACATTAACGTTGATAATTGATATTAATCTTTCCGAAAATAATTGAATAGATTAATATATCAAAGGAGGCATTAGAATAGCAATTGAATAATTCTTAAAAATTGATAAGATCATGATTCTCCAAGTCGAGATAAGGCCTATAGTGGAACGGACTAGGTGACATCACTCAAGGTACTAGATAAAGCCTATGGGTACTGGGTAAGGCCTATGGTGATGAGATATCCTAGGGTACATCATACAAAGGCACCTTCTTGGAAATGATGATTGGAGAGAGGTAACGATAATGAGGGTGAACGGTGAAGCCCACTATGTGGGTAATAGGGCACCCTATTATGGTTCCTCCTATACTTTAATAAATTTGTGACACCACAAAACTATGTCTTGATTGTAGACTATTTTGATAAGATTTTTTTTTAAAATTTAAATTTGATGTAATCTCTAAAATTAAGAATATAAATACTTTGTCAGGATTTCTTATAGGAAATATTATCAAATTTACAGAACTCAACAAGAAATCATCGAACGTCTTGAAAGGGGACATTACAAGTGGTATTAGAGACACCTTCTTGCTACCTATGGAAATTAGTTAATGAAAAAACACCAAAGGGATTAGAGAGCATTAGAAAGAGAAGGAAGGAAACATTCCACCAAAATGAACAATCAAATAAGCAATGAATTAAAAGCCTTCATGGAACAAACAAACTGAACTACTCAAGCACTCATAGAACAAACAAAAAGAAATGCTTGGGCTATAACTGAGCAAAGTGAAACAAATAGACTCCTTTTAGAAACCCTTTGTAATATAAATAAGAATGGGAGAGATACAAATTTCCATCAATATGAAAATGACAATACTTATCTGCATACTCTAGAATCAGAACATAGACCCACTAGACCCCCCTTCCTACCAGGAGAGGAACAAGAAGATGAAGATGAATTAAATGTTGTGAGTACTATAAATGATATTATAAATGAGTATTCAAAAATTGACCTTGAACTTAGAAGGGAAATACCTTTCAAAGGCTATCATGATTCTTAGATGAAATCAGTCAATAAGAAAAAAAGACATCCACAGCGAGAAAAAAATCTAAAAGAAGAAATAAATAAGGTAAGCCTCCTAAAGTTTGATGTATCAGAAAGAACCAATGCACGCTCATGGGTAAAAATATTGGATACCTATCTCTCCTTGAACTCTATTATAGAAAAGAGAGCTATCCAATTTGTTGTCCTCCATTTAAGGGGAATAACACAAGATTGGTGGTAACATGGCCTTCATAACCAAGGGCATAAACAAATTAAAATTTATGATGGGTTCACCCAAAAACTCATAAAACAATTTGATCAGGTAGATCCAGAACGATACTTTAAAAGGTTGACCCAAATTAAACAAGAGGGGTAAGTGTCAAAATTTGCTAGAGAATTTGAAAAATTATCAACTATGGTACTACAATTATCACAATAAAGACTTATTTATTTATTGATAGACTAAAAGAACCAATTAAAAGTGCAATAGGCGCTCATGAACCAACCAATTTGGAAGAAGCAATACAAAATGCCCTAAAATTTGAACCCCTCACCAACAACCCTAAGCGTTCCTTTAGGGATGATAAAAGTGGAGAAAAAGGAACCTTAATTCCTAAATGGGAAAAAGAAGAATTAAGGAAAAAAAAATTATGTTTCAAATGTAAGGAAAAATGGGAATATGGCCATACTTGCAATAAAGGAAAAGATCAAGACCGAAGCAAATGCTTTAAATATAAGGACCCTTGGACACCCTAGCATAGATGTAATCAAAAGGATCTTATTAAAAAGAAACTATGTTTTGACTGTAAGGAAGCATGGGAACCAAGGCATAGATGTCAGAAAAAAGGTCAAGTCAAATTCATTGAGGAAATATCCTAGGGATTAGAAAATGAGGAAACTCCCAGTGAAAAGAAAAAGCTTGATGAAGACAAGGAGGATAGTGGTACTTTAGCCTATATCTCAAAAGAATCAAAACATCAACCCTTCAAAATCAAGGGAGCAATAAAAGGGAAAGAGGTAGTTGCATTGGTGGATACTGGAGCTTCCCATAATTTCATTGACCAAAGCTTAGTTACTAGACTAAACCTAGAGACATAAGAATTCAAAGGATTCGAGGTAACACTTGCTAATGGATCTATGACTCCTAGTAAGAAGAAAATATCTCAACTAAATATCACCCTTGGAAAACATCCAGTGGAAGATAAATTCTATATGGTAGACATGAAAGATACTCACATCATCCTAGGGAGACCATGGATACATTCCTTGGGGTGCTTCATCTTTGACCTCCCAAAACTAGAAATATGCTTCCTCCATCAAGGAAAAAAGGTCACCTTGCATGGGATATTAGATGGATTTCCTAGGGTAATATCAGCAAAAAAGATGGAAAGAAAAATTAGACACCAACAAGCAGAATGGGTTGCCCAATGTTTAATCCTGGATAAATCAACCCTAAAAGAAAAATCAATTCATATGGATATACAACCTATATTAAGAAGGCATAAAAAGATATTTAGTGAAATTCCCCCAGGTCTTCCTCCCAAGAGAGGGTTTGAACATTTCATTGAGTTAGAGGAAGGAACAAAACCCATTGTTACTACTCCATATCACCATCCACACAAGTACAAGGAGGAAATTGAGAAAACCATAAAAGAGTTACTAGAGATGGGCCATATTCAACCAATCTCTAGCCCATTTGCTTCATCAGTTGTGCTTTCAAAAAAGAAAGATGGAACAATGAGAATGTGCATTGACTATCGAGCCCTAAATAAAAAATAGTAAAAAATAGGTACCCAATTCCAACAATTGATGAGCTTATTGATGAACTCCATGGAGCTTGCTACTTTTCAAAAATTGACCTAAGGTTAGGATATCACCAAATTTGACTAAGAGATGAAGATACTCCAAAAACAACATTTAGATGCCACTATGGACACTTTGAGTTCCTTGTTCTACCCTTCGGGCTAACTAATGCTCTAGCTACCTTCCAGTCATGTATGAACCATATCTTTAGAAGATAGCTGAGGAAGTTTTTATTAGTCTTCTTTGATGACATCTTGATTTATAGTAGAACATGGGAAGATCATTTACAACACATTAATGAAGTATTCAATATCGTAGAGAAAAATTCATTATATGCTAAACTCTCAAAATGTGAATTTGGAATGGAGGAAATCCTATATTTGGGTCACAAAATTAGTGCCCAAAGAGTTAGGGTGGATGAAGAAAAAATTGAAGCAATCTAAAGTTGGCCAAAACCAAAAACATTAACATAGCTTAGAGGATTTATGGATTATGTAGCTACTGTAGAAGATTTGTGAAAGGATTCTCTAGACTAACTACTTCCCTTACCGATCTCACCAAGAAGGGAGCTTTCTCTTGGAATGAAGAAGCACAGAGAACCTTTGAAAAGCTTAAGGAAGTTATGAGCTCTTGCCCAGTCCTTGTGATGCCTAATTTTTCTTCACCATTTGAACTATATTGTGATGCCTTGGGAGAAGGAATTGGAGCAGTATTAATGCAACATAAACATCCCATAGCATTTGAAAGCAGGAAGTTGAAAGACATAGAACGAACATATTTAGTATATGATAAGGAAATGTTAGCCATCATCCACACCTTTGAAATATTTAGACAATATCTAATTTGAGGGAAATTTATAGTAAAAACATATCACAATAGTCTCAGATTCTTTTTGAGCCAAAAAGATCTAAATGATAGATAGCATAAATGGGTAAGTAAACTACAAGCATATGATTTTGACATCGAATACATGAAAGGGAAAAATAATATTGTAGCTGATGCCTTATCATGATGACCACATTTAGGTACCATGACAACAATAACTACAGAATGGAAGACATTTTTGATCTCAGAGTATGTAAAGGATCAATATTCTAGCCATATATTAGAAGGAAAAATACAGGATGAGAGGTATCAAATTCAAAATGATATTATCCTATACAAAAATAGAATATTTTTTCCTCCAAGATCTAGATTAAAAAAAGAGATTTTGAAGACTTACCATGATAACCCACTTTTAGGACACCAAGGATACTTCAAAACTTATAAGAAAATAAGAGAAAGATTCACATGGAAAGGCCTCAAAAAGGAAGTCCTCAAATATACAAATGAATGCCTAGTCTATCAAAAAAAAAGGAAGAACACACACATCCAACATGACTTCTTCAACCATTACTAATACCTAACCAAAAGTGGGAAAGAATTTCTATGGATTTTATTACAGGTTTACCAAAGATACAAGGAAAATACAAAATTTATGTAGTGGTGGATTGCCTAACCAAGTATGCACACTTCATGGCCATATCAACAGACTTCAAAGCTCCTCAACTAGTAGAAGTATTCTTCAAAGAAATTTTTAGACTGCATGGACTTCCTAAAAACATTGTCAGTGATCGAGATCCTAAATTTCTCAGCTTATTTTGGAAAGAAATATTCAAACTAGCTGGAACAAAACTTACACCCAGTACTAGTTACCATCCACAAACTGATGGGCAAACATAAATTGTTAACAAATGGATATAAGGATACCTAAGAAAATACATTACAGGTCAGCAAAATGGATGGATCAAATGGTTGCATTTAGGTGAGTATTTTTATAATACCACCCATCATATGTCAATAGGGATGACCCCCTTTAAGGTACTATATAGTTATGAAGCAACATCTTTCGAAGATTTAATCCAAATGGAGAGTCGAGTACATGGTGCTAGAGACTTCATACAAGAAAATATAGACATCATGAACTCACTCAAGAATAACCTGCATCAAGCATAGAATCAATAGAAGATTTATGCTGACAAAAAGAGAATAGAGTGAACATTTAAAATAGGGGATATAGTCTTCTTAAGACTTCAACCATATAAACAAACTTCCATCAAAGATAGTGGGGTTGAGAAACTAAAACCCCGATTCTACGGACCCTATAAAGTCATAAAAAAGATAGGTGAAGTAGCTTATGAATTAGAGCTTCCTTCAGATAGTCGAATTCATAACACATTCCATGTATCAAGATTGAAAAAGGTTTTGAGGAAACATATTACTCCATGCCTGGAACTACCACCACTAGATGATGAAGGAAGATTAATCGTAGAACCAAAGACTATCCTTAGAGTACGAGAGAAAAAACTAAGGAACAGGACCATTGAAGTATACCTAATTAGATGGAAAGGATTAAAGATGGAAGATGCAACATGGGAATGGTCTCAACTATTGGATCACCCAAACCTTAGAAGAATTTCTTGAGGACAAGAAATTTTTGAGAGGGGATGGCTTTCATATCTTCGTAATTAGCCAAATTGTAAATTGTTAAAGTATTTAATATTGATATAAATTATATTCACATCTTATCATTGGTGTTGAGCATTCATAAATATTTCATAAATTATAAATGTAATGTGAATGTAATAAATCATATTACAAATGTTATTACCAATAAAATATGAATTCTTATTCAATTAGACAAAATATAACTTTTATTATAAAAAGACAATTAATAAACATAACATACAAACATTATATTTAACAAACAATAAAATATATTGACACGCCCTTTCACCCACGTCCACTCTAGCCAAGACAAGCGATATTTATTAGGGTTAGGGTTGGTGTCAAAAGGAGGCAAGTTGAAAAATAAAGCAATAGACATAATAAGGAAAGGATGTAAAAAACCATCCCCCACCACACACATGAGGATTTGCAGCAAGAGGCATCATTATCCATGGCCTCTACAGCCTCTACGTACAAATCAAGGACCACAGTCCCTATGTAGGACTGTCATCTAGGTACTGCGTACTGTATGCTAGCGGATACCCTTGTCAGGTATGATAAATGACCCTATTAAGATATATATATAATTGATCAATGCAACTAAATGAGAAATTGATCAATATTGAGGTAATCAACGCTATTAATAAAGATGCGATTTATAACTCATAAAAGGTAATCAATGTTATTAACAAAGGATATGATTTATTTTTCATAAAAGGTAATCAACATGATTAATAATAGGTGTGGCTTATATTGGTTTCATATAGGGAACATACATTTAAGATTAATAATTGAATGGATGTTAGTTTTTCTATTAAAAGAATATACATTAATGTTAATAATTGAATTAACATTAGCTTTTCTATTTATGAATATACATTTAAATTAATATTTAATCTTTATTAAGATTGATAATCGAATTAATATCAACCTTTCCATTGCAAAAATATACATTAATGTTGATAATTGATATTAATCTTTCTAAGAATAATTGAATAGATTAATCTATCAAAGGAGGCATTAGAATAACAATTGAATAATTCTTAAAAACTGATAAGATAATGATTCTCCAAGTCGAGATAAGGCCCGGGGTGGAATGGACTGGGTGACATAACTCGAGGTACCAGATAAAGCCTATAGGTACCGGGTAAGGCCTACGGTGACAGGATATCCTAGGGTACATCATACAAAGGCACCTTCTTGGAAATGATGATCAGAGAGAGGTAATGATAATGAGGGTGAACGGTAAGGCCCACTGGGTGGGTAACAGGGCACCCTATTATGGTTCCTCCTATATTTTAATAAATTTTTGACACCACAAAACCATGTCTTGATTGTAGAATAGTTTGATAAGATTATTTTTTTAAAATTTAAATCTGATGTAATCTCTAAAATTAAGAATATAAATACTTTGTCAAGATTTCTTATAGGAAATATTATCAAATTTATAGAACTCAACAAGAAATCATTAAACGTTTGAAAGGGGACATTACAAAAAATGGTTCCCACATCCTAGTTGTATGTCACATTTTGTGTTGATAAGGGATCAGATAACCCTCTTCCTCTAGGAACAAAAATTGAATAGGTTTGGGTAGAACTAGAAGAGGAACCACAACAAGTATCCATTGATGAAGTCTTAGAAGAGGGACAAATAGGTGAACAACCTTAGTAAACTTCCTAGGACATAAAGGTGTGAACTGTGGCTTCAACAGAATCAGAGACTATAAATGAGGAGCCTTCACAAAGGGAAAAGACCCCAGAAGGGAGCGATAAGGGCTCCTTCATCCTCAAAAGGAAAGTCCCTAACACAACATGTTTCAAAGTGGCTCCAAAAGGAAGTGATCAGAAACAAGAAACAATAGTTCACTACTAAGGAGGAGGATATAATAGAACTAATTGAAGTACTAAGGAAACCCGATTCACCTCCAAAGGATGCATGAGCATTAGCTTTTGTTATGAGTGATCAGAATCAAGACCTTTATGCTCATGTGGCTATCCATCCTCCAGAATCAAACATTGAAGAACTGACTCCTAGGGATTATCTAATCTAGGATGTTATGCTTGCGAAGCCAACCTTGGAAACTGCAAAGTTGATGGTCACTACAGGGATGAAGGAAGTTTTCAAGAGCCTAGAATAGGATGGGGCAGAATTAATAACACTTTGGTGACATAATGAAATTCTAAAAGGATATTTGAGAAAAGTTGTTAGCCCTCATGATCTCACTAACCTTAAGGAGGCTCTAAATGCAACAATTCAAAGGAGAGATGGGGGAGCAGTGCAATTGGATCCATTTTTGAATGCCCGTTAGCAATGGTAGGAAAGTTTTGAGGAGAAAAGAGTACTAATCATCCAAGGGAATCTTAAGCTACTACATGTCATGCAAGAGAATTTAGATAAAATGATAGCAATTTTGAACCCAAATTTGGTCTTATGGATGAGGTGCGTACCTAGGGAAAGGATCTATAGGTATTACAGGTGATTAAATGCTAGAGATATCAGATGCTAATGGATGTATATACAAAAGAACTAATTTAATAGATTATTGAATAGAGAAGATAGTAGATAGCAGTAAAGTAATGGAATCATTACATGTAGAGAATCATAGGCTCAAGGACCAACCCCAAGAGAAAATTTTGGAAGCTGAGAAACACTATAGTGATGCATGTCTGGACATTTTTGAGGATGATGCATAGGAGAAACTAATACCTATAGAGGTAGTAGTTCAAAGATTATAGAGAATTTTTGATGAAGTTTCTAATGATGAAGATATTTGGTAGGCATGTAGGACAGAAGAAGCTTTGTTAGAGTTTGATACAAAACTCAGGGATTTTGTTGAAACCCATATAAAGGTGGGTAATTATAGGAAAAAGGTGGAAGATAAATATAATGCCCTAGATTTACTAGATGTAGCATAGGTCACTGAGATAATAGAGAAATTCAAGGGCAAACACTTAGGCATAGCTCTAGTGTGAAGGGGAACAAAACCCAGAAGCCAAAATTTCCATTTTGACACTCAGTGAAATTTTGCATTTTTGGACCTCTAAGGTGCATTGTTGTGCTAGGTGCACTAGTGCATTTTTTGCAAACAATGTTTTGGAAGAATTTTGAAGAAGTCAGAGGTGCGCTGGTGTGCTTCTTTCCAAGGTGTGCTTTTCCAGAGGTGTGCTGATAGTTAATTGCTAGTTCCAAAGTTAGAGCTTTCCATGCATAAAAAATGCATCCTAATAGTAGTTTAACTTTGAATGACATCCAAGGAAGGTTGAGCTTCTATTTTTGACACTTCCAGACACTTCTACATCAACTAAAGCATATCTTCTTCTTATTCTCCCTTAATTTTTTTTTTTTTTTATGACATGTAAAGGCTCATGCATCCAATTAATGATATAAAAATGGATGGAGTCTTACTAAGCATCAATTAGATAGTTAGTTTGTATATAATTAGTTTGTTTTATTAATTTAGAAGCATATGATTACATGAAGATATCTCTCACTCTCAACACAAATTGAGGAGATGATTTCTTATAAATACAAGATTGTAATATGTAATCAAGGACGCTATTATTTTGTAATAATATATGCTTTTGGTGCTCGCATTTGGAGTGTAGTGATTATTGCCTAAGTGTGTCATATTTTTTGTGAATGTATGTTCATGGAATTGTGATTGAGCCAAAAGTTTATTGCATTATTTTTGGTTGTGCAATCTTTTAATTTTTGTGTTTGCTATGGTTTTGTAAATTCTGTCGACGTATCTAGTTCGAGAAGAGATCACCCATTTTGTTCCTAAATAGCTTTTCATCTCACGTGAGTGCACTTTTTGTGGCCTTGTGATTTGATGAAAAGTGAAATATCTTACAGTTGCTAAATTCCCATCGATGATTGCATGAATGGAATTAAGGAAGTGTTTCTCCTACTTTTATTGGTTACCCACCAATTTCTTCAAAAGCTTAACTCACAGACATGTTGTTTCTGTAGCTTATGTCTATTAGGATTTTATTTTCATGTTATTTTATTAAACCTCTTGTTACCTTATCTTCATTATTTTATTTACTAACCCCTTATTAAATCAGGAATTCATATTAGTTGCATTGTTAGATTGCATTCATTGAAAAATAGAAAAAAAATAAAAAAATTCTTTTGTGTGTTTATTTTGAAGTAGCAAACAGATTCAATATCTTATCCAAAGTCATTTGAATCAGCAAAGGCCTCCTCATGAACACTCACATTTATCTTCAACTGAGAAGATTCACAGTAGGTTGCAAGATCACCCAGAACCTTGGAGTTGATCCCTGGATTAGCTTTTCAAGAGAGGAATTTGAAAGGATTCCTTTTGTTAAGCATCGTTCAAAATCACAGCTCAACACTATCTACTATTAAGATCAACCACTATGGTTGTGGTAAATATAGCCTACTTAACACATTTGAAGTTGGTTCCTTGCCCCTTGATCCACATACACAAGGGAACCCATGACATCAAGGCCCAAAGAAAGACACCATACCTCATCTCAAGCATGTTGGACCTTGCACATTTGTCTCCAATGGCATATAAAATGGAAATGAAATTTCCCTAGACATCAACACTAGCTTATACAAGGAACTATCTCCAAAAGCAGAAGGCATGCTTGACTATCTAAAAGAAAAATTTCTTCATTCATGTCATCTTTCTACAAATAATTGGATTAATAAGGAGGAGGCTTAGGCCTAGAAGAAGCATGAATCTAATAGCTTGTAGAGGTATATAATGAAACAAACCACACACCCCTAGGTTTTGGACTATGCACACTTGGGTGCACCAATAAGAATGATTACACTTTCTTAAACATCCAAAATAAACTTGTAGAGGTTGAAGATATCCCTAAAGAGGTTAAAAATATATCCTACAATGATATCCCCAATCACATCTTCCTGGGAGAATGTGTGCTCCACAAACTAGCCATTAACCTCATTTAACTACTACTTATCCATCCCAAACTTGTATCTTGGGGCCAACCAAGTGTATTATACATTGATGAGTTCCTTAGTGAGGATATGCTTTTAAAGTTCATGGGAGAAGAAGTACCATACAAGAAAGGAAAACCAAAATTTTCATATGTTTACAAGTTGGACTCAAAGGGCTACTTCAAGGAAAATAAATCTCTAATTGCAAAAATGAAAGTAAAAACAAAAACAAAAATTTGAAAAAGAAAACAAAAGAGTCTCTTAGTGAAAACTCCTCTGAAGCACCATTTGACCAAATCAAAACAATAAAATAAAATAAATGACATATCTAAAGGTGAAAACCTCCTTGAGGCACATGAGGATGGATATTTCTTCCTTCCCATACAAGATTACAAATGAGAAATATCATCCATATTGATTGAAGAAACAAAGTCAGTCAACATCCGTATAGAAGAGCTTTCTAGGATCATCCACATCTCAACAAAACTACCAAAGCCACAAGAGGATGCACTTTTTGAATTACTTTGATAAAACATTGGAAGATTCATATGGTCATATAATGACATTTTTAGATTAGATCCAACACTAGTTGTACATAACTTGATGGTAGATCTAAATGCAAAACTTGTCAAATAAAAGTTGTGAAAGATGCATACTAAAGCAACCTTAGTTGTGAAAGAACTAGAGAAAATGCTCCAAGAAAAAATTCATTATACCCATCAACTATTCATAATGGATCTTGAACATGCTACCACTCACCAAGCCATCTAGTTATATTAGGATCTACATTGATTTTAGGGATCTCAACAAGGCCTATCGAAAGGATCACTCTAAGTCACCAAATATAGATATGATTATGGACCTCACAACATGACATGAGATGTATCTCATGGATATATTTTTAGGATATAATTAGATATTTAGAGAAGAATAAGATTAGAATAAGACAATATTTTAACCCCATGGGGGTGTTGGACTCACCATTGTTGTTACACCAAAAGTTTGAGGTGTCAATGAATTTTAAAACAACCAAAGACAAAAATCCATAGGAAGCAATTAAGCACATGTCATAAATCCATTAGTCTATTGTGAACAATACCTTCAACTAGAGGGTATAGAGGTACTAACCTCCCAATAATCCCCTCCTTGGCATGGTCTAAGGGATTTAAACCCATAGTCCACCAGTTTGATACCACTTGTTGGACTCACCACTTTCATTACACCAAAAGATCAAGTTGTCAATGAACATCACAATAGCTAGAGATAGGGATCCATAGGAGGTATTTAAGTACATGTCATAAATCCATTAGTCTATGCTAAATGGTACCTTCACATAGAGGGGATAGAGGCACCAATAACCTAACAAGGGTCCTTCTTCTACAACATGATGTCATTCAGAATAAAGAATGCAAGGGGAACTTATCAGAGAGAAATGATAGTTATCTTCCATGACCTAATACAAAAAAATATTGAGAACTATGTAGATAATATCCTAGTCAAATTAATTGATAGTTTCGATCATTTGTATGACTTAGAGGAGACCTTCGACCACCTATCATCTCATGTTGAATCGAAAAAAGTGTCCTCAGTGTCACATCAAGGAAGCTTCTAGGATTCATCATATCAAAATGACCCTACAAAATATCCCACTCTATATATAACTAGTCTTTCTTAGTCCGTAGTTGATCCCATTTTTCTTGTGTATCATGAAGCAACTAACTGGTGACACCATGAATCTATTATAAGGATACCAATTGAGTTTCCACCCTACTATCCTCTCCTCCAATCAAAGACCCTCCTCTGCCTAATACCCCCATCAACACCTGTGTTGTAGGTAGTGCTTGTAGACCCTTTCCGCTATCTACATCCATATTTTGTGAGCCAACATCCTGCTCTCTCCTTGCATCACACCTCCTCACATTTTATCGGTGCTCTGGTTGTCCCTGTACAACCATCTCACTAGTCAAAACCAAACCACTCAAAATCTATATCTCTATAGGCAATATGAAGGCAGATGCCCCATTGAACTCTTCTAGCCCCTTACTTAGGACCCTTTATGGGCCCTTTTTCTTCTTTTCAAATTCTAGATGGCACTTTTCACCCGTTAAATGTTGTTTTTGCCTCTAGACAACAAACATAATCTCTCCACAACCTTTCTACACCCTCTTTAATAGCTAGGTTTTTGAGCTTTTTGAGATGCCATCAGGCCTCATATTCTCTCACTGTCACCTTCTCAAGGGTGCATCACATAGTCCAATCTCTATCTCCTTGTTCAATACTAGGGAAATGGTGTCATTTTTAATTTTTCTTTAGGTCGTCTATCTTTAAAAAACTTCTTTGAAATAGTGTTGTTCCAACACTATGTCAAAGTGGGGCAAAATGTAGACACCTAAATTTGATCACACAATCAAGTTATCACATTTAGTCATCTTCTAAGTAAATTATGTTATCCCCTAGCTAATTAATTTAATTAATTAACTACAGTCCAATTAATAATCAAATGACGACTAATAGTCTAATTTATTAGTTAAATCCCCATTGCTCCATTAAATTAAATAAATACACAACCTATTTAATTTAATTCTAAATTCCAAATTCCTCCCATCTATTTAATTAGTCCAATTAACTAAATCCCTTAAAATAATAGCTAACCCTCAAACACAACAGTTAGCCTAACCCAATTCATGCACCAATAATTACCCTTTTTAATTAAATAATTCAATTTATTTAATTAATTCCTCCGCTTTCTATTTTTCCAACAAACCTACTCACCAACCACATCACCCACTTATCTAAACCACATCACCCTCTTGTTTCAACCACATCACCCTCTTGTCTTAGCCACATCACCCCTTTATCTATGTCTAATTTTTTGGAAATATAAGGTAGGAAAAGTTACTGAGATGGGAGGGGTGAATAAGGAACCAACACATTTTTATATTATTTCACCAATTAATCCTCCATCTAATATTCTAATCTAATTGCATACATGAAGGAATGAAATCATTTAAAATGTTCATAACACTTTGACACAAGATATGGTGACCCAAAAACCTTCCAATTAGAAAGTAAAACTAGGATGGGGATGATAACCACAAGCTTTAGTACTGCAGATTAAAGTTAACCTATTAAGGCTTACAATTGACCACTTCTGATGATTTTCCCTATTAGGAGCAATAAGGACAATGAGGTCCACCCTATGAAAGGATTTAATTGATACATGTGTTAGGATGAACCAGTGGCTAATCTTTGATCTTCAACTCTAATTTTCTAGTTGAGATTCCTTGTATTGCAATAATCACTTGACTATGATATATAAAACTCTTTTGTGCCTTATACTACTTGTAGCCTTCTTTAATTCACACTCCTACTCATTATATACTCTTCTTGCTCATACTTGGATATGATACAATGTGTTACATATATACCAATCCAAATCATAACTTACTAGAGTTGACTAGAATAACAATTTCATCATAATTCACAAAGTCAACCCAATTGTTGTAACTTGGGTTCTAAAGAAAAACTTGGTGATGTTCTGATACATGAAAAACACTATCAATGCTCTACAATCTTTGGCACCCTGTTGAACTTGAATCTTAGTCCATACTAATCACTTCCAAGTACCTTAAACTCGGTCAGCACTATGTGACTTGGTAAACACTAAGAAAATTGGTAGTTGCCAAATCACTTGGTTGACACTGCATGGCTTGGTCAATACTAGATTCATATTGTTAACACAGTGAGCTTAGTAGATACAGTATAAACTAGTTAACATACCACAGCTCGGTTAACACTATGATCTTCTTCACTTCCACTAAATAGCTTTGTAGCCTTTGCTAAGCTTGATTTGCACTATACATTATTTATGAATCTTAGTAAACACTGTGTAGCTTAGAAATCACTGCAATCAAACTCAGATGCTCGATAGGCACTGTGTTTTGAATTCTTGGCTTGGGAACAATTGAATCACTTGCTTAACATTGCAAACTAAATAATAGGCTCACTAGCAATTGTAGAGCTTAGTAGCAATGTAACCATTTGACTAAGTGTTGAGTCACTGATAGATAAATTGAAATTAATGTCAACAATCTCCCTCTTTGGCATTAGTGACATAAATACTTATCAAATCAAAAAATAAACTTCAAAACTATAAGTCAAAACTTCCTTTGCCATCATTCAGTGTCTTCAACAAAATTTTGAATTCCTAAAGTTATAGGTTGGTAGCTTACTCTATTTTTCTAATTTTTCAAAATTTCTTTTGTAAAGATATTTTCTGCTTATCTGTACAAGTATCTTCATGATACAATACTACTCCCCCATACATATATCTCTCCTATATACATATAAATGGAGTATATTATACTTCTTCTCCTTTACATATTACTTCTCTCCCTTTTCCATATTACTTCTCCCACTTTTTGACATAAATGCCAAAGGTGTATAATATTTATATGTTAATACCAAAATGTGACAAGAAATCATAATGTACCTTTAGAATAAGTACCATTATCTTGTCCCAATTCTCTTGTAGTATCTTAATTGCATGTAATGCAATCTAAACTTCTACTAATAATTTCATTGTGTGATCAGATATGGAGAAGTTTTTATCATGGATGAGTGTCTTTGCAATGCATCCATGTTTAGAAGAATCATACCCTAGATATCTACAAGTATGGCCCTAATCCTGGCTTCTTTATTTAATAATTCTGCTTGTAGATTTGTTAGACATCTGATCTTTATGTAATGTGCAGAACTATGACTTGGGTCAAGTAATAGTTGGTGTACACTTGCCTTCATATCTTCATCTATCTTGGACAATTTATCCTTGATCTCCTATGTGAAGATAAACATGCCACTCAACTTGACAAATAATGAAACAACATTATTAACAGAGGTTTCAAGTGAACCAAGAATAGTAGCTAACTCTAATTGATCTATTGCAATTCTTTGTGTGACTTATTCCAACACTCTATTCTCAAATTTTATTTCAGATCATTGTAGCAATTTATACTGTCCATTGAAGTATTCATTGTATTTGTGAACAATTTTTGCTAACTGGTCTAGAATGGGTTGTTTTCCATGGACCTCAATACTTAGAGCATCAACAAATATGCTCTTTATGTCTTTAGGAATTTAATTTTCCTTCTTCTTTTCTTCTCCAAGCTTCTGATGCTTAGCTCTCTTCTTTAGTAGTTCACCCATGGTATCCATTTGATCAGGGGTGAGGGTAGATATATCCCAATTTGGAATAACTATATCCTCATCTAGATCAATTGCTTCAACTTCTTCTTTATCCTTTTCTTTTAGAAAATAATTTGTTTACCCTTCTCTAAGAGTCTAGTACTTAGTTGAGATTGGTTCTCAACTATCATTGTACTAGCTATGGATACACTTGTAATAGAAACAATTGTATAATTTGATGGACTAGAAGAAAATGTAGAAACAACACTAACAACTAGAATACTTTGTTGCTTCTTGGTCAATCTTGATGATGGAGGACCTTGCTACTCATAAACTAAAGTGTTGGGCACTTCTATCAATATAACATTCAATGAAAAAAATCTAGAGCTTGGTTGGGTGCTTGGTATAGTAGTTGTATCCACAACCAACTTGGTAGAAGCTATCTCTAAGCTAGATTGCACTAAGGCTGTGCTTGAAGAATGAGGGAATGATGCCATGACTGCTGCTATAATTTTCTCTACATCAATGTCTTCAATGCTTTACATTTCTAGAAGGCTTCCTCCAGTAGCTTCCTATTCTTCCTCCTCATCATCTAGATTGACATCATCCAAATCATCATCTCTTATTTCTACTTCCTCTTCCTCATCTTCATCATCCTTGTCATCAACATGTACCACAAAGTCACTAGGTTGATGCAATTGATAGATGCTTTTCCATGTAGTTGTATCTTCCTTCACCAAATATTCAATGTCCTTAAGCAATATCATACAAGTGTTTAACTTGAGAGTGAGCTTCTCATTTTTTTTCAAGAATTCCTTTACCTCCTTACTAAGATTTGGCATGAGTTTCTTCAAGGTCTATTCAAAGATGTACTTGGTAGTTTTATGTGCATTTACCCATCTAGGCTTTATTGATTACATAAGTTCATTAGGAATTTGTTGTGCAAGCTCATCTGGTGAGTACTTTCATTTACCTAGTTTAGTCATAACAACTTCTCCAATCTATCTTTTCTCTTCTTCATTCCTTGTCTCATATTTGGGAATTTGAAACATGCCATGCCAGTTCCTTCTTCCATCCTCTTCAACCTTTCTTGAAGTGTAGGTGCAAATCTTTTAAAGATAATCTTCTCGGCTTCATCTTCACCTAACTTCAATTTCTTCTTGGACTTGGCTGCCCTTCTTGTGAATACAGTAGGGGATGACTTGGTAGGTCTAGTTATAATAACCTCAACTTTCCTCCTTGGAGTCTCTTCTTCCTTAGATTTGGCTTCCTCTTCTTCATCCTCTACATCATCACCTTTTCCCTCAATAAGCATTAGAGGAGAACTTGTTTGCTTTATGCTTTTCAGTAGCTTCTCTACTCTTTTCCTTCCTTTATTTACTGCTTGAGGTAGCTTGATCTCAAGCTCAATTCTTACCTTTTCCTCATCATATGTTATGAAATAAGTGGCTTTGGGATCCATAGGATCATTCAGAAAAGCCTCTATGATATCCTTGGTGTCATCAATATTAACCTCATACTCTAGAGGCTTAACCCATGCCACTCTAGGTCTGACTGCATGAATATATACATTGTCATAGTCCACCATGAAACAAATATCATCCTTGTAATCTTCTAAAAGTTTTTTAGGGATCCTAAATCTATTATACATCTTCTCTTTGAATGTTTCAAAATAGTTATCCATGATGCTATCAAAATTTTCATCCATTTCTACTATATAATGATTGATTTGATATAAAATAGGAACATCTTGCCTCCATACTACAATACCTTTGGAAGGGAATTTTTTTTGAAAATAAACATTTCAAAAGAGATTCGACCTGACATGGGTTATTCTTTGATCCTCTAATGCTCTCCATGTTTTTTTTGAATTGGTTCAATAGAAACTCGATAAGGTCAAAGGACAGGTTATTCTTCACAACCTTGTATGCAAGATCGACAACTTCATATGACATGTTGTTTAACCGACCAGAGCTATATATCTTGTGTGCAATTATATGTATGCCAAACTTCAGCTCCATGTCTATTAATCTATTAAGCTTCATGCCTCTTCCATCCCCCTTAGCAAGATTCTTCTTGGTTAGTTCTTCTTGACCTAAGGTTTTGGTTGTCTTTGCTTTGTTATTATTGGAAGCCCAGTGATTCTGTGAATCATTTTCTTCATAATCTAAATGAGTTGGTCCAACCATAACTGCCCATTGTGAACATGACAGAGAATAAGTCTAATCCATTTGACCTAAAAATATCTTGGCATGTGTGAAATATGCATCAAACCCTTGGTTTCCAAATGTTGATGCCTGGGTTTCAATGCACTATCCACACACAATTCTTTGAATGCGACATTCATTTCTAGCATTCTGAGTTCCTTAATAGAACAATGGTAAAATGAATAGATGTCATGCATGAGCAATAACTTAGGTGTAGTTTAAGATTGTGCACTAGCTAGGTTGAGTATATCTGTAATCGCTGGACTCAACTTGAAATTAGGTGCCTTAGAGTCAACTCCACAAACCAACATTTCAAAACCTTTCTTCACTTTGTTTCTTGAAGATGCTAGGCTCATTAGGGTTTTTGAAAACTCAAATTCTTCAACAACAAACGCTCAAATTGCTCATGGTCTCTGAATTTTCTCTTCACAAATAGCTCTAGAAATTTGCAGTGAAATAATGCATTCGATTTCTTCCTTTTAACAAATTTCCTCTTTGCAATCACCATTAATTCTTCATACTTCATACTCACTTGATGATAGGCTATTGTCCACTCAGTTTAGTCTTTAATTGTCAAGAGACATCTACAACTTGGTAGATTCACCAAAACTCAGTAGGAACTACCAACTCTATGTTTGTAACCTAAAACAATATGCAACTTGACCTTTCTTTGTAAGGTCTTGTGACCCAACCTAACTCGGTAAGGTCTCTTGATTCTCATCATGCTTAGTGATCCTTTTGTATCTTGAATGCTTATATAGATCTTTCTTTTAGCTAACTAGAACTAATGTTAGATGACCCTCTTGAATCGTAGTTCTAGTGATCTCCATAAGGAACTAAGTTGAAATGATTGAGCCACCTAGCTTATTGAATTGGATGTCATGCTTTTGATTTTCATTCTCTAGAGATTTTGGTATCCATTTCAACCTCATTTTTTTTATGATATTGTTATCTTTGGCTTTTTTTTAATCTTTAATTCTACCCGTGTTCATATAGTTCTTGGCAAGATGTCCAAGTTATGTACAAATAAGCCATATTTTTGTAGTATCTCTTTTCCTCATATGATGTTTTGCAAAGTTTTCTCCAATGTGCCCAAATTCACCATAGTAGTGACATCTAAACAATGTGTTGTAATCCCATCCAAATATTTCTTTCACAATTTTTTTTGCTTGGTTCCACTTCTTGGTTTTGCACTCTAAAGATTTGTGTCCTTATTTCAAGCAATTGTGACACTTTCCTTCAAACTTGGGTTTCTCTTTGCATTCATTTGCTCTATGACCATGTCTGTTACAACCATACCATTTTTAATTGAATTTAGCTTTACCATTGCTCCAAAATTTGTTTGGTGTATGACCTATATTACCACAGTGATTGAAGGTAGGCCTTTTATTCTTTTGAGCTTCTTGCTAAGATGATTCACATTCTTCTGTGTATCCTATTCCAAATTTCCCTTTCTGTCTATACTGACTTTGTTCATTCAATTGATTCATGCTTTCCTGAGATTTCATTATTCTTTCATAGGTTTTCTTTTCAATGTTGAGATCATTCTATAGTCTTTCATTCTCTGATCTTAGATTCATAAGCTCTACATTTGCATTATTGAGTTGACCAATAAAATCTACTTAATAAAGGGATGGTTATTGAATTTCATTGTTCTTTTCTTCTATCTCTTCTTTTTCTTTGTCTTTTTCTTCCATGACTTCACATAATCTAACTAATTAGATTTCTTGTTCTCTTTTCAGCTTTTTGATTTCTTCTTGAAGATCAAAATTATTTTCTAATAGGACTTTGATTGCTTCATCAACTTCATCTAAACTTCTTTCTAGACATATGTCTTCAATTCTTTCTTCAGATAGAGATCATCATTCATTTTTACTATAGGATCTTTCGTTATTTTCAATAATTAAGGGAGTTCCTCCTTTTATTTCTTGAGTTGTCCAATGGCCAATTCTAGATCCAAATTTTCATTGTCAATAGCCTTATCTAGCTTGCATACCTCCATTGCCTCTGATCTTTCCTCAAGTTGTTAAACTTTTGATGTGAGAGCCAAGAGCTCTGATATCAATTGTTGGAAATATAAGGTAGGCAAGGTTATTGAGAGGGGAAGGGAGAATTAGGAACTAATAAAAATTTATCTTACTTCACCAATTAATCCTTCATATAATATTCTGATCTAATTGCATGCATGAAAGAATGAAAGCATTCAAAACATTCATAACACTTTGACACAAGATATGGTGACCCATAAACCTTCCAATTAGAAAGTAAAATTGGAGTGGGGATGATAGCCACAAGCTTTAGTACTGTAGTATAAATTTAACATGTTAAGGCTTACAATTAACCACTTCTAGTGATCTGCTCTATTAGGAGCAATAAGGATTGTGAGGTCCACCCTGTTAAAGAATTTACGCACATATAATGAAGTATGCACTCAATTAGGAGATTTAGAAAAAGATTGTTAAGTCTACCCTATTAAAGGATTTAACTGATACACCTATTAGGATGAACCAGTGGTTGATCTCTGATCTTCAACATTGATTTTTTGGTTGAGATTCCTTGTATTGCAATGATAACCTAACTATGATAGATAAAACTCTACGGTCCCTTATACTACTTGTAGCCTTCTTTAATACACACTCCTACTTATCATATACTCTTCTCATTCATACTTGGATATGATACAATGCATTACATATATACCAATCCAAATCATAACTGACTGGAGTTGGCTATAATACCAATTTCATAATAATTCACAAAGTCATCTCAACTGCTATAACTCGGGTTCTGAAGAAAAACTTGGTAATGTTATAATACACAAAAAATACTGTCAATTCTTGGCAATCTTTGGCACTCTGTTGAACTTGAATCTTGAGTCATACTAATCACTTCCAAGTAGCCTAAACTCAATCAATACTATGTGACTTGGTGAACATTGAGAAGCTTGGTAGCTACTAAATTGCTCGGTTGACATTGCATGGCTCGGTCAACACTAGATTCATGTTGTTAACATAGTGAGCTCAATAGAAACAATATAACTTGGCTAACATACCACAACTTAGTTAACATTATAATCTTCTTTATTCCACTAAATAACTCGGTGGCCTTTTCTATGCTTGGTTTACACTGTATATTGTTTATGAAGCTTGTTGAACATTGTGTAGCTCAAAAAATACTACAAACTAACTCAGATGCTTGGTAGACATTTTATTCTAACTACTTGGATTAGGAACAAATGAATCACTTGGTTAACAATAAAAATTGAATGATAGGCTTTGTAGCAATTGTAGCTCTTGGTAGCAATGTAACCATTTGACTAGGTGTTGTTTCATTGATAGAAAAATGACCTAAATGTAACCATAATTACCTCTCCCAAATCACTTGCACAAATTGATCCATAATTTAAGACTTCATATATGAAGCCCAAGTCTTCTCTCATGCCACATCTCCCTTTCCCACATAAGGACACTAAAGTCCATCTCACACCTCCTCTAGTTAAATATCCAATCACAAAACCTATCTCTTCACACTCATTATCCTTGCAACACTTTTTTCAAGGTTATAGATTTGAGAAAACACAATCCATGTGCTCATTTATCCTTGCACCCTAGCCCTCCTTCACAATCTCTCTACTTTTCATCTTGGCCATCTATTTACCTTACTCTAGGCCTATAAATTGAACCTTGTAACCTTCATAATTGATCCACCTTTTGAGTAGATTTATTATATTATTTTTAGAGCTCAAAAACTATCAAAGAACCATTGATATACTAAAACTTTTAGCGATCATCAACCATTGAATCATATAGAATCTTGAGCATAAGATTTTTAGCACACATACCTCATCCTTAGAAATGTCTACACATCAAGGATGCATTTGGAAGTTCATACTTGGTTTGCACTCTATAAATATCTCATTTTTCTCTTTTCATAAATGTATGTGTTTCTTTTTTTATTGGATGTTTATCATATCTTGATTTTCTTAGACTTACATGTTACATACTACACCAACATTACAAGTGAACCTAATTGACTTCTTCACAGGCCAAACCAAATCACTCCAATACTCACAAACCATCTCATGAACTAAAAGAAATGGTCAACCACATAAGAAAAAGTGTCACACAAACATAAATTCCTTCAAAAAGAAAATTTCTATGCTTTAGGAAGACCCATATAGCCACAAACTAAACACTATGAGGTAGGGAACAAGCTATTCTACCTCGTGATGAGGTGCTCAACTATAGCATACACCTACCAAGTGATCATTAACCAAGGTCAAAACACTATGCACTTTTAAATTCAATTTGAATCATCAGGAAGAACCATCTCAAAACACCCAAGAACAATACCATGAAACACATGAAAATTATTAAATCTAACTAGAGTTTAACTAACTCACCCTCAAAACACAAAGGGTGAAAATTATATACCAAAATTAACTCTTCTAAGGAATGCTACATCTAAATCAGGGAAAAATAAGAGATAAAAATACCAAGTTGCATAATCACAACCAAGAGAACTCACATCAAAGAGGCTCAACAATTCACTTCTCCATCATGAAGGGATACTCATGAGCTAACTTACCACCAAGCATAGGAGCAATATAGTCTCCATGGTACAAAAAGCACAACTATAATTGAGAACTTGGGTCACTTAACCCCACAAGGAAATTCATCACCTTTCATAATATTTAGCTTCATACTAACTTACAAGATGGTAATATATATTCAAAGATACCATGCCCCTCTAGCAACATGCTAGGGATACTACTCTTAGCCTACTACTAAATTCAATCTTTGACATCAAGCCAATCATGAAAGAATAACTTGATCAAGGTAGTATTATGAAAATACAAGTGTAAGGAGATATTGCTATGGATTTTGAATACTATGAGGTAGTCTCTCTCATCCTCTAAACCAAATATGAGTTGGGAAAACTCGTAATACTACCAACCTTGCTAACTGCACTAGTGGTGTAACCGTACCAACCTAATCAGTCAAGTGAGGAAAGCACAAAAGCGATGAACCAATTTCAAGGCCTACACAAATTGTAAAAACTTATATGTGCACTCATTCATATCCAATAAAACAAAGGCAACATCTACACCAAGAATGAAACACTCACAAGTTTCACTTTGCATAATGGAAGTAGAGTAGAGTCATAACAGATATACAAAACTAAGCATGAATCCCCAAATAAGGACCAAGTAGATTATAGAGGGTGAGAGTTTTTCTTTTAAGAGATAAAAAATATATTTAAACTTCTATAATGGCCAAGAACCTTATTTTTCATGATTGAATTGGCCTATACTCAATAAAGGATTTCTAAAACATCAATATTCATCTTAAAAATATGAGTGGAAGTTCTCGATGTTTACCAAAAAATATTTTGCATTACTAGGATCTCATATGACAATACTTGGGTTCCTAGATGACAAAAAAATAGTTCCTAAATGACCAAATGAAACCAAAGAGTTTTCCCATATTAGATTTCAATAGCAACTGACTTGCCTTTATTTTAGACGTCATAACTTTGCATCTAGAATTTAATTGACTTCATTCAAAATGCATTGGAAGTCTCTCAAAGAGATATACAACATGGTTGATCTTACCAAGTCCTCAGATATCACCACTTAAAATAACACAACTAGCTGAAAGTAGATAGTATGGGTTTCCAAGACATGCAATAGACAAAACATCCTAAACTACAAAAGGGAAGGCATACCTGAACCAACATAAGACATGAAATGAATGATAATTTATACATTCTAGATCAATTATCAACAAGAAGTAAATGACTTTATCAAATTCATTATTATTCATACAACATTTTATTTAAACAAAATATGTTACCATGTAAACACCTTTATAACTATTAAAAAATAAATTAGTATGTTCTTTGTGATGTTCTGCCTTATAGGTACTATTAGAGATTCAAAATGAACATGATCGGGTCATAACACAATATTGGAAAATAGCAGAAAATATTCAAATTAGTCACCATTAACAAAAGGAAAATCCAAAATGAGGGAATTTTTAATTTCAACAGTAAATATAAAAAAGTGCACATTTCAACAATACGTCAAATGTGACAATTATCACAAGAGAGCAATATAGAAATTTGATGACTAGTCCAAGAAAGGAAATGCCAAACTAATGCTAGCCCAAAAAACACATGGAAAGATCCACCTACCAAATAAAATAAGGCATCAATCAAATCACATTACATGTGATTAATGAGAAAAACACGCACACAAGAGGGATAAATCTCCACTCGATGTTAAGGAATACATCACCCTAGCAACATTAGAGAACATGTTCACACATGTCAAACATTATACAATCAATGAACTCATGCATATGTATAACTACAATGTTATTATGAATGCAAGTGTATTCTTTTTTTCATGAAATACAATAATATATCATGAAGGGTTATAGGTACAAGATTATAGGTTCACATAATTCCATTCAACCCTTACTCTATTAAATGCATCATGAACGCATAATTTTCCTAAGATTAAGAAATAAACAATTTGAGGACATACGTCATTAATCCAAATGATCTATTGTAACATATTACTTCCTTTCATAATAATTTCACAATATGAATTCATTTCTCAAATAGAAAGAAATATTTCATTACTATCATGATGTGACAATAAATTACTAATATGTTTCATATCTTTTACTTTCAACTAGGAGAACATAAAGAATGCCATGCACCATACTCCACAAGGAGAAACACAAAAGGCACTCAAGGCCAAAGAATGGATACCACTCAATGACTCCAACTAAGGGGTCACACAAACAACCAACCATACTAAGGTGCATCAATTCCAACCACACCACAAGGGTTAAGACAATGCATCTGAAGACATGATATACGAAGGAACAACATAGTCCAAGTTACCATAGCATAGACATGCAAGAATTGCACAAGGTTCATTAACCACTAAAATCCAAAAAAAACAACCCAGAACATGGTCTAGGATGCTCATATGAGGTTATAAAAAATGGTATTATTTATCCCTAAAAGACACACAAAATTTGAAGATTCATTCTTTCTCCTCACATTACTTGAGTCCATTTACCAAATCAAAAATTTAATCCATAGTAGATACCCAAGCAATAGGATGTCATGGGATCACAAAACTAAACACATGTGATCAATCATCCACAACATAACTCCATATCAGCAACATATACACATAGATCCCAATGTTTAAAAATGGGCTTTAATATCATATGTAATTCTTGCTTAGATATCGTTAGAAATAAGGACAAACATGTACTAACATATTTTTAATTAAAGCATAAGTACAAGCATATAACAATAAAAATATCACAATGGAAGACTTAAAGAACCAACTAACCAAAGATCCCCAAGCATTCATCACTTACCAATGCATATTTACAATCTAGATGATCAACACACATGGTTCATTCTATTAACATACTAAAAAAGATGCGATGTTCCTTTTAAACCCAATTCCAAAGTTCCTAAATGATTAAGCCATAAAAGTTAATTCCAATTAACATGATGGAAATCCTAAAGAAAAACTCCCAAGAACACTCAATATCAAATCTTTTATGATCTAGGTAGTTATGGGAACCAAAAGGTATCCACAACAACAATTTACATCTCTGAGAAATGAGAAGAGATGTCCACTATTTTTTGTATGAAAGAATAGGATGAACCCTTGCAAAAGCCAAGATTGGCTCACATACAAGAAAAATCCATGAACCATATGAATTCCTTCCATATTTGTATGACATTGTACATCCTTGTATGAGGATATGAAAGCCCATAACAAAATGCCAATGTCATATGATGAAATGCCCTGTCATATGATAAAATGAATTTCCATATACTAGTACAAAAAATAACAATATATGACTAAGAATACTACTAATATATGTGACTAATTTTAATCACATGACTATTAGAAGTGAATATCCAATCTTTTATAACACTACTAAATTTACTACTAAAATATTTTAGTCACTTATTTGATAATTAATTTAGTTACATATTTAATAGTATATGTAATCCACATATTTAGTCATATATTTGATATGTTAATTTAGTCACATATTTAGTAGTATGGTATTATATTTGATCACATATTTAATAGTATATTTAATCACATAATTAGTAGTATATTCAATACCATATTTACTAGTATATTTGGTCTTAATAGGGAATGATGGAATCAAATCACCATTGTTCCACTTGTGAAGCAAGTGCTCTTCCATTGAACTAGCACCCTTTAAAGAATGATCATGTATAATATATAATCATAAAACTATAAGCTACATTGAAAAAAAAATTCTAAGAGATAGGAAGAAAAAAATCACTAATTTTTATACCCGAATATTTTCATAGTTCCATTCCAATGTGTCAAAATGAATCTTTTTAATAAATTTGGTTAACCTAAAAAACTACCTATAAGAATAACTAATGAGTCTCCAAATTTTTATATTGAAGTATAGAAGTTATCATTTATATGAGCTAAAGGAACATTGAAAATTATGAGGACAAATCAAAAGAATGAAATAAATTATGTTGAGTTTTGTATATAGTATAAGGTCTTGTTATATACAAGTGCAAGTGTCCAAATAATAGGTTAACATAATTAGTCCACCCATTTGTGAATACAAATTTTAATAATTAGTTTTTCACAATGACACCAAAATAATTATTAAAGGATAATAAAAATAAAATAATTTTAGGGATAGATTCTAGAAACTTCTTGAGAGGAATACCGATGAAAGAGAATAATTGATGATAAGTCAAATTATATGAATAAGAAGGTGATGCTTGAATCCTATGATCAATGATACAAAGAAAAAACACATACTTTTGAAGAATACAAGTGGCATCTTCATTGATATGTTGACTAGGGGTGAACCCACAATAGTAGGTTACACTTTTTTTGCCTAAATTGATACTGAACTATGAATATTCAAAAAAACTTTCACTCTTGGATGCAAATTTTTGTTTACCAATTAGAAATTTGAAGATGAAGTAAATTAGAGTAATTTAGGATTTTCTATGTGTGTATAGTGGGTTACACTTTTTTGCCTAAACTAACACTAAACTATGAATTTTCAAAACAAAAATTCACTCTTGGATGCAAATGTCATTTAAAGTTCGAAATTTGAAGATGAAGTAAATTAGAGTCTTTTAGGATTTTTCTATGTTGATATTGTGTGTGTGTGTGTGTGTGTGTGTATTTTTGGAAATCTTAATGGGAACAAGATACTAAGAGAGGGGGGGTGAATCAGGATTTGTGATATTTTTTATTAATAAAATAATTCACACCTAATCCATCTCATATCTCAAATCTTATACCATATAACCATAAACATGTAATGCTGAAATAAAATCTATTTAAGCATAACATCCATGAAAATCATCAACACATAACACAATGATTCTGGTTACCCAAAAAAACTTCAATATGAAGGTAAAATTGGGGTAGGGATGAAACCCACAAATCTTTATTGTTGGAACAACAAAGTTAACTTGTTAGGGTTATAATTTTGATCACATTAGATGATCTACCCTATGAAATTCTACCCTATTAAAGGTTGTAAATACTGTTAGGTCTTACCCTGTGAAAGGGTTTTAAACTTATAATGAAGTAAGGACTCTATTAGGATATTTGAAATAGTTCTATTAGAACCACTTTGTTAAGAGGTTTTCCCTGACTCAATCTGTTAGAAATGATTCAGTACTTGATCCTTTGGTTTATCTTAAAGCACATTATAGATCTCCTCTATCCTTATATGATATATGTTATGTCCTTCACTGCTCTAGTTGCACTGTCTAAACTCCTTCACTCTATACTTAGCTTGTTTGCTTCTTTGCTTCACTTCCATACACATACATGATCATCTGTATGATTCACATTGATCCTTGGGTAGGAAACCTTCTTAAATAGATAATCCTTGAAGGTTCTAAATTAGGATTAATAATTCATATTTCATTCTTTTGCCATTTTCTATTCTAATTTTCTAATTGATTAATTTTCTTACCTATGGATTAATATAGAAGTTGATGAAAGCCAACTTCATAGCTCACCAAGATCACCTGCATGCAAATAACCTGCTGAAGGGAAACCAAAGAAGGAAGAGGTGGAGCTTGGAGAAACTAAATGGACTAAGAGAGAAGAAATATTGCAACAATAAAAATGTATTGTTGTACACTATTGAGAAAAAGATATGGAATTACAATAGGAGAGCCTATTTATAAAGGCCTCTAGGAAGCTTGTAGAATAAGCTAGAAAGCTCTAGGAGATAAGGTTGACAACTAAGCATACATCCACAAAAGGTGGGATATCCTCGATCAAGGTGAGAGCATAAGTATGACTTAGATAGGAACAAACTCTCATGTTGTCAAAAACTCCTAGACTACAACTATTAAATAAATGCATTAACCTAAGTAAAGTTAAGTAAAAGCATAAATAATAAGTATTTACTCTAACACCACCACTCAAGTGTAACTTAGGGGAATGCACTTAAGCTCACGCAAACTAAGATGAAATGAAGAATGGGTCCCAAAAATGAGGCCATGTTAGGCACCCATGTACAAATGCAAAGAAATCTCTGTAAACTAGAGAAAAATGAGAAAACCCAGTGGGAAAAACTTCTCTCCAAAAAGAGATAGCTGAAAATCTAGTGGAGGATTGAAGAAGCCTCCAACTAGAAGAATGTCCCAGAAAACATGAACAAAGAGAAGATCATGAAGAGCATCACTGAAGCATGAAGAAGCCAAAAACTCTATCAGAAAGAAACTACTAATTTGAAGAACCTCCATAGAAAATAAAAGGCACGAACTAAGAATGTCTATATGGTAGATGATCCATCTCACTGAAATGCATAGGTAGCCAACCACTGTAATCGCCTAGTATATAGGATCAAATATTGAATACATAGCTCACACTATTGAACCATCAAACCAAAGAAGCATCAAAACAACAAAATAACCCCCCTTAATGTAGATGGGACGAGATGATAGGAAACCGATAAAGTAGGTTGAAATCCTCTACAGAAAGAACCACAAATAGTGAGAGAGAAGAAGAGATACAAACACCTATAAAGGCACATGGGGCTAATGTCGTGCAAGGGACACTCACTTGACAAAGGAAGAGAGCACAAAAATAGCAACAACTAACCCTCCCATGGTGCTTTATAAAATAGTGCAAGTACAACTATCTCAATGCATTTACACAAAGATACTTACAAATGATATCAACAATGATCAGAAAAGGAAAAAAGCTGATACAAAAGATAGTACAACCCAAAACAAAAGATCCCATGCCATGAAAATAATCCTCCAACCTAGAACACCCAAGATATCCACCATAGAGAAAAAATGTCAAAAACATGATAGAAAGAGCATAGGGTAGAATCTAAAGAAAATGACAAAATTTTTGAAAAGACAACAGATCTAGCTTTCCAAAAATGTAATGTTTTCAAAAAGTAGAGATGGGATGCAAAAGATAAGCTTGTCAGAGTGAAAATATAACTTTGGGGACTTTGACTACAAAAACAAGCTACAAAACTACATCAAAACCAAAAAATACCTACACAAATCTCTCTATCTTGGATTTAGCTTTCTAAGGCTTCTTTTGGATCGGAAAAAAACCTTTGTATGCTCAAGTTATGGCCAAAAAATTGTGAGTAGGTCAAAAAAAGACTAGTGCTTGTAGGGGTATTGATGTAGTGATGATGTCATGCTAAATCAATATTCTACTGGGTTAAAATTGATAGCCAAGGGGCCGTCACAAAAAAAAAAAGTGCCATGTGGTCGTGCCAAGTGTGCTGGAACTCTACATGGTGTAGGTGGCCATAGGTGGGTAGCAGCAGGGTGGTCATTGCTGGTAGTGGTGACTATTGGGGTAGCTGGTGGGTGTCCCGTTGGCAGCAATTGGGCCCTAGTGTTGTTGTGGTGGCTTTGTGGTGGCATGGTGATGGTTGCTAGGTAGTGTTACATTTTTTATATATTTTTTTAATTTTTTGTCCGTATAGTTCGTACAATCCTCCCAAGGGGCAAAAAAATTGATAGATGCTACGGAAGCCAAAAATGAAAATTTTTATATGAATCTTGATTGTAACAAACCTTCTAAACTCAATGGAAGCATCCATTTAGGCCCAAAGTGCTTTGAAAAAATGCTCTTCCCCCTGATTGAAGAAAAGAATCACAAACAAACTAGGGTTTGTGTCTCTGAATCAAGGCTTCAAAAATCCTTCAACCAAGAAGTAGTAGGGAGGCTATGATACCATGTAGAAGTTGATGAAAGCCAGCTTCACATCTTTCCAAGATTACTTGCATGCAAATAACCTACTGAAAGTAAACCAAAGAAGGAAGAGGTGGAGCTTGGAGAAACTAAACGGACTGAGAGAGAAGAAATATTGCAACAATGAAAATGTATTACTGTACAATATTGAGAAAAAGATATGAAATTACAATAGGAGAGCCTATTTATAAAGGCCTATAGGAAGCCTGTAGAACAAGCTAGAAAGCTCTAGGAGATAAGGTTGACAACTAAGCACACATCCACAAAAGGTGGGATATCCTCAATCAAGGTGAGATGATAAGTATGACTTAGATAGGAACAAACTCCCATGTTGTCAACAACTCCTAGACTACAACTATTAAATAAATGCATTAAACTAAGTAAAATTAAGTAAAACCATAAATAATAATATTTTACTCTAAAAATTAATACCATTTGAAAAATGCATAATCTCCTCCTTAATTATCTCTTTGATCCTTAAATATCATGTAGAGGTCAACTAGAATGATTTACATAAGTGTTTGTGCAATTAAAAACTCATATGTCAAGACTAGTTTACTCGACACTTGAGTGTTTTGATGCTTGATCATAACTAACATTCATGTTGTCACTCGGTCTCAACATATTTTGCTCACTTGACAATAACTAAAATTTTACTTGCTTGATCTCAATTTAATTACTTGGCTTCTATGTTCGCTCAGTCTCAACTGGGTTGCTCAAAAACTTGACTTTCTTGGCATGTGTTAACAAATAAACAAGTCCTTTTATAGCTTAGTCTTCTCTAGATGGTGATCACAGTGATGATCGTTCAACATTGTCTTGAAAATGACAAGTGTTAGACACTAATAGGAAACTTAGGCTTAGAGATTAACACACACACACACACACATATGTGTGTGTGTGTGTATGTATGCATATGTATATATATGTATATATGTATGTAGTGTTTATATATTTGTGTGTGTGTGTATACATATACACACACTTTATACATACATACATACATACATACATACATACATACATACATACATACATACATACATACATACATACATACATACATACATACATATATATATATATATATATATATATATATATATATATATATATATATATATACACATACACATGTGTACATACTTACATACATACATACATACAATTACATATGCATATACTTATACATATACTTACACACACACACACACACACACACACATATCAAAAATCTATTTTTTAAAGACTTGCACTATTTTTGACTCACATAACATTCTTGCTACAATAAATATCAATGTGATTCTTTCGAATTTAGTTTGTTAACATCCATATAAAACTCATGGAGGTGGTTTAATGTCTTTATCTTTAGTATTTAATATTTTATTGGTGTTTAAAGTTGACCTTACTCTAATTTTGACATATGTTGTTTTTGATGTATGTAATTTATTATATATTTTTCTGATTTGAAAATTTCTTTTTATGATTGAAAGAGGACTTAAATATGGAGCTTTAAGTTATTTTTCAAAAAAATAATTCTCTTAGTTATAATTTTTTCATGAGTGTCCAAAATAGAGGTTTACTTTAGATAATGAGCCTATATTCAATTCACATTAAAAATGTATACCTAAAAAATTCAAAATATATCAAATCTATAGTCATTAGAAAGCTCATTCTACGTACTTGGTAAAATGACATATCACCAGCATTCCATCTGAACATAGGAATTGAGCTTGGAAGCCATGAAAACAATAGATATCTTATGGCTTTTTTTGAAATATCTCTATTTTGCTAGTTTATATAGAAACCTACTTTTTATCGAAACTATTTTGTAAGTTTTGATATAAATATATTTTAGGTAGTTTCAATCAAAACTACCTAGCCTGATTACCCACGGATTAAATGCTACCTAGGTACTTTCAATTGAAACTTATGTCAGCCTCTTTGGGTTTTCATCTTAATGTTGTGACTCCCATATAAATAGACAATCAATTATTCCATTTTACAATCACAATTAATTAGATAATTCACACTTCAATTGGGAGTAAACATATTTAGCTTGTCTTTTTTGAATTTTGCAAATGATTTTGTGATGAGACAAAAATATAAAAGAGCAAGTAAGTTTGCACGAAATAGAACAGAGGTGCAAGAAGAAGAAAATTGTTAAAAAAATTAGCAGTATAATATAGAAGGAAGCAAAGTACACGTGTATAATATTTTTTCTAGTATGTGTCTTTTTTATAGTACAATTTTTTTAAAGTTTTATATATTTAGGATTAGGGTTTAGATTTTAGTGGTCGTGTACCATTTAAGGTTTGGGTGTAAAATTAGAATTATCATTTAATTTTGTCTATCTAGGATCTAGGGTTTATAATTTATAGTAATATAGTTCTTATTAAATTAGGAATATGGTTTAGTAATTAGGGTTGCTATTAAAGGTATCCCCTTTTGGAATTAGGGTTAAGCATTTTAAATATATGTTTAATTTTATGTTAAGTAAATAACCTACTTTAAAGTTATGGTTAGCGGTCAATTCAATTTATGTGAGGGTCTAATTTGGTTTAAATTCTTAGTTTTAGGGTTTAATTTAGTATATAGATTTAAGATTCAAAGTGGTTTAATGACTAAAATACTTGTTAGGATTTAAAGTGATAGAAATAATACTTACATGCAAATATAACCAATATCACAAATAATAAATCATACAAAAGAGAACACAAGACACAAGATTTAATGTGGTTTACCTAATCCCTGGGTTGTACCCACCAAAAAGTGAGTCCAATAATATTATTATCTAGTGATTACAACCTAATTACAATCTATAATCCCTTACAACTCAATACCACTGCAAGAAGCTACAATCATGTCATACATTATAAAATACCTAACCGTAAGCCTTTTTATACAAGATTTTTCCACGTACAATATAATTAGTGATAGACTAAGTTGTCTAATAGAAAAATAGCAGTTAACACCTTTTATAATAATAAATTCATTTGAGCTTTTGTGGGTGCTTCCTCCAAAAACCCTCATGGGGGCATTGCCCCTTGACCCCACCCTATACTATGACATTTAGTGCACCTAGGGTTGTACCCCAAGACCCTACAAGGGGCATTAACCCTTGACCCTATCCTTGGGATGCTACCCCCAAACCCTTGTAGAAAAAATATGAGGAGAAACTACATTGATTAAAGTGGGAAATACTTAACTTCTAAGTCTGATTAGGCTCCACATCAAAAAAATACTTACATGTAGATGTGTGAATGTACTCAACAAGCACAACTTCTCTAGGTAGAAGGGTCATCCCATGCTCAAACAGGTACACACATCTCTTGCATGTATAACCTCTCTATAGATTTAGGCAAGATTTATAACTTTATTTTTAGAGACCTTTCCCCTTGCGAGTGCTTGATTTTATTTATTATCACATGTGTAGTAGTAGATGATGGAAATCTTGGACTTGAGGAAATTGACATTGAAGAAATAAATATTAAAGAAGGTTCATCACAAGGTCAAAGAAGTATGTGCATTAAGCTTTTTAGTTCATTAAAAGTTAAATTTATAATATTCAAGTACATGTTGGGATATAGATGAAATTATATAATATTTCAAGTTATTTATATACATATACATCCCCTTAAGACTGTATCTTAAGACTTTTTTTGAACTTTTTTTGAAGCTCAAGATTAAGCAACAAATAAGAATGTTAATCTAGCTCAAAGATTGAAGCAAAAAATTAATCATAGAAACATAGATCATTTAATTGAAATAGATGTGGAAAAATTGAGAGAATATTCTAATCAACCTATACACACTATGAAGAGGAAATTGAATAAAAAGTCTAAGGAAATAATTGCATAATTTTAGAATCTTTTACAGTCGAGGAAACTCAATTATTATCAACTTCACTTCTTAAAGATGAATTAAAAGAGTCATTAAAGCTATTGGGTATAGATACAAGTATAAAAAAGAGGACTTATAACCTACAAAAATATATTGTTGAAAGTGTTAAGGATTGCATCCCATTGGTAGAAAAAATTAGATCTTTAGATAGATCTATTTCATAAAGAGTGATACTGACGTCTATTTTAATAAGAAAATATCCCAAAAAAGATAGATATATTCACTTTAATCTCATATTAAGTATTCTCAAAAGACAATATCACATTATCTAAAAAGGAGAATACATTTGGATGATAGTACATTAGAAGGAAATTGGGTGCTAATATGTAGAGCTCCTTGATCTGATAGGAGTGGGGAAATTGTTAAGAACTTGGGTATTCAATTTTGGATTGATAATACTTGTCCTTCACCAAATAGAAGAAATATCATCAAGAGTAGGATTGAGCCTAAGGAATATTTGAAACATTCAAAACATTGGTTGGATGCTAGACAACATGAATTGTATCACTCATCTTGTAATTTAAACCCTGACGTAAAAATTGGACAAACAATGTTTGAAAGATTGAACCCATATTTCATAAAGATAAATAAATATTTTGAAACTTGTTGTTGATATCATGTTGAATTTTATCTATACTACTATTGGTTCCAAAATATTATAGAAAAAAGTGGTGGTTCTAAAAATTCTTTTCATGAATGACCAAGCCAATTCATAACATCAATCTTATGTAACAAATTAGATGATCATGTAAGAGGTGAAATAGATTGCATAAGAGGAACTTGTGAAACATGTGGTAATCTAACTAAATTTCCTTTGAGAGATGAAGATAGTAATGTGATGAGAATGGTAAAATGTAAGAGACATGAGTACACAAAGTGATGAAGGGCTAACACCACCCTTACCAACTCACAACCAAAATCACAACAAGACAGAGATAGAGAGATGACAAAAATGCTTCATTAAGCATCCATAAATACTTGAAAATTCATTACAATATTCTCCAAATGAAAGGACTCCAAATTCTTACAATATAAGAGAGATTCCTCACTACGGACTTCCAACTAGAAGAGCTTACAACAAAAGAGCTTCTTCTTAAGAATTCTAGTTCCCAAGCTTCTACTTCTCAAGCTTTCTTACAAGAGATTACATTGGAAGAGCTTTACTACAAGAGCTTACACTTGAAGAGCTTGCACTTGAAGAACTTGATTACAAATGATAATAAGCCTTGCTTAAATAGGCACTTCTAACCCAAGACATTACAAACACAACCAATGTGGGATAAAAGGTAAATACAACTACCTTTAAATAAATATTAAATTCCCACCCAAATACAACTAAGCACCCAACAAATATTAAATACATGATTTATCCAAAACCTTCTAGAATTTCCACCTACACACCTCGATTAGTGGAATGACAACTATTTTTCTTATTTTTCTATTTACGCCACCTATGCACCTTGAAGATAGAAATTCCTCTTTTCTCCTTTTTCCTCCATTTTTCAATTTTTATTATTTTTCCTTCTATTTTCGTCACTTTCTCTCTCCTCCAAATTTTTTTTTTTTTTTCATAATAATTTAATTTTCCCATGCAAGATGCTCCTGCATCAGACTCCCTTGGTAGATAGAAAAGTGTGTCCCACACTTTGATGCCAAAAGAAAGATATACAACCATCTTCATCTTCACCACAAGCTTCCACCTCAATAGGGACAAGAAAAACCAACATGCAAATCTTCCACATTTTTTTTGCTGATGCATGATGCTCCTGCATCCGACTCCCATGGTAGGAAAAATTTTGTGAGTATGGATTCACAAAATGAAGTAGCCACTATTGACATAAAAAAAAAATTTTCCTCTTCCTCCAACACATAGCTAGAACAAGTATCTGAAGCCAATATATGTCCTTCTTTCTTGTTTTCCAACACCTAGCTGGAACAAGTGTCTATTGCTGAAATTTCTCTTTTGCGATGAACTCCGTCCAAGTATAACTCTCATCCTCATCCAATCTTGTTGAATTAATCACACCTGTTAGAAACCCAAGAACACCATACCAATCTTTCTTTGCATACCACACATGACTAACAAAATTCTCATGCAAACCATCATCAATATCTTTCAAACTCATATCAAAGACAACATCCCATGATTCATAAGAATTTACCTCATTGACATAGTCATCTTTACTTGCCTCTTTCATGTCGTCAACAATGCATGTAACTACTTCACTTGCTTGATCTCCAACGAAGGCACTATATGTTTCCTCCATTGCTGTAATCTTCAAATCATTTTGATCTATTTCAAGTTCATAAATCTTGTCATCTTCATGCTTTTCCTCTTCTTGTTCATCTTCTTCAACTTTAGGTTCGCAACTAATTTTCTCTTCATCTGCTTGCTCTTCCACTGGATCATCTTTCTTTTCCACATCCAAGGAATTATCAACATTCCTTTTCTGGTAATGCACTCTTCGTCTTTGCAACTCAGCTTCTAATTCATTCACTTGCTTCTGCAAATCAACTAGCAATGCCCCTTGATTTCTTGCCCTAATTTTCTCTAGTTGAGGAATCCTCAAAATCCATCCAATCATGAAAGTCATCTTCTTCTTTCTCTTCTCCATAATCAAGTCTTTAGAAGACAAATCTAGTGCAACACAAGAACCTTGTGTAAACTACCTCACATTCGACGCTCTGTCTACACAATCAAGAAATTTTTCACAAACTTCACCCAACTCAAGGTCCTGGTGCAAACTACCTCACGTTCGACGATCTGTCCACACGCTTAGGAACTACCTGCTCTGATACCACTGATGAAGGGCACGCTCTGCTACCACTAACAAAGGTATGCTCTAATACCACTAATGAAGGGCCAACACCACCCTTACAAACTCACAACCAAGATCACAAAAATATGGAGATAGAGAGATGACAAAAATGCTTCATAAAGAATCCATTAATACTTGAAATTCATCAGAAGAGATTACATTTGAAGAGCTTACAATTCAAGAACTTCTATTTCTTGAACTTTTACTTCTCAAGCTTCCTTAAAAGAGATTACATTCGAAGAGCTTATACTTGAAGAGCTTACACCTTGAGAGCTTGTCTTGAAGAGCTTGATTACAAATGATAATAAGCCTTGCTTAAATAGGCACTTCTAACCCAAGACATTACAAACACAACCAATGTGGGATAAAAGGTAAATACAACTACCTTTAAATAAATATTAAATTCTCACCCAAATACAACTAAGCACCCAACAAATATTAAATACATGATTTATCCAAAACCTTCTAGAATTTCCACCTACACACCTCTATTAGTGGAATGACAACTATTTTTCTTATTTTTCTATTTACGCCACCTATGCACCTTGAAAATAGAAATTCCTCTTTTCTCCCTTTTTCCTCCATTTTTCAATTTTTATTATTTTTCCTTCTATTTTTGTCACTTTCTCTCTCCTCCACAATTTTTTTTTTCTTTCTCCTTTTTTTTTTCATAATAATTTAATTTTCCCATGCAAGATGCTCCTGCATCACAAAGTCTGAAACAAAAGTTGGGAAAGAATCAACAAGGTTGGAATATGTGATGATGAGATACCCGTTGGAGAATTTATGTCAATTTTTTAAAAATTGATTCAACCATAAATATGTCATGTCTTTTTTTCTAAATGGCAAGAAGACCAATTTCAAACACTAAGAGAAACTTCCCCACTTGGAATTATTTCACATGTTGTTGACATTGCAGAGAATTACTCTTCATTTCTCAAAAAACACTTCAAGCATAATACTACTTTACAAATAAGGTCACTATTATGGTCTAGGTATCTTATTGAAATACACAAATTGATTTGGACAATGCGGAAAGTATAGATCAAGCATGAGTGAATAGGAGAGAGCATCACTTTTACATTAGTGATGATAAGACAATGACACACATTTTGTGGAACATTATTTTAAGATATTTTTAGAATATTTGGAAAAAATGCATAAAAATAGAAAACCATTTTGTATGGTTAGATAGATATGCAATACAATTTAAATCAGCTAGGTCATTCTATATATTATGTAGATATCATCAATACCAAAATATACCACACATTTAGAGTTTTTTTGAGAGTGGACATGGAAAGAGTGAGCATGATGGTGTAGGAGCTTGTATCAAACACACTTTAAGAAAGTATCAAATGGACTATCAAGGATATCACATTAATAATGAAAATGATGTGGTTGAGTGGTGCAAAATACACTTTATGGTGGCAAATACAAATAACACATCATCACAAGCGAATCGAGTCATACCATTTAGAGTGTTTTTGGAGATATTAGGTATAGGTGTAGCACATGTTAAATTAATTTGAATCAAAATTATTTTTAATATATTAGGTGAATGAATTATTTTGAATATCCATATATATGTATGTATGTATTTATGTATGTACATACATACATACATATGTATATATATGTATATGTATGTATGTATATATGTACACATTTAACTCATTTTTTATATGTATATGTGGATCTTGCATTCATGTGTCAATAGAAGATCAATGGATGCATGCAAGAGGATAGACAAGACATGATCTTTGCATTCAATGATGAGTATAGATAGTAATGTGTGGTCATTGTACACTAGATATTACTCATGTTTTTATCCTGATTGCATTGATCAAAACTATGGTGGTTGCATTAATCAAGAATGTGGATATGTGGTTGAATGGAATTTAGTGTGACTAGATGTTATTAATATGAATGGGTCTGAGCACGAAAACTTAAATGACATTCCATTAATTTCTAGTGATTATGACCATATTTTAGGATTGATCAGAGTTGGTATGCACATATCATAATTTTTCTTAATTTATAATATATACTCATGTACATGAAATTTATAAATATATACTTTGTTTAGGCAATGTTTTTGTTGTTGTGATAGAATCTAAGAATGTAGAAGGTGTTAGTGTCATATCCCCATTTTAAGATAGAATTTTAATATTAATTAGATAATAAAATGTTATTACATAAATAATGATAATAAATTTATGTTTAAACTAATACTAAAATATAAAAATAGGAAATAATAATTATTTAATCTGCATTATCAATAATATAATATTTAGTATGATATTTTAAATAATTAAAAAATAATAAAATTACAATGAATAAATAAAGAAATAAAATTAAATACAAGAGACAATATTGTAGAAAGTATGTTAACTTTCCAAATAGAATTTAATAATAAATAAAAATAAAAATAAATAGGTAAGTAAATAAATAATATAACATAGAATAATATAAATTAACTAAATCTAATGAAAAGGTGAGAGATATTTAACAAATAGACACGACCCCTTAAAATTAAGATATAAAATGGAGGAGAGTTTGTTTTAGAGAGGGTGAAAAGGAAGAGAATATAGAGTGTCAAAAAGGAAAAATAGAAGAGGAAAGTAATATGAAGAAAATAAGGAAGTGACTTTATGAAAAGATATCAATGATATTGAAAGGATGTGAACCTTCAAAAGGGTCATAATTATAAATAGTCGCGACTCTTCAAAAATGTTGTAATTATTAAGTATTGAGAAATTTTTAAAGGATTTTAAATATGAAGTGTTGTGACTTTTCAAAAGGATTATAACTATAAAGTGTCATGACTTTTCAAAGGATTTTAACTATGAAAGGTTGTGAATATTGGAAAACAAAAAATAAGAAAAGTATGTTTTATCCTTTCCTTATAATTAGAAACAGAAGAATTTTAGAAACTAAATCTAGAAGGAATCTAGAAGGAATAATTCTTTGAAGGGGTGACTAATGATAGAGTCACATGGACCAATCAAAGAGAAAGGTAAGAAAGGTATGTTTATGGATTATATATTTTTAGTTATATTTATGAATTTATGTATATTAATGAATCATACTTGTGGATAATTTATGAATATACATATGTATATGTAAAGATGAAATTTGAAATGGATAACACACATGACTTAATGGTTAATAGTTTAAGATCAAAAGATTACCTTTTTAGCGAAGAGAGTGATCTTAGTATGGTTAATAACTTAAGATCAAGAGAGTCCCTTTAGGAAGAGAGTGATTATAATATGGTTATAAGGCCAAAATATTTTGTAGATGTTAACATATGCATATGTGTCAAGGGCCCTAGATAGAGAATGTCTCTTCTAGGAAGGACCTTATAGGGAGCACTTCATCGAAGACAAAGAAGTTACTAGGGATATAAGGATCCTCAAGAGGGTTATTGATCCCAATGTGGAGATGTATTTAAGGTTGGGTTAGGATAGAGGGTAGAATAGTGAGATATATTTTATTATTGTATAAATTCTAACATTGATTTTGCAGGTATTATTGTCCTCGCTAGTGAGGACACTACAATGGTATCAACACATGATCTTGCCATCTTGTAGGGTTAAAGAGGATCTAGAAAAATAATTTATATTAAAGACTAATGTAGAAAGTTAATGACTATTAGAAAAGATTCAAACATATCCATGATGACAATGTAAGAATTCATACTAAAAGAAATATCTATTTCATCTTAATAGAAGAAATCATCCAATTGTTTGAGGACAAGCAATTTGAGGAAGGGTGGACTGTCATATCCCCATTTTAAGATAAAATTTTAATAATAATTAGACAATACAATGCTATTACATAAATAATGATAATAAAGTTATGTTAAGACTAATACTAAAATATAAATTTTTTTTTTTTTAATAATTTAATGTATATTATCAACGAAATATTATTTATTATGGGATTAAAAAAATTTAAAAATAATAAAATTACAATGATCAAATAAAGAAATAAAATTAAATACAATAGACAATGTTGTAGAAAGTATGTTAACTTTATAAATAGAATATAATAATAAATAGTAATAAATAAAAATAAGTAAGTAAATAAATAATATAACGTAGAATTATATAAATTAACTAAATCTGATAAAAAATTGAGATATTTAACAAATAGACATGACCCTTTAAAATTAAGATATAAAAGGGATGAGAGTTTATTTTAGAAAGGGAGAAAAAAAGAGAGGGGAAGATGGAATGTCAAAAAAGAAAATGGAAGAGGAAAGTAATATGAAGAAAATAAGGAAGTAACTTTATGAAAAGATATCAATGATATTGAAAGGATGTGAACCTTAGAAAGGGTCATAATTATGAATAGTTGTGACTCTTCAAAAATGTTGTAATTATTAAGTATTGAGAATTTTCCAAAGGATTTTAATTATGAAGTGTTGTGACTTTTTGAAAGGATTATACCAAAGTGTTGTGATGTTTCAAAGAATTTGTACTATGAAAGGTTGTGACTTTTGGAAAAGAAGAAATAAAAAAAATTAAATTTATTCTTTCCTTATAATTAGAAAATGAAAAATTTTAGAAAGTAAATATATAAAGTTGAGATAATCTAGAAGGAATGATTCCTTGAAGGGTCGACTAATGATAGAGCCACATGGACCAAGCAAAGAGGAAGGTAAGAAAGGTATGTTTATGGATTATATTTTTTTAGTTATGTTTATGAATTTATTTATATTAATTAATCATACTTGTGGATAATTTATGAATAAACATATGTATATGTAAAGATGGAATTAACAATTGATAACACATGCGACTCAATGGTTTATGGTTTTAAGATTAAGAGAGTCCCTTTTTAGTGAAGATAGTGATCTTAATATGGTAAATAGCTTAAGATCAAGAGAGTCCCTTTGGGAAGAGAGTTATTGTACTTGTCATAGGCTTGCAATATTGCATTCAATTTGAATGATTAGTGAATTAGTTTATAATCTATAGACAAATTGTAATGAATTATTTTTTGATTAATCAAACATTTCTAAAGTTTATATATTAATTTATTAGTATAATTTATTATTGAATCTAATTGTCTCAACAATGACTGGCTCACTTGATTTGGTCTTATAGGACCCCTTTTTTTGGATGCTCTTCATATTGATTTCTTTTCGACTATATTTTAGATTGTTATGTTTTATTAATATTTAATATTTCTATTTTTTTAATGAAGCTTTATATAAATTTACATATAATTATTATAATCTTTAACTATTAAAAAGTACTTTTTTATTAACTTTATATATATATATATATATATATATATATATATATATATATATATATATATATATATATTTCTTTAATAATTTATTACATTGCATTTACTTTTTTTCTTTTTGGCAAAAGTGGACATGCCACTGAATATATATATTAATAAAACCTGGTTCAAGAGCTCAACTGGGAAAGAACTAGAAATCTAGCATCATTGCAATATATACAAATAGAATCATCGATATTTATAACACATTATATCGATGAGCAATTCAAAGTTACAAAAAGTAGGAGGATTCCTACTGAAAAATAGAAATCTTTAAAATTTTGCATTTACATAGCCGAATCGAACAATAGGCATGGAGGACTCAAAAATCAACCAAAATAACCAACATTGTAAAACATGCCTAGTGTTAGAAAAAATAAAACACAAGAAATAAGGTAGCCTTTAAATTAATATTCTTCCATGTCCTCCCAAGAAGCACCCTTGGTAGAAGTGGAAGGCATACCAAGTTATAGAGAATAACCCCATCCAAAATCTAAACATGGTGAAGGATCAACCTCTCAACCCAAACCCAAACCTTCAGCGATGACAACTAATTTATCAATGGAAGAAGGTGCATTCTAAACTTATCAACTGGGGCAAACTAAGCACCTGACACATAGACAAACTGACTTGGGGATACTGGTGAGCCCAAAATATCAAGCAAAGTAAACCCAATTTTTTTTCATGCGCTCAGCCAGCTAATGACCCAAGACCCCTTCCTTGACTTGCAAAGTTTGTGTTAGGAATTATGAGTTATACTTTTCAAAGGATTTTTGCAATGCCTAAAAAGTCACCATGGCTTCATATTTCTGCATGAGTAAAGATCTAGAAAATAAACCACCCGCTAGGGCATTACTGACCCACAAATCATAGCACTACATCGCCCATTTGAACTTATTATCAACCCAAAATTTTGGTTGGACCACCTTAAGAACAATAATTTCTAGGCGTGATGTAGATTGTAATAGGTCCATAGCATTGGACAAGAATATTGATACCAAATTTGAAGGAAACAACACATGTCTTGAAGAAGTATAGAAAAATCCTCCCTAATGATGGTGTGAATTGCATGATGAATAGAGTAAGAAGGAAATATAAACATGACATCCAATGTTGCATCATCCAAGGAAGAAGAAAGTGCATCTTCTTCCACAGCCAGTTGAAGCTTAATTCTAAATTTTTTGGGGAGGATATTTATATGATACCGGTAGCAGGAATCACATTTCAAACAAGCATCATACAGAGACAACATCTTGAGACCAAGTGAAATGGCAGGCAGACAAAGTAGGAAGATGAAATTAAGAAAATGATCCATTTATTGCATGTAGACAAATCCTTCCTTACACACTCAAAGGATATGAAGTACCTAATCCCATGTGATTAATAAAGAGAGCAAAACCCAATTGCAATTCTGACAGTTGAAGTACCAAATGACACCCCCAAATTGGAGAGTTTTTATATTGAACTTTCCATGTGTATATGCATGAAACCAAATTAAAGTTAAATTGTACAAAGTTATGTACACAAGCATGATGTAGAAAAAAGTTAGTAGGACTTACCATAACATCACATATGTAAAATTGAATTTGATAATTAATGATCGATACTTAGTAATAGCTCGTACATAAGTTGCCAGATTGAATACAACTCGGTGGCAACCCACCACTCAATCAACACTACTCCCTTAGTCAAATTTATCACTATCATCACACTTCCACATAATATCCAACAAGAACTCAGTCAATTAGAACTTGATCATTGCTGACCCCGACAAGCACCCATCAACACAACACCACATGAAACCTGGCATACACTTGATAACCACTAATCTGAGTTCTACAACTCAGTCAACACTAAGCCCAAGCTCACTTGGTAAGAACTATGTCCAAACTTACTCCATAAGCACTATGCTTGAACTTACTCAGTAAGCACTATGCCCAAACTTACTCGGTAAGCACTATGTCCAAACTTACTCGGTAAGAACTATGACCGAACTTACTCAATAAGCAATATGCCTAAATTTACTTGGTCAAAACTATGCCTAAATAACTCAATAAAAAAATCATCCTACAGAATTTTGCAAATATTGAAACTCAGAACATATTGAATCATGACAGGTACAGCAGCTCAAAAATGGTACTAGGGCTCAACAAAGACCAAGCCTTTACCACCATTACAAATGAGGGCAACTATTTCTGACATTCCACAATCTCACTAGAGACCAATTCCTACAAAATGTTATATTGCTCAATGAATGCGGAAGGTTGCATTATAAAAATAGTAATGCCATTACAACCTAAATTAGAAAGATAGTTGGAAACTCTGTTTCCCTCTCTATATGTGTGGGATAATGTAAGCTAATGAAACTGATCAATTATATTCCAAATTTGTTGAAGCACATACTAAAGTTGCTAAGAAGATGATTGTCTCTTGATACAAGCTAAGATTATAACTTGGGAATCACCTTCTATATGTACATGATGAAAATTCCATTTTTTGGCAAGAATCAATCTTGAAATCAATAACTGAGCCTTAGCTATATTATTAGTTCCTAAAGGTAGAGGTTCTATTGTAATTGCCAGTATTTTTCCAGTACAGTCTCTAATGCAAACTCCCAAACTTGAAAGGCCTAGATTGCATCTAGATGCCTCATTAAAGTTGAGCTTGACAAATCTAGCCATAGGATGTTGCCATTTAACTGTAGATCTATCTATACTTGATTTAAATCTTGTAGATATGCTAGATCCTGATGGGATAAAAATTGATCTCCATTCCTAAATGATACCTCCATCCCAAGAGGTAATACCTGAATTAAATTTACATCTACTAACACTTGCATCGGTAACTTCAGAAATTGATTTTTCACTGATTTGGAACACTCTATCCAAAGATGATGCTTCTTTTCTAAAAATCCTCTTATTTCTTTCCCACCAAATTTCCCAAATTACTAATGTAGGAGCACATTTCCAAATCCCTACAAATAGGGCATTGGGGTAAAGAACTAGCTGGGCCTAAAAGATGTTCCAAATGTTATTTTGTAATGGAATGGAATAGTTTAATTTGTTTAAAACAAACATCCAACACTGCTATGCAAAATGGCAATTTATGAAGAGATGGTCAACTATCTCATATTCTTCCTTACATAAAACACACTTAAAAGAAGGGGCAATATGTAACCTAGCCAACTGATCACTTGTTAGAATCCTGTGCTTAATTTCCAACCACTCAAATCACCCAACCTTGGGTAACACTACCTTGTTCCAACAAAACATGAAGGCACGAGAAGGAGGCTTTGCCAACTCCACTTGTTGGAGAAGTTTGTGACCTTCCTTGATTGAATAATTACCATTCTTAGCCATGATCCACAATAGTATATCCTCAACCTTCGAAACAAAAGCCTGTCTATCTGAAAGAATAGATTGGAGTTGTTGTTTACACTGAGGGCCTAAAGGAAGTTGGTTGGGATCTTTCCATATTACTTTCCTTGAAAAAATGCAAACTACATCCATAAAGTGAATCACAAGATTACCCCTCTCTGCTTCTATAACTGATACAATTTCTTATATGTTTTGCAGTGTAATTAGAGGAGGTTTCGCTTTCCAAGAGTCACCCCAAAAGTTGATCTTATCCACACAATTTAATTCCCAAGAAATATACTTGTGAACAATATCTCTAGACACAATCATAAAATCCCAAATAGCAGATCCCTTGGGAGGATCCAACATGGAGAATATTTTGTGTGGATCATTATTTGCAAAAAAGAGGGGTAAAAATTTATTAAGATAGAAAGGAATACAACAAGGAGAGCTCAACAAGGAGCTCGATCCTGAGCAAAAAGATCATCAAATTCTTGTACCATCTCAAAGGACAGTTGCCCCCTATCCCTAATATTCCAACCTGGATCATGACTAGAAGCCCATTTGGCTAAACAATCAGCAGGTCTATTCCATTCTCACGGAATATACTTGAACCTAATGAACTGAAAAGAGGAAGAGAAGAAAAGAATTTGCTTAACAACAGTGGCCAGCTGCCAACTAACATCCTCAAGCTCTTGCGAAGAAAGCATGTTCACCACCACCTGGGAATCAGACTCACAAATAATCTTACTCCATCTCCACAAGCAACACTGTTCCATAGCATATAAAATAGCCTGAGCTTCCATGAGATTGTTAGTATAATCACCCTTATGAATTGAGAAGAAAAATTTAACATTCCCAGAACTACAACGAGCCACTCCACCAATACCAGCCGGACCAGGATTCCCATGAGAAGAACCATCAGTGTTAATTTTCAAAACTCCACAGGGAGGAGGAGTCTAGTGCCCATCCCGATTAACCAGACCCTTCCTCTGATGGTGAAGCTACCTGGACATAGAAGGAAACCTATGAGCCGCAACCCCATCCTGCAGATGAAAATTGAGGCGATTACAGATAGCAAGATCAACCGGATCCATACCCCCATCAAGCTCACACTTCACAAGAATAGTTTCCTGGAGAGAATGTGATAGTTTCCACCAAAGATGCCAAACACCAAGCCAAACATCTTGGAATATGCGATGATTCCTCTCCAACCAGATATGGCAAAGCATGAAAGATGGGCCAGCAATCCAAGCAGCATGGAGAGAAGAAGACTTGGAGGGAGCACTACCCAAGCGAGCCCAAAACTCAGGCAAAGAGGAAGCATGCCTACAAGAGAAACCCCAAGCGCTCCACCAAAGGTGCCATATATGAGTAGAATAGGAGCAATGGAAGAATAGATGGGAGACAGACTCCTCTCCATTACCACACAAAACACAATAAGAGGGGCCCTAAAATCCACGTTTATAAAGATTATCCCAGGTAAGACAATGGTTGTGAGCTACTAGCCACATGAAAAAATTGCACTTGGACCAAGAAACTTTATTCCAGACTTGCTTCCACCAAGGGACCTCAGCATCCCCAAATAATTGCCTAGTTATCTCCTGATACCCAGCAGAGACATGATATTTACCAGACAAGGTACCACCCCAAGCCAATACATCTGGACCAAGCAAAGAGGAACACTCTTTAGAGGCCAGAATTTGAGAAAGCTCCTGATGATCCATGTCTGTACCTCCAGGAGGCCAATCAGAGGAATGCTTCCATCTATAACCAACAACAGGTCCCAATTGATAAGGAGTCTTGTAATGAGCCACTTTATCCCATCCAGCAGCCAGAAAAGAGTCACAAAGAGGCTGAAGATGAGGTTATATGGATAAAATGGAAGGGAATCCATCCCAAGCATCAGACCAAAATAAATCCTGAGAACCTCCTTTACATATCCAGAATAGACCCCTCTTCACCAACATCGCACCTGTCTTCAAAGTATGCCAAACCATTGAGCCACGACCTTCAAGAGGAAGTGTAGAAATAGAGCAAGGATTAGCACCATGAAAATATTTATGAGTGATAATACGAGCCCAAAGTTGATGCTGTCTAGAGCACCATCGCCAATAAAGTTTAGCAGCCAAAGCTTGTCTACTCAATAGAGCAGAACGAAGACCAAGACCACCCTCCTTTTCAGGCCTACAAACAGTTGCCCAATTAACCAAGCTCCATTTAGTACTACGCAAATTACCACTCCAAAGGAATTGTTGAGAAAGAGCATCAAACTCCTTGAGAAAGTAAATAGGTGCAACATGAACCATGCTTCTATAAGTAGGAAGAGCTTGGATAATAGCTTGAAGAAGAGTAACCTGGGCAGCAATAGAAAGTCATCTATGAGTCCAATGATTTACCTTATCCTGAAGCTTGGTAATAAAATTTTTCTAGAAGAGACGTGGTTTCCTGGAAATAGCAATAGGAATGCCAAGATAAGTCAAAGGAAGTGAACCTATCTGAAACCGTAGGATACCAACAATCCTGTGCTGAATAGAATCAGGAGTGTTAAAAAAGTAAATGAAAGATTTGTGCTCATTAAGTTTCTGGCCTGAAGCTGCCAAATAAACATCTAAAGCATGTCGAAAGGCTTCAGCTTCCTTGATCCTAGCAAGACCAGCAAGAGCAGAATCATCAACAAATTGAAGATGGGAAAGAGAAGGTAAGCCATTACCCCACCGCCAGCCTTGAATAGAATTCTGGGACACCTGATGCTTAATGAATCTGCCCAAGCCTTCAGCCATGATGATGAATAGATATGGGGAGAGAGGGTCACCCTGGCAGAGGCCTCTAGAAGCACCAAATAGTTGTGAAGGTTGACCATTAATAAGAATAGAAAAAGAGGCAGAAGTAACGCAACTCATAATCCAACTCACCCAGTCAGAACTAAATCCAAAAGAAAGAAGAATACTCCTTAGGAAGCTCCATTTAACTCTATCGTAGGCCTTAGCCATATCCAGCTTAACAAACATGGCTCTCTCCCTTGAAGTAGCCATAGAGTGAATAGCCTCAGTAGCAATAACCACCCCATCCAAAATTTGTCTTCCAACAACAAAACCACCTTGTTCTTCTGAGATAATAATGGGAAGCCACCTTTTTAGTCTCTCAGCAATCAACTTAGTAATAACTTTGTAGACCACATTACATAAGGCAATTGGTCTAAAAAACTCCAATTGATTAGCACCCTCTCTCTTAGGAATAAGAGTCAAGAATGTAGAGTTCAAAGCTCGAAGCATCTACTTGCTAGCATAGGATTCTTTAACCACCTCCAACAAATCATGATTAATGATGTCCCAAAATTCTTGAAAGAATTCAACTGGAAAACCATCAGGACTAGGAGCCTTCCCCTTAGGCATGCCAAAGACCACTGCCTCCAGCTCTTCCAAAGAGATAGGACGCATGAGATAATAATTCATTTCCTGAGTGATAAGGGAAGGAATACAGGACAAAATAATATTTTCCTCATTATCAGCAGGAGGAGAGTCCTCAGAGAAGAGGGTAGAGAAGTATGAAATAGCCTCCTGGAACAAAGCTGGCAAGGAATTCAGTTGGATACCTTGAGAATTAACCAAAGAAGAGATAGTGCTCTGATTCCGACGAGATTGCACTATTTTATGGAAAAAGGCAGTGTTTCGATCACCTTCTTGGAGCCAATCAACTCGAGCCTTTTGCTTCCAAAAAATTTCCTCTCGAAGTTCCCATTCTTCTAGAGCTCTAGAAGCAAGGGATTCAGCCTGGCCAAGATCCTCCGAGAAACCTCGATCTCTAATCTCCCTTGTGATGACATCAAGATTTTCTTGAGCAAGCCTCTTCATAAAGTGAAGATTCCCAAAGCATTCCCTATTCCATATCTTGATCTGCCTTTTAACATATTGAAGCCTTTTAGAAAATGAGAACATTACAGTACCATATGCAGGGGCACCATCTTTCCACCAAAAAAAAACAAAATCATGAAGAGAGGAGTCACGAAGCCACATCAACTGGAACTTAAAAGGAGGATGCTTCAGAACATAAGCCCCTATAGCAAAAAATTTGATTGGACAATGATCTGAACCCCTCCAATCAAGGATTTCTGAAGAGATAGTAAGGGTGCCACTAAGCCAGAAGCAAGAAACAAGAAATCTATCCAGGCGTTCTGAGATAGCAACAACACCAGTCCTGCGATTATTCTAGGTACAGAGGCCATTAGAAGGATTAACATCAGAGAGATGCAAAAGAGATATGTGTTGCCAAAGAAGAGCAAAAGAAGGCCCCAATCTAGCCAAACCACCATGCTTCTCTTCCAGACTTAAAACTGAATTGAAGTCCCCTGCTAACACCCAAGGATGATAAGGATGACAATTTCTAACATATTGAATATGTTCCCAAAGTTCCTCCTTTCCCACAAGATCAATAGGTGCATACACATTAGTAACCATGATTACCTCTCCTGAGTCTAGAGCAGAAGCTACCATAGAGAGAGCTGAGCGAGAAGACATCCAGCCAAGAGGAAAAAAATTTTGAGGATCCCAAAATATAGCTAAACCACCAGCACTGCCTGTTGCCCCAACACACTGGCATTGGCCATGAGACCAAATACTAGAGGCATGTTGGACCATAGACTCCACAGAGAGCTTAGTCTCTTGGATACAAAAAACATCAGGACTATGATCAACCACCAAGTTATGAATAGCCTTTTGTCTAGGGATTCTATTCAACCCCCTTACATTCCATGAGAGAATAATCATCATTGGGTAGATTTGGGAAAATGAGAATCCAAAGGTTTCACTGAACCAAACTCAATCAATATATCTCCTGTGAGTTTAATCTTCTCTTGGTCTATTTTGTGCCCACTCCTTAGAGGGGGAGAAGAAGAAGCCCACTTAAAGGGTCGAGGTAGCAACCCCAAGGGGAGAGGAGATCCCTTGCCCTTACTTGATGGTAGCACATCCTTAACCAAGTCAGCCAAAAATACATCATCATCTTCCAACACTGCAGGAGTCACCAGAGCCGCTGTCACAGGAGCTACAGGAACCTCACAATTCTGATATACTACAACTTGAGATGCCTCACAAGCATCATTAGGAACAGATCTCTCATCTGGGCAAGCTGGATCAGAAGAGATAGGAGGAGGAATACCCTCCTCTAGAACCATACTATCCAGCACCTCAAAATGGTTAAAACTTGAATCAGATAATCTTTATTTCAAAGGCCTCTTTTGACCATGTCCCTTAGCTCGAGGACGAACAGGGGTAAATCCATCCTTATCCTGCATTGGAGCCTTACCCTTACCTGTAGCATCTTGTGGATTCATCCCCTTGGTAGTATTAACCATTTGAGATTGTCCTTTCCCTGTAGTATCTACCAAACCATCGACATTTCCAGCTATAGATCGATCCACTCCTTTGGAACTCGAGTTACGGGGGCACTGCTGTAGTAAATGGCCATACTCATGACAAATTCGGCAACAAAAAGGGAGGGATTCATAATCTAACTACTGCACCCAAGAAGAATCCCCCAGACAAATTTCCAAAGAATCTGGTAATGGGTTATTCAAATTAATTTCAACACAAATTCTAGCAAAAGAAATAACCTTTTTATCGAGGGTTTGATGTGCGATCACAGCTGGCTTCCCCAACAAAGCAGAAATTTTTCGAAGGATGTCTTCACGCCAAAATTCCAAGGGAAGACGAGTTAAGCGAACCCAAACTGGCACTGTTGAAGGGAGATCCTCAGCAGAATTAAAACTTGAATGCCAAGGTTTGACAAATAACCCCACATTGTTGTAGAAATAAGGGCCTCCTTCAAAAACACGATCATGATTAGACATGCAAGAGAATACAACAAAAAAATAACTATTCCCTGCTAACATAATCTCCATATCACCTTCCACCTGCCAAGAGCGGTGGATCCATGCCTCAAGAGCGGATAGGGAAATCTGGATTCCAAGAAATTTGCATATCAAAGCATGCTTGGTCCAATAATCAATGTCCTCCATTACAGCCGTTGGAGGAATAACCAAAATAGGGTGATCATGGCTATGCGGAAGACAACCATTAACTTTTTTCAGCTTGGAGCTCTCCCCTGAATAAAATGATTCAGATCACATTGCATGCATAGTTGGAGAAGAACCATCTGTTCTCACCAACGGAGAAGAAATCCCAGGCCCTGCCATGCAAACAATAAAACCCCCAATCCAAAATTGACTGCAGAAGATCTCCAAAAACACCGACGCAAATTATGTCCAGTAGCTAACAATCCAAATAGAATAGAAAAATAGTAAAGATTTATTCCTTGTTGTCAAATCATGAATGCCTACCCCTCCTAAAGCAAGAATATGTGCCATGTCATGGAGAGAAATAAGGGGGAGCTTCTTTTCATTAGTCAAGTTTCCAAACCATAGAAAACTCCTAATAAGTTTTTAAATTTGTGAAATGATAGAAGACGGTGCTTGCATGACAGCAATGTAGTAATTAGGTATTGTAGATAGAACTAACTTAATAAGCAAGATTCTACCTAATAATGATAACCATATTATTTTCCAAGAGACAATTTTGCTCTTAATTCTTTGGAAGATGCCATCCCAAAAACTTTTCTTATTGGATCCCATAAAAAAGGGAATCCCAAGATAAGTGGAGGGTAAAAAGTTCTCAGAAAACCCCAAAACCTGCACTATCTTGGTTGAAACAACTTTGTTTGTATTAAATAAGAATTTTTTTGACTTTTGGGGATTTATTTTCTACCTTGAAACTTCTAAATATTGCATTAAAGTTTTCTTTATTTACTTAGACTTTGAAAATAGTGAGGTACCAAACAATAATGTATCATCAACAAACAAAGAATGCGAAACAAAAAGTGATGTATCTTAAATTATTGCTCCTTTCCACTTCCCAGATAAATAATTATGCTTGATAGTCCTATTCAGGGCTTTAGCAATGATGATGAATAAAGCTAGTGAAAGAGGATCACCTTGATAGACACCTTGCATGGAAGGAAAGTAAACTGATGTTGATCTATTAATAATGACTGAAAACCAAGCTCCTAAAATACATGCTTGAATCCACTTACACCAATGTTTATGAAAACCCAATTTTTGAAGAACTTGGAAAAGAAACCTCCAACAGACTCTATCATATTCCTATTGCATATCTAACTTGATAACAAAATTGGAGGACTAACTACTATTGATGGAATGTAGGACTTCATGGGCTACCATTTCACACTCCATTATTTCTCTACTAGGAATAAAGCTTCCTTGTTTAGGAGAAATTATAGATGGGAGAATATTTTTAAGGTGCAGATAAATAGCTTTAGTGATGATTTTATAAGTCAAGTTGCATAAGGAAATTGGGTGAAAATTTGCAAAAGTTTTGGGCTCCTTAATCTTTGGAATGATTGCAATATTTGTAGAATTGAAGTACTTTAACATGGATTTAAACTTTCTTGATTCCTCAATGGTAGCTAAAAGATCCCAACCAATAAAATCCCAACAACTCTGAAAGAATAGTACAGTAAAACCATTTGGCCTGGAGCTTTTTCTAGAGGGAAGGAGAAGACTACTTCTTGAACTTCTTGAATGGTAAAAGGGGCCAAGAGCATGGAATTCTCCATGGGAGACACCAATGTAGGGATATGCTGAATGAAATCCTCAACTTGTGAAGGCAATGATGATGGGTGCTCTGTTGGTGCAAGAAGATTCTTGAAAATTTTGACACCTTCATCTTTAATTTTTTGAGCATTAGTTAAAGTATTACCCAAAGTTGAGTCCATGATTTGAAAAATTGACTTAGCAGCCCATTTTTGTTGAGTAGAAGCATGAATTTTTTTTGTATTTTTGTCTCCTTATTGTAACCAAATTTCCCTAGAATTTTGTCTCCAATATTCTTCCTCCCTATTACATAATTCCTCCCATACATGTTGAAGCTCTTTTTGCTTAACATAAGTGTCACTATCCATCCCAAACTAAATTATGGAGTAATGAATTTCCTCCAACTACTTCTTGACAACCTCTTTCTGCTTGAAAACATTCTTAAGAACTTGCTAATTCCATATTTTGATTTGATTTTTTCACATGCTTCAATTTATTGGCAAATTGATGCAGTTTAGATTCTAGAACAAAAGGAGCACTAATCCACCATTGTTTTAAAAGTGGAAGATAGTGTGGATGGTGCAACCACATGCTTTTAAATTTAAAAAATGACTTATGCTGAGAATGATCTATAGATTCTAATTGATCAATGTTTGTGGAAATTGGAAAGTGGGTCGATTCTAACGAAGACAATATGTCTAAGTGAAAAATAAAATTACCTAATTTCCATTGATGAGAGATAAGGAATCTATTCAATCTAACTACAATTTATGCAAAACCAGATCTCCTATTTGTCCATGTAAATTTTCCATTGGAAGGTTGAATATCCATTAAATCATTATTCTTAGAAAATTGAGAAAAATCTTGAATGGTTTTAATGGGTGGGAAAATGCCACCAATTTTCTCATTGTGATTCAAGATCACATTGGAGTCACCCCCAAGAATAATAAGATGAGAGTTTTGGAGTTGAATTAAAATTTCTAGTTTATCCCAAAATTTCAACTTGTCTTGAGCAAAAGTAGGACCATAAACATTAATCAAAGTAAAAGAAACATCAAAATCCAACACCTACAACATTTTCCAATTTGCTTGTTGTTGAATAAGGTGACCCTGAATAGTTCATGGATTCCATAAGACAATAAGACCACCAGAATCTCCAATACTAGGAGAATGTACTGAAGACCACCTTGGCCATTTGGCCACAATTTTTTGAAATGAATCTTGTGATAGTTATGTTTCTTGTAGCAACACAATGTCAAATTTTATGGATTCAATAAACTGGTGAATCCTACTTCTCTTGTTAGAGGTATTTATGCCTCTAACATTCCATGAGATAATTGTCATTGCTGACAAGGAGAGCAGTTTGTTCTCCTCGTCACTCTCTTGTTCACAAAAAAATTGTCATTTGATGTGGTTTGAATGCCTAAGGCAATCTCAATTCTGGACTTGGATCCCTTAGGATGCCCTCTTGGTTTAGGTGTCTTGGAAGTCAGAGGTTAAAGAGAGGGAGACTAAACAATTGGAAAAGTTTGATGAGGATCAAAACTATTATTCTAAAGACCAAATTCAGATTGATCCTTACAAGTCTCAAAATCTCTCAAAAATGGCTCTCCAAGTTGGGAATCTAACTTATCAGCCACTTTTTGGAAAATACAATCTTCCATATTATTTACAATAATATGAGATGGAGACTTGGGTTGATCCATATCCGTCTCATGTTCCCTCCAAAGTGACTCTTCATGTTGAAAATTCGAATTAACTACCACTTGGTGGAAAATACTCATTTCAACATCTAATGGATCCTCATCAATGCATGCTTTGAGGAACAAATCCTTATTCTCTGCTTGACATATAGTTTTTAGAAATTGAACAATCTTACAACTAGAAGCTTTCTTCGAGGCAATTTGACTATTCCAGTACTAAAATTCTTTGAGAAACATATCAAGATCCCTATTTTCCTAATTTTCTATATGAAATCCTTCTCCCTCTATTATACCAAATATTATATTATTAGCAATTGTAGAGAGAATTTGATCTCCAACTTGAAGAGCTTTCCAGTTAGCATACAAGCTTTTAGAAAGAAAATTACTTGTTTTGTGACAGACTAGTAGCAAATCTAAATGTGATAGCTCTAAACCATCCAAAGCCTGAGACCATGAGAGACCTTCAACTTAGCTAACAAATCTTGGATAAAAGGAAAAACTAACTATAATAACATAGAAAATTTGGTTTTTGTGGGAAACACCTGATCTTGATTTTTAACTAAAGGAACCAATTGAGAAGAAACCATGTTGTCCATACTATGTAACGATTCTGAATGTACTTTATGAGCACATAACTTAGAGTCTATATTATAATCTAGGCAAACTTCTTGTATGTCCTAAATAGGACATTGGAATTGAGTATTAAAATGACCCAATCCATCTTGATACTTATGAACTATTTGTTCATTCTGAACTAAAACTAATCAATCCCATAATCCACATTGAGAATTTATGACCAAGTGAGAGGGAAGAGGTTTCCACATATCTAACAAAAAATAGACTCTCACATCCAAATGTGGTCGATCATAAGGAACTAGATCATGCTTGAGGAAGATTCCCAACTTGTTTACAAATATTTCAATAATCTAAGGATCCCTATACTCTAGGGGTAAAGAGGGGAAGGATATCCAATGTGGCATAAAAGGAATATTAAGAGATTGAGGATTAAAATTAGGGACCCAGATTATAATAAATAATGCAGACCCATAGCAAAACCATCCATTTTTCTTATGCACCAAATCTCTAGCTACTTTAGTGTCAAAAATAGCTACAAAAAATTTTGAATCTGAATCAATATAGAAAATATCCCTTAACTCAGACCAAGAAGAATGAGCCCAATCTTTGACAGAAGAAAAGAGTAGAGAATTAGAGGAAAACTTACCAATTAATGTAGTCTGACGAAGCAAATTGATGGAGCTTTACAACATATAATTTGGTAGTGTAATTGTCACCCTATCTATAGGCTAAGCATGAATCTCATTTGAATTGGGATCAATCAATTGCTTCTTTCTCCAAACTTGATGATTTTTTGTTGGTTTGAAGTGGGCCCTAATAGATTCCTAAGCATTTTTAGAAACCCTAACAACAGGGACTGATTTAGAACCTTCTATACCACTGGGTTCATTATGAGAAATATGAGACACATCTATAGGTATAGCTACTATCTCCTAGACCTAATTTGTGGCTGACCTAGGTTGAAATGGGGGACCTAGAGGAAACCCTTGACAAATATCAAAAACTGATTGTTTGGTTTGCTGATCATTCTTCTGACTTGGATTTGCTCCAATCCTGTGGCACATGTTACTAAAGTCATTTTGAAGCCTACTTTGAAGATTCTCCTTTTTCAAATGTTGAACCATACCCATATCGTGATTTCTCCCTAGACTCCTACTGACAGGTGTCATGAAACCAAGGATTAACAAAGAAGGGTTTAGCTAGTTGAACCACTACTTTCCCTCAGAATATTGATTTTTTTCCTTAGAAAAAATGAGTTTTCCAAAAATGGTAACATTGGAATTGCAGTTTATCATGATTCTTTGTAGCCTGCTACACTATAGGAATTGAAGAGAAAAAATTGGAAAGGGCATCAAGAGACAATTGTTGTTTTTTGAAAACCCTAAGTTGATTTTGATCTATCTGCATAGTAGATGTTGAATCTTTCTATGGTCCTTGCCTTATATCAACACCAGCACCTACAACTACTCACACCTCTCTTCTAGCTTCTACACCTGCCCCTTCCTCCACACTTACACCAATACTTGCTCTTGCTCCCACCTTCGCCATCACTTTGTTCCATACACATTGCATTTACTTTTAACCATCAATGAATTAATTTATAAACTATTGACCAATTATAATAATTTTTTTCATCAATCATAATATTTTAATATGAATTATACATATTAAAAAATAAAATATTTATTTTACAAATTACATATTTATTAGTATTTAATATTTCTATGTTTCTAATGAAGTGATTACTTCTATTTACTTTTATCTTTTACTATAAAAATTTATTTATTTATTAACTCTTAATACATATGATATTAAATATTTTACTAAGGTAAAAAAAAAAATTTATTTCACAAAATACATATCAAACTAATATATTTATAAGTTATATTATATTATTTTAGAAAATGTTTTATAATACTAAATTATATAATACATAAAAAAACATTATACATCTATTTTTATATTTATTTCTATTACAATATATTTTACGGCAAGTACATGCCACTATGTGGCACTTGCCTTGATATGGTTATAAGGCCAAAATCTTTCGTAGATGTTATTATATACATATGTATCAAGAGTCATCGATAAAGAATGTCTCTTCTAGGAAGGACCTTAAAGGGAGCACTTCATAGAAAATAGAGAAGTAACTAGGGGTCTAAGGATCCTCAAGAGGGTTACTAATCCCAATGTGTACACATCTTTAAGGTTGGGTTAGGATAGAAGGTAGAAGAGTGAAATATATTTAATTACTGTATAAATTCGAACATTGGTTTTGTAGGTATTATTGTCCTTGCTAGTAGCAAAATTATAGTGGTATCAGAACATGATCTTGCCATCATATAGGGCTAAAGAGGATCTAGAAAAATAATTATATGAAAGAATAATGTAGAAAGTTAATGACTATTAGAAAGGATTCAAATGTATCCATGATAACAATATAAGAATTCATACTAAAAGAAATATCTATTTCAACTCAACAAAAGAAATCATGTAATTGCTTGAGGAAAATTAATTTGAGGAAGGGTGGATTATTATATCCCCATTTTAAGATAGTATTTTAATAATATTTAGAGAATACAATGTTATTACATAAATAATAATAATAAATCTACGTTAAAACTAATACTAAAATATAAAAATAGGAAATAATAATTATTTGATCTGTATTATCAATAAAATAATATTTATAAAATTACATTAATAAATAAAGAAATAAAATTAAATACAAGAGACAATATTGTAGAAAGTATGTTAATTTTCTAAATAGAATTTAATAATAAATAGTAAAAAATGAAAATAAGTAAGTAAATAAATAATATAACATAGAATAATATAAATTAACTAAATCTAATGAAAAGGCAAGAGATATCTAACAAATAGACACAACTCCTTAAAATTAAGATATAAAAGGGAGGAGAGTTTATTTTAGAGAGGGGCAAAAAGAAGAGAAGATTGAAGGTAAAAAAGGAAAAATGGAAGAGGAAAGTAATATGAAGAAAATAAGGAAGTGATTTTTTGAAATGATATCAATGCTATTGAAAGGATGTGAACCTTTGAAAGTGTCATAATTATGAATATTTGTGACTCTTAAAAAATGTTGTAATTATAAAGTTTTGTGAGATTTCCAAAGGATTTTAATTATGAAGTATTGTGACTTTTTGAAAGGATTATAACTAGAAAATGTTATGACTTTTCAAAGGATTTGTACTATGAAAGGTTGTGACTCATGGAAAAGAAGAAATAAACAAGTATATTTTATCCTTTCCTTATAATAAGAAAAGGAAGAATCTTAGAAAGTAAATATAGAGTTGATATAATCTAGAAGGATCAATTCCTTGAAGGGTCAACTAATGATAGAGTCGCATGGACCAAGCAAAGAGGAAGGTAAGAAATCTATGTTTATGGATTATAATTTTCTAGTTATGTTTATGAATTTATTTATACTAGAATAATACTTGTAGATAATGTATGAATATAACAATGTATATATAAATATGGAATTTGAAATGGATAACACACATGACTTAATGGTTAATGGTTCAAGATCAAGAGAGCCCCTTTTTAGAAAAGAGAGTGATCTTAATATGGTTATAAGGATGGGATATTATGTAGATGTTAACATATGCATATGTGTCAAGTTTCCTAGATAGAGAATGTCTATTCTAAGAAGGACCTTAAAGGGAGCACTTCATAGAAGATAGAGAAGTAATCAAGGATATAAGGATCCTCAAGAGGGTAACTGATCTTGATGTGGAGACATCTTTAATATTGCATTAGGATAGAGGGTAAAATAGTGAAATATAATTTATTATTGTATAAATTCCAACATTAGTTTTGTAGGTATTATTGTCCTCACTAGTGGAAAAATTATAACTAGCTACTGTTTATTGTGTTGCACCATGGAAAGAGAGAAGCTAACAAAGAATGAAATAAGTGATGGAATTATTTTTCCCACATGTTAGTATAGTTGAACATATATCTTTATTTTTTATGAATTTGAATTTATTTACTTCTATGATTGATGTACATGGATATGTGTGCATATATTTATTAAGTAATTAATCTATGATATTTTTAAATGTGTATGCAGGTTTTGTTGTTGTACATGGAACATATTTTAAGAAAAGAAGAGTACTTAAAAATGGGATTCATTTAACTTATTATCAACCTAACAACAAGGTTTATCACTATAGAAACCATGTAATTACCACTGGTCTATCTCTTCATCTAGTCAAAGGACTTGGAATACGTAAGTGGAGGCTTAATATTTATGATCATGAGAGAATGTTACATGTTATCCAACAATGAGCTAACCCACTTGATATGCCATAGAAGAAACTTGTAATATATAATACATGTTTTCTTGAACTATGCAAAAAGTTTGGTTGAATGGTTTTTAATTAGGATGTGTTTGTTAAGGGTGTGAACTATATTGCAATACTATTTTTACTATCTCATTTAACTACTCAAGTTCAAATTGTGATTTGTAACTAATGATTAGAATTAGGATATGTAACTAATTAGAACATGTCTCTTAAGGGGATGAAAGTAGGATGTGTCTTAAGGGGATAGAGTATATTGAAATAAAACTTTTACTCTTTCATTTAACTACTTAAGTTCAAATTGTGATTTTTAACTAATTATTTAAATTAGGATATATAACTAATTAGGACATTTGTGTCTTAAGGGGAAGAAATTATAACATGTCTTAAGGGGATGAAATTAGAATGTGTGTTAAGGGAGTGAACTATATTTCAATACTTCTCAAATTTAAATTACATTTTGTATCTTTAAATTATTCAAAATAGCATATGTAACTATTTAGAATATGTGTCTTAAGGGGAAGAAACAAGAATACTTATCTTAAGGGCATGAAATTAGGACATGTGTTGAGGGGATGAACTATAAATTTACTCTTTCATTTAACTACTCAAGTTGAAATTGTGTTTTGTATCTTTAAATTATTCAAATTATCATATGTATATATTTAGAATGTGTATCTTAAGGGGAAGAAATTAGAACATTTATCTTAAGGGGATGAATTATATATTTACTCTTTTATTTAACTACTCAAGCTCAAATTATGTTTTGTATCTTTAAATTATTCAAATTAGCATATGTAACTAATTAGAATATGTGTCTGAAGGGGAAGAAATTAGAATATCGGTCTTAAGGGGATGAAATTAGGATGTGTCATAATGGGATGAACTATATATTTACTCTTTCATTTAACTACTCAAGTTCAAATTATGTTTTGTATCTTTAAATTATTCAAATTAGGATATGTAACTAACTAGAATATGTGTCTTAAGGGAATGAACTATATATTTACTCTTTCATTTCACTACTCAAGTTCAAATTGTGTTTTCTATCTAATTATTCAAATTAGCATATGTAACTAATTAAAATATGTGTCTTAAGGGGAAGAAATTAGAACATTGATCTTAAGGGATGAACTATATATTTACACTTTCATTTAACTACTCAAGTTCAAATTATCTTTTGTATGTTTCAATTATTCAAATTAGGATATGTAACTAATTAGGTTATATGTAAATTAGTCAAAATGAAAAAGAAAATAAATCTTTAAAGAATGTAACTAATCAGGACACATCTTAAGAGAATGAAACTAAATTAACTACTTGTTCAAATTGTGATATGCAATCACTTGTTCAAACTAGGACATAAATTACATGTTATATGTAAATATGTAAACTAAGTGTTCAAATTTGGACATAAATGAAATTATCAAACATGTATTTAACTTAAATTAAATCAAACATATCTAATTTTTAAAGATTGTTTTGAACATGTTTCACAACAAACACCATCATACATATAGATGTCTACATATTATAAATTCTAGATCAAATGTCATTTAATCATATCTAAATATCACCCATATAGAACAAAATTAATCACATATGTATACATCAATCATCAAATGTATATATATACTAGAACATAATCCAACATGTAAAATAAATGTCTAGAATGTATATATGTAGATCACTCATCAAATGTATATGAACTAGAGCATAATAACATGTGTCAAACATTGTTCTCAAGTCTACAATATGTCAATCATGTTGATATTGCAATCAAGTTTGTTTATTAGTGACACACACACTTACTCAAATGGTTAGTATCTACCGAGCACATTGTAGAGTTAACAGTGTTAACCAAGTAATTCAGGCTCTACTGAGTTCACAGTTTTAATGATGTGAATCCAATGTTCACAAGGCCACTCAGTGTCAACCAAATGATTCACTTTATACCAAGATCATAGTAATAGCATTGACCAAGCTATTCAGTGTGAACCAAATGATTCAATTTATATGTTGAGTTTCACAGTATTCACCGAGTCACCATTACCAACCGAGTTCAAACTACTTGGAAGTGATTAGTATGGACCAGCTTCTAGGTTTGCCAAGTGTATGATGATGCCAAGCATTGATTATGGATGTCAAGTGTTAGAACCTCATCAAGTTAGTCTTAAGAACGTAAGTTCCTACAATTGGGCTAACTTTGTGTATTTTGTGTAAACTTGTATTGTAGCCAATTTTATTGAATTGTAATTTGGATTGGTATATATGTAATGTATTCTAACACATCCAAAAATAAGAATATATGTAATAAGTAGTAAGAAGAAGAAGTACAAAGTAAAAGGCTACAATAGTATAAGGAGGAGCAATGATTTATCTATCACAACAAGGTGATAATTACACTCAAAGGAATCTCATTCAGCAAACCAAGTTGGATATTAGAGATCAACCACTATTTCATCCTAATAGGTGGATTAGATAAATCCTTTCACAAGATAGACTTAACAGTCTTTTGTAAATCTCTTTACCAAGTGCATACTTCATTATATGTTTGTAAATCATTTTGTAAGGTAGACCTAGAAATCCTTATTGCTCCTAATAAGGCAGATCATCAGAAGTGATCATTGTAAGCCTTAACATGCCAATTTTATACTGCAGTACCAAAGCTTGTGGGTATCATCCCCACCTCGATTTTACTTTCTATTTGGAAGGTTTCTAGGTTACCATATTGTGTGTCAAAGTGTTATGAATGTTTTAATTCTTTCAATTTTTTATGCATGAAATTAGATTAGAATGCACATGAAGGATTAATTGGTAAATAAAGATAATTTTTTATTGGTTACTAATTCACCCTCCCCTCTCAGTAACTTAGCCTGTCATATATATTTCCAAAAATTGGTATTAGAGCTTTGTGGTTCTTAGAGAAGAAGTTTAACAACTTGAGCAAAGATCAGAGGCATTGGTGGTATTTAGACTTGACAAGGCTATTGACAATAAAAAGCTAGATTTGGAATTGGCTATTGGGAAACTCAAGAAAGTAAAGGAGTAACTCTCTCAATCCTTGAAAAGAAGAAAAGATCTTGCAATTTTGATGAATGAAAAACTCTACATTAAAGAAAGGATTGAAGACATTCATTTAGCAAGCAATTTAGTTGAAACGAATTAAGCAATTAGAGAACTATTAGAGAAGAATGGTAACCTAAGAAGAAGTAAGAAAGCTCAAAAGAGAGAAAGAAATTTACTTAGTAAGATTATGTGAAGTCATGGAAGATAAAAACAAGACAAAAGAAGAGTTAGAAGGAAAGAATAATGAAATTTAGCAACTATCCCTTCAGTAGGAAGACTTCATTGATCAACTTACAAATGCAAATGAAGAAATCATGAATCTAAGATCAAAGAATGAAAGATTGCAGAATGATCTAAATGATGAAAAGAAAACCAATAAGAGGATGATGAAATCTCAAGCAGATATGAATAAATTGAATGAGCAAAGCCAATATAGTTAGAAAGAAAAAGTAGGAATTGGATATACAAAAGAAGGTGAGTCATCTAAGCAAGGAGCTCAAAAGAATCAAAGACCTACTTACAATCACTGTGGTAAGATATGTCATACGTCAAACAAATGTTGGAGCAATGGGAAAGCTAAATTTAATTGAAAATGCTACAATTGTAATCAACATGGTCATAGAGCTAATGAATGCAAAGAGAAACCTAAATTCGAAGGAAAATGTCACAAATGCAAGAAGCATGGGTACAAATCCTTTGAATGCAAAACTAAGACATTGAATCCAGTAGAACAGATTGTAAAAGTTATATTTGGTTGGGACTACAACACTTGGTGTAGATGTCACTACTGTGGAGAATTTGGATACATTGGAACAAATTGTGTAAAACATCACATGAGGAAAAGAGACACCACGAGATGTTTTATTTGTAAAAAACTTGGTCATTTTTCCAAGAACTATATGAATACTAGAAGAATTGAAGATGAAAAGAAAGCCAAGGATGATAACATTAGAAAGTAGATGAGACAACAATGGATTCTAAAATCTTCTGAGAATGCAAGTCCAAATGAAGAACATGTCACTCAAGAATTGAGTGACTCAAGCATTTCTACTTGATCTCCCACAAGGAGAATTGGAACTAGGATTCTGAAGTAGACATCTTACACCAATTCTAGTTAGCAGAAAGGAAAGATCCATATCTACATTCAAGATGTAAATGGATCACCAAGCATCTAAAAAAATGCTAGTCATTATTGAGTGAGGTCAAATTGTAAGACCTTGTTGAGCCAGGTCGGGAGTTACTTAATAGTTTTGTGGACACTGAGTCATGGATGATTCTGCTAAGCAATTAATGCAAGCTAAGTGGAAGACAATCTATCATTGAGAAAATGATCATACCAGGCACTTATGATGATTGAAAGGAAAATTTAGATAAAAAGGAAAAAATTAAATTCATTTGTCACCATGAATTTTCAAGAGCTATTTGTGCAGAATGAATTCAGTACATTTGAGTAGTCTATGTGATTTAGTGTTGAAGATTTCCATATTTTCATAAACCCTACTAAAGTGATAGCATCCTCCAGCAACAAGACAAAGAAAGGGTCAGAGATGTTGGTTCAAGGCATTGAATTTAAGGCACCTGATTTCAAGCTTAGTCCAGCTATTGTAGAAACCATTGATCCCACTACAGCACAATCTCATATTCCATCAAAGCTACTTATGATAAACGATATTTGTTCACATTTTCAATGTTCTATTCAACACATAGGAACCCTAGAAATGGATGAGATTTTTGGAAAAATTGTGTGTGAATGGCATGTTAAAACTAGAACATCAATACTTGGAAGTGAAGGGTTTGACTCACATTCCATACATGCCACAAGATTTTTAGATTAAGTGGATAAGATTTATTCTCAGCCGTGTGCTAAAATTACCAAAATCCTAAGGCAGGTGGAATTGGAGAAGGAAACTCTTGTTGAATGGGATGGAAGGGGTATGAAGATTAGTTGTGTTACTACTATGGAGGTAAAGTTTGGTATACATGTAATTGCACAAAAGATATATAGTTCTAGCCGTCTCAATAATGTATCATGTCAAGTTATGGATCTCGTGTTTAAAGTGGTCAAGAACAACATGTCATTTGACCTTTTCGAGTTGATGTTGAATCAGTTCAACAAGAATATAGAGAGAATTAGAACTTTAAAGATAGCCCTTGTAAGTTTGGTTCACTCTTAACCTATTTATTTTTATTTTTTAAAAATTTCTTCCCATCAAAAGGTACATTTGTATGCAGAAAAGATGTACCTCTTCTTTACCAAATCAATGAGTATATAGTAGAAATGGGAGAAAACTATGTTAGTATCATGGACAACTATTTTGATGCATTTAAGGATAAGATGAAAAACGGATTTAGGATACCTTAGAAACTTGTAGAAGACTACAAAGATGATATTTATTTTATGGTTCATTGTGATAAAGTGCATATTCAAATAGTCAGACTGAGAATTGTATAGGTCAAGCCTCTAGGTTATGAGGTTAATATTGATGAAACCAAGGATATTATTGAAGCATTGTTAAATGAACTTTTTGATCTAAAGGCTACATATTTTGGGACATATTATGAAGCCAAAGAAAGAATTTAATTAAAAATAAAACTCCCTCAGGTAGTCAAAAAAGGTAAAAAGAGGATTGCAAAATTGAAACAAACAAGCTCTACTCTCTTATTGATAGAAGGTAAAGGAGATGAAAGAGAAGAAGATGATGCAGAAGATGAAGAAAATTTAGAAGAAGAAGAGCCAGTAAAGAAGAAACGTAAGGTTATTATAACCAAACCTACAAAGACATCTACTGTAGTGTTTACAAGGAGAACATCTAGAAAGAAACTAAAGTTGGGTGAAGAAGCAGAGGATGTGATTTTCAAAAAGATTCCATGCACATTTCAAGAAAGATTGAAAGAAATAGATTTGGGAGTTGACATAAAAAACTTCATTTCATTAAGATATGAAATCAAAAATGAAGAGGAGAAGTAGAAAGTTGAAGACATGATCGTGTCAAAGCTAGGAAAATAGAAATGCTCTCCAGACCAACTTGCACAACAAATTCCCAATGAATTAATGGAGAAAATTAAGCCAAGATGGGAGCATGCAAAGAAAAATGAAAAATATATTTATGAGTAGACTCTGAGGCAACTCATGTTGAGTCTAAGTGATAAAGAAGTCAAAGAATCCATCAAAAAGAATGAAGAGAAGTTTACTTTGAGATTTAACACTTGTTTGATATTGATAAATGACATTGAACATGTGGTAAGGAATACCACCAACACATGGAAGAAAATTTATAATCTTCATAAGAAAAGTGATTTTATTATTAATGTTAGTGACAAGGATGACGGGGAAGATGACAAGGAAGAGGAAATTCATGATGAAGAGGTAACCAGTTATGACAATATAGATGATGAGGAACGAGAATAGGAAGCTACTAAGGAGAATCTCCCTAAGATTCAAAGCATTGAGGAGACTGACCCTAAGAAGATTGCAGCTTTGGTGATAGCCTAACTTCCTCATTCTCCAAGTGAAACATTGAAGACATCTACCTTAGAGAAAGCTACTGCCAAGTTGCTTGTGCCAAACATTGTAAGTTCAAGCACTCAACCAATCTCTACACCTATTTAGCTTAGTACTTCACTAATAGAAGTGACCAACACTTCATCTACTCAGTAGTTAGTACTTCCTCCTCCATTAGTTTTGGTCACTCATCATCAAGGTATTTCTTCAATAAGTGCTATATCTGTACATTAACTGCCAATCCTACCATTTCTACCATTGTGTCTATTCTAAGAATGAAAATAACAAGTACAAAGATAGTTGAGACCAAGTCTCAACTGAGTACACAAGTTTTCAGCAAAGGCAAAGAAAAGGAAGAATACATTGATCTTGATGAGGATATAGTTATCCTGAATTGGGATATCTCCAATCTAAATCTTGATCAGATGCATATAGTAGGAAAACTACTACAGAAGAAAGCTAAGCAACAGAGGCTTAGAGAAGAAAGAAACAGATAATTTCAAGTGCTTAAAGATGCAAAGAACATTCTTGTAGAAGCACTCAACACTGAGGTTGATACTTCTCAGCCAATTTTGGCTCAATTAGTCAAAGTGGTCTAGAAATTCAACGAATATTTGAATGGATAAGAGAGATTTTTGCAGAGAGTAGAGAATAAATTTGAGAATAAAGTTTTGGAGCTAGTAGTACAAAAGATTGCAATACACCAAGTAGACTTGTCTACTATTATAGGCTAATTGGAAACCTTTTGCAACAATGTAACTTCTATATTCAGTAAACTCTATGACACATCCACTTTCACCAAGGAAATCAAAGATAAAATTTCCAAGATTGATGAAGATCTGAAGGCAAGTGCATAATAGTTGTCACTTTACCCGAGCTATAGTTCTTCTCACTATACAAAGATAATATTTGTAACTAACATGTAGGCAAAATTCCTAAGGGAAGAAGCCAGGATAAGAGTTACACTTGTAGATATATAAGGCACGATTCTTCCTAACGTGGATGCATTGCATAAACATATTGCACATGCTAAAATCCTCATCCATGATAACAACTTCTCCATTGTTGATCACATGATATAACTATTAGCAGAAGTTTAGATTGTAGTGCACACAAGCAAGGTGTTTTGAGAAAATTGGGATAAGACAATGGCATTGATACTAAAGGTACATTATGATTTCTTGTGACATTTTGGCATTACTATATATAATACAGCTTTGGAATTTATGTCAAAAGGGGGAGAAAATATAGATAACATATTATAAAAGGGGAGAATATATACCATAAGATGTAATATACAAAGGGGGAGAAGATGTGAGAAGATTTATTTAATGTAAAGTATTTTGAATATATATATGTATGGGGGAGCATCATCATATTATGTACATGTATAGATATTCAAATAAATATCTCTTACAAAAGTAATTTTGAAAAATCTCAAAAATAGAGTACGCTACCAAGTTGGAGACACAATTTAAAGACTAAGGATTGTTTGAAACTTTTTAGAATTCAATTTTGATTGACAAGTGTTTTTGTCACTAATGCCAAAGGGGGAGATTTTTGACATTGCAATCAAGTCTTTTTATTAGTGACACACACACTCATTCAAATGGTTAGTATCTACCAAGAATATTGTACAATTAACAATGTTAACCAAGTAATTCAAGATCTATCAAGTTCTACAGTAGTTATCGAGTTTGTAGTTTCACTGATGTGAATCTAGTGTTGACCAAGCCACTCAGTGTCAACCAAGTGATTCAGTTTATACTGAGCTTGTAGTAATAGCATTGACTAAGCTATGCAATGTGAATCAATTGATTCAATTTATATGTTGAGTTTCACAGTATTCATCAAGTCACCATAGCAGAACAAGTTTAGACTACTTGGAAGTGATTAGTATGGACTAAGATTATATGTCTATCAAGTGCATGATGATGCCAAGCATTGATAGTGGATGTTGAGTGTTATAACCTCACTAATTTAGTTTTCAGAACCTAAGTTCTTGTAGTTGGGTTGACTTTGTGTATTTTGTGTAAAATTGTATTGTAGCTGACTTTTTTGAATTGTAATTTAGATTGGTATATATGTAATGTATTGTAACACATCCAAAAATAAGAATATATGTAATAAGAAATAAGAAGCATAAGTACAAAGTAAAAGGCTACAACAACATAAAAAGTAGTAAAGATTTTTCTATCACAACGAGATGATCATTACACTCAAAGGAATCTCATTTAGCAAACCAAGTTGCAGATCAGAGATCAACCATTGTTTCATCCTAATAGGTGGATCAGTTAAATCCTTTCACGAGGTAGACTTAACAGTTTTTTGTAAATCTCTTTACCAAGTGCATACTTTATTGTATGTTTGTAAATCTTTTTGTAAGGTGGACCTAGCAGTCCTTATTGCTCCTAACAGGGTAGATCATCAGAAGTGATCATTGTAAAGCCTTAACAGGCCAACTTTATACTACAGTACTAAAACTTTTGGGTATCATTTGCACCCCAGTTTTACTTTCTATTTGGAAGGTTTCTAGGTTACCATATTGTGTGTCAAAGTGTTATGAATGTTTTAATGCTTTCAATTTTTTATGAATGAAATTCGATCAAAATACACATGAAGGATTAATTGGTAAATAAAGATAAATTTTTATTGGTTACTGATTCACCCCTCCTCTCTCAGTAACTTAGCCTATCATATATATTTCCAACAATCATTAAACACGTGATAGAAAAGTATCTATCCAAATCTTAGAAGATAATATCAAATATAAATAGCATGCATATACATTTGTAGATCAAATCAATTATAAATAATGTGCATATAAAGTGTCTATCTAATCTATGAATGTCTCTAGATGAAAGTAGATAAAATTATTTATAAAAAAAAATCTATGGATTGCTAAGTGCATGAGTATCATCATGCCTTCTCCTCACAATGTTGTCTAAAGATTGGCTATAAAGATGCTCTGAGGGATGTGTTGGCCCCTATATATTAAAGAAAAAGTGGAATCAATGTCTAATCACAAATAATATAAATATGTACAACTTGTGTGCTTTATACATGTATATGTTTCTCATTAAACATTTAAAATTCACCTATCCATTGTTGACAACATCTAGTGAATCTCGATGGCATACATGATCAGACATCCAAGATTGAGTAATAAAAGGCATGTCCCCATACAATACATATGTGCAACAAATAAAATTAAAAAATGTATACTTATACATGGTCTATCTATTGGAATACTTTAGAATAACTTAGAGGGGGGTGAATTAGTTATTTGAGGCCCAAATGTACAAATAAAACCTTTTAGTACTACAACTTATCCTTGTGCATGCACTAACCATTCAATACATTAAATATATGCATATTGTTGTCCTATGTCAACTTTGCAAAAATGTAAACATGCAAAACCACAAAATCAATCACACATTTTGACATAAGGATTTTACATGGAAACCCAATTTGTGAAAAACCACTAGTAACATGCTACCAATTTTCACTCTTATGAAGTGAGTTCTATGAGGAGCCAACCTTGTTAAAGGTTAGAAAACACACTGTTAAATGGGACCTAGTTAAAGGATTTCAATCACCCTATTAGGAGGAAGCCTTGTTAGAGGACTTTAGAACATTCCATTATAATGTCACCCCATTAAAGGATTTACGAATGATTGTTAGGTCAACCTTAATCCAAAGGATTTATCTAGACTAATACCATGATTAGAAAGTAATAGGACTTGATCTGATAATAAAACACAACTCATTTGTAGATTACAAATCTCTAGTTCAATCCTCCATTTTTCTTTGCATTCATACCCTTCATCTCTGATTGTGTGTTCACCCTTCAAGCCTTCAACCTCTTAAGCCTTTTTTCTTTGCATGCCAATTGCAAATTCTTTTATTCAACCACCATATGAAGCAACACCCTAAACTTCCTATCTTCCTTGGGTTCTTGCACATGACAAGTGTTGCGTCTAGCTTGCTATCTCTATAAAATAGAGAGTTTAGGTCTTTTTCTACTTAACCACAATCATCCATTCTAGGGTTAGGTAAGATTCAATGAATCTACATAGTTTTCCATTTTAGTCCCTTCTAGAAACTTCTTCTACAATCATCTTTGAATTTTCCTCAAATGGTTTATCTTGAATTTTGTGCCACCAGCTCATCATAGAAATCTTGCACATGCTTCACACAATTCAAGAAATCAATTTTTTTGGCTTAGGTTTGTTAAATCTTTGATCTAACACATTTTACTATCACTCGACATCCACACTATTCACTTGACAATTATAGTCATTTGATGCTCAGTCAATATGCTCGGCATTAACTAAGTCTTCCTTTCTCGGTCACTACTATCATTTCCTTGATGCTCAACACTAACTATATTTTTTTGATGCTTGACACATATTATTTTTCTGATGCTTAGCATATACTAAATTTTTCTCAACCTGAACTAAGTTTTCTTGGCTTGCACTATTTGCTCGGTTTGGCTTAGCAGACACTTTTTATGAAAATACTTCTTCTAGGCTTAGGTAAAGTAACCATTCACTTTAGCCTTAAGTAGATCAACAATGCATAATATCATCAAGGTCTTACTTGGTCTTAGTGCACCTTTTATACACCAAATAACTCAACCTTTCTATAGGTTCTCTTGTTATCCTTTCTTTTCAAATCCTCTTCATCAATCAAACAAACGATAAAATTCAGATCAAAGTAAGAAATTGTCTCACCAACAAGTAGTAAGTTTGACATTAGTGACAAAATAATGATTATTCCATGATAGTTACATCAATCTTCTTCACTTCAACAATCTCATTTCAACAATCTCCCTCTTTGGTATTAATGGAAAACAAATATGAACTACAATATTGGAAAGAAAGTTTGTACCTTGTATTGAAATCTCTCCCTTTATCAATATGTGTGTCTTCATCTGAATCTTGATCTCTTCCTCTTATTTCTCAGTCAATATATTCTTCATAAGCTCTCCCTCTTTCTATTATATCTCCCTTAGCTTCATATCTTATATCTCCCTCTTTCTTATATCTCCCTATTTGACAAAAATGCCAAAGACTTGTCATCTCTATATGTATATATAATCAATTTAGTTTCTCCCTCTATCACCTTGTATGTGACTATAAATCTTTTGTTTCAACTCCTTCCTTACTTTAGGCAGGTCCTAAAGTAAGATCCACTACATCAAGTTGTAAAATATGTCATTTAACTTAGTTCATGTAGGAAACTACTCTTGCTTCTTAAGTAGCTTTGGTTAGGGGTATCACCACTAGTTTACCTTTAAGATATTCATGTGTATCCTTAGGTAAATCTTTTGTGAATATACCAACTATCTATTCTTTTATATTCACATATTCCATTCACACTTCTTTGTCTTGAACCAACTCTCTCAAGTAATGATACTTGATTGCAATGTGATTTTTATTTGTGTGCATCACAGGGTTCTTAGATATATTTATAGTACTTGTATTGCCACAATAAATTACCATAGGTTCAATAATTTCCTTCTTCATTCCTTTGAGTAACTGTTTGATCCATACCACATTTGTACAATTCACTACAACAACCACATATTCAGCTTCAACAATAGATTGTGATATACAATTTTGTTTCCTTCTACTCTAGGTGATCAATCTCTTTTTTAAGAAAAATTTCCCTCCACTTGTACTCTTTCTTTCATCAATGTTTCTAGCCAAATCAACGTCGATAGTATAGGCTCTTAATTCAAACTTGTCATTTTTCTTGTAGTATAGACCACAGTTTTTTGTTCCTTTCAATCATCTCATGATACTTTAACAACCATTAAATTATTTTCCTTAGGATATGCATAAAACCTTGCAAAAATCTCAACTAATGAAATGTCAGGTTTTCTATGAACTACATATTGCAATTTACCAATCATAGACCTATACAATGTTTGATTTACTTCAGTAGAATCATCAAATTTGGATAGTTTGTGTCCTATCACCATAGGAGTACTAATTTTTTTTGGATCCTCCATACCAAAAGTTTTCAATATTTCATTCAAAAACTTGTATTGAGTGATGTAAATACCATATTTCATCTGATATGCTTACAATCCAAAAAAGAACTTTATCTCTCCAAACATAGACATCTCAAATTCTTTCTTCATTTCATTTGAAAATGTCTTACATAATGCATTTTCTCCTCCAAATATGATATCATCAATAAATATTTAAGCTAGTAAAATCTATTTACCTCCTATCTTCAATTATAGATTGTTGTTATCATCAGTCTTCTCAAAATCAATCTTCACAAGATAGTTGTGAAGCTTGTCATACCATGCTCTTGGAGCTTGCTTCAAACCATATAAAGCTTTGTGCAATCTACATACCATGTTCTTATTGTTTGGATCAACAAATCCTTCTAGTTTTTCTATGTAAACCTCGTCTTCTAGTATACCATTTAGAAATGTTGACTTCACATACATTTGATAAACTTTAAAACCTTTGTATGCAGAGTAAGAAAGGAGAGTTTTTACTCCTTCCAATCTAGCAACTAGAGAAATGTTTCTTCATAGTCAATTCCTTCTTCTTGTGCATATCCCTTGCAAACTAATCTTGCCTTATTCCTTGTGACTTAACCATTCTCATTTAGTTTGTTTCTATACAGCCACTTGGTTCCAATCACATTCTTATTTTTTGGTTTGGGTACTAGAGTCCATGTCTTGTTCTTCTCAATATGATCAATCCCTTCTTTTATGACTTTACTCTAGTTTTCATTCTCTAATGCATCCTTCACTAAATTAGGCTGATGCATGCTTAACAAACATGTATCATTTCTCAACCTATTCCTTTGCATTGGTCTATCTTCTTTATCTCCAATAATTTTTCCAGCAAGGTAATGTCTTCTAATGTACTTTGACAATCTTGGTTTCTCTCTTCTTTCTACAATGGGGACCTATCAACTTTTGACTCACTGTGCACTTCGTTATTAGGTAACCTGACATTCCTTTTATGTACACTAATCTTAGTATTAGAATGTACCTTAACTTGTGTCTACAACTCAACTCTTGAATACAACTCAGCTCTTGACTGCAACTTGGCTCCCTGACTACAACTTGACATCCATTGTATGTGACTCAACAATCACTAATTCTTGTTGATTGGAAACTTGGCTTGCAGAATTATCATCATCAACAAACATGTCTTCATAGTAGTACATGAATTTTATTTAGTTTTTGGTTCCTTTTTTGGTTTATCTTCATGCAGTTCTATATATTCATCAAACTTCACGTTTTAACTTTCCACAACTTTTTCAATGTTAGTATTTAAAATCTTATGAGCTTTACTTCTTGTGGAATATCCTAGGAATATATATTATTCACTTTATCATCAATTCTACCATTTCTATTATCCTTAAGAATGTAACACTTTCTTCCAAATACATTAAAATATTTGAAATTAGGTGAGTATTCATACTATAATTCAAAAGGTGTGGAGTTTTTATCTTTCTTGACTTGTACTTGGTTCAAGGTATAGTCAGATGTACTAACATCTTCTCTCTAGTATTTGAAAGAAACATTCTTCTCCATCACCAGTGTTCTAGCACAATCTATTACACATATATTCCTTCTTTCAACAATCTCATTTTTTAGAGGAGTCCTAGATGCATAAGTTTGTCTCTTGACCCCTCTGTCATTATAGAAGTCTTCAAAATCATTTGATGTAAACTCTCCACCTCTATCAGATCTCAAACATTTCAATCTCTTGCTAGTTTCCTTTTTGACTCTTACCAAATACCACTTAAACATTTTAAAAGCATTAGATTTTTCTTTTAAGAACATTATTGTCATCATTATTGAGTAATCATCAACAAATAGGATAATGTACTTGTCACCTTTGTAGCTTTGCACATCAATTAGTCCACATAAATTAGTTTGAACTAATTCAATAATTTCTTTTGAAGTATGAGTCTTACTTTTAAAATTAGACTTTTTCATCTTGCCTAACTCACATTGTTTGCAAATTACATTATCAGGTTTCTCAAGTTTTGGCAAACATGTAACTCTTTTCATCTTAATGATACTAACCAAAGTATCAAAATTTAAATGATATAACATCTTGTGTCATAGCCATACATCATCAAATTATACACCAAAACAAGTACCATCATTCATATCAAGAAAAAATAGATTACCTCTAGTCTAATATCCACTTCCAATTAGTTTTCCCTTCGTGTCATAGATCTTAGCTTTTATATCATCAAATTCAACTTTACAAACTATTCAACTATGACACACTTAATAGATTATAGTTAAGTCCTTCCACATAGTAAGCATTGTCACACATGATCTTATCTATTAATTTTATTGATCCTTCCCTTTAATCAGACATGGTGCATCATTACCAAATCTAACACTATTTCCATTGTAATACTCAAGGCTAATGAACTTACATTTGTCTCCAGTCATGTGATGAGAACATCCATTGTCAATGATCCATCTATCACTTTTGTTCACATAAGATATCAATGTAGTTTCCTCATCATCATGATCTTTAGATTCATCATCATGATCTTCAGATTCATCATTGGATTCTTCTTCAAAAATGTAACAAGCCTTATTTCCCTTATCCTTGTGGCATTTGTTACTGTCATCTTTTCTACCTCTGAATTTTTCTTCATTCTTGTTGTTTGACTTATTAGGACATCTTGCTGCAATTTGACCAACCTCATGACAATTAAAGAATATGATAGGTAACTTACCTTTGTGTTTTCCTTTACCTTTGTAAAACTTCCTAGCCAACAATGCTTCTAGTTTTTTTAGCTTTTTAGCATCTGTATCACTATCACTAGCAGTTGGTTTGACCTTTTTCTTTTTCTTACCTTTAGGCTTTTAGTGTTAGCTTAGCTTTAAAGGTATATTCAACATTTTTAGATTTGAAATTATCAAAATTTGAAAGTTCAAAAGTAGTGAGTCTACCAACCAATCCTTCAAGGGTCAGATTGTTACTAGGGGTACACCTCAGTTCTTGTATAGAAGACACTCTATAGCATAGATAGGCAACATGTTTCTCAATACTTTGTTGATTATGGTCCCATCTTCAATCTTTCCATTAGATCCTTGAATAGCATTAACAATATCTTTGATCCTTGCACAATACTAGACTATAGTCTCATCCTCTTGCATTCTCATTTCATCAAATTTTCCTCTAAGGATTTCAGCTTTGGCTCTTAGCACATTCTTGTCTCCTCCATAAATCACTTGTAGGGAATCCCACATCTTCTTAGTAGTATCACATCCTTTGATGTCATCAAACTCTGAGTAGCTTAGGGCAGATGTAATCTCTAACATTTCCTAATTGTGTTCTTTCTTTTGTTTTAATTGATCAGCAGTTGGGCTCTAGATAGATCAACATGCTCAGTGGTGCTAGTTGACCGTGCATAATCTCCAAGACCTCTTAGATATAGCTTCATCAAACATTTTCATGTAGGAAAGTTTTCCTTGTTTAACTTGGGCACCTCCTTTTTGTACCTCTTGATCTTTAACTTTAAGTACTTTCAAACTTTCTCTTCACAAGAACTCAATGCTCTAATACTAATTGTTGGAATACTTTAGAATAACCATGGGGGGTAGGGGGTTGAATTAGTTATCCAAGGTCTAAATGTACAAATGAAACTTTTCAGTACTACAAATTATCCTTATACATGCATTGACCATTCAATACATTAAACATATGCATATTGATGTCCTATGTCAAAATAACTTTGCAAAAATGTAAACATGCAAAACCACAAAATCAATCACACATTTTGACATAAGGATTTTATGTATAAACCCAATTTGAGAAAAAACACCAGTAACATTATACCAATTTTCACTCTTTTGAAGTGAGCTCTATGAAGATCCAACCCCATTGAAGGTTACATAACATACTATTAAATGTGACTTGGTTAAAGGATTTCAATCATCCTATTAGGAGTAAGCCTTGTTAGAGGACTTTAGGACATTCCATTAGAATGTCACTCTGTTAAAGGATTTACAAATGGCTATTAGGTCAACCTTAATCTAAAGGATTTATCCAAACTGATACAATGATTATAAAGTAGTAGTAGGACTTTCTTTAATAATAAAACACAACTCACTTGCAGATTATAGATCTCTAGTTCAGTCCTCCATTCTTCTTAGCATTCATACCATTCATCTGTGATTTCTTTTACACCCTTCAAGCCTTCAACCTCTTAAGCTTTCTTTCTTTGCATGTCAATTGTATATTCTTCTACTCGGCCACCATATGAGGCAACACCCTAGACTTCCTTTCTTCCTTAGGTTCTCACACATGACAATTGTTGCTTCTAGGCTACTATCTCTATAAATATAGAATTTAGGTCTTTTCCAACTTAACTGCAATCATCCATTCTAGGGTTAGGTAATATTCAATGAATCTACCCACTTTTCCATTCTAGTCCCTCCTGGAAGCTTCTTCTACAATCCTCTTTGAATTTTCCTCAAATAGGTTATCTTGAATTTTGTGCCACAAGATCATCATAGAAACCTTCCACACACTTCACAGAATTCAAGAAATCAACTTTGTTAGCTTAGGTTCATTAAATCTTTAATCTAACACATTTTACTATCACTTGACATCCACACTATTCACTTGTCAATAATAGTCTTCTGATGCTTGGTCAACAATGATTTGCCCAACATCAACTAAGTCTTCTTTGCTTCATCACTAATGTCAATTACTTGATGCTTGACACTAACTATATTTTTCTAACACTTGATAGATATTATTTTTCTGATGGTTGATATATATTGAATTTGGCTCATTCTGAACTAAGTTTTCTTGGTTTGCACTATTTGCTCAACTAGGCTTCGCAGACACTTTTTGTGAAAACACTTCTTCTAAGCTTAGCTAAAGTAACCATTCACTTTAACCTTAAGTAGATCAACAGTACATAATATCATCAATGTCTTGCTTGGTCTTAGTGTACCTTTTATACACCAAATAACTCAACACTTCTCTAGGTTCTCTTGTTAAATCCTCTTCATTAATCACACAAATGATAGCATTCAAACCAAAGTAAGAAATTGTCTCACCAACAAGTAGTAGGTTTGACGTCAATGAAAAAATAATGATTGTTCCATGATTGTTGCATCAATCTTCTTCACTTCAACAATCTCATTTCAATACTACCTACGTAAATTATTAAAAATAATTGAAAATTTAATTTACAAAATAAATATTTTCCTATGTATATGTTGGGATCTGATAATAGTCAGAGTGCCTAGCATTGATTGTGTCCACCAATATATACCAATTTTTTCATGCCTTATCTAACCCCACCTCTGTATCTACTCTAGCATGACTGGTGACTAACACATGTCCTAATAATGATGACCCAAGTGGATTGACCAAATGAGATGGCATAGAAGTAGAATCCTCATGCAACAACTAATCCATCCATCTTGTAGTTAACAAGCTAAAATCAAATCATCAAGGCTCATATCTGAAATTTGAGGATGTCTTGCACTAAACAAAGGGTTTGTAGTATATGTATGTCCCTCTACAACAAATGAGTGGTCAATAGGTGGATTATGATATGCACTGCCACTATGACCACCACTTGAGTGATTAGAAGAATGTGGTTGAAGATGGGACCTAGTACTACCCACATGAGCTTGAACATCTGATATGGGTATACCAAGCTCTGCTACTATGAATCTAATAGGCCCTTAGCTAGAATAGTCAATACATCCCATGTGAACACTCTAGTCAGACACTCTAAGCTGGCTAGTAAAGGGATTCCTACTCCAATATACATGTCTTTTGAAAATAAAGCATTGAACAATGATCTAGAATATTGAAGAGACATTAAGTATTAACCAACCTCATCACTCAATATGGATTTGGTAGCTACAACAATGTCCCCAACTCCCTAAATCACTCCCTGCAACTAGGTGTTATGCATAGCCTCATTATTTGGGGGACCTAGTAGAAGGGAAATAGAAGGTACCCTCTCTCCAAAAATTGCCATGTGTGTTAGTGTTTGATGACCCATATGCCAATAAGAATCCCTATTAGCTATTCTACCATGCCTCTACCCTAAATGCCCTAGTAAATTAGTTTAGTTCACCACTTTGCATAAGAAAACCTTCACATAAAGTTATTGTGCAGAATAGAGTGGAATCTGGTCACTATTTGGATAATACAAAAGAAGAAAAGAAGTGTGGGTATATCAATTCAGCCATATGTGGATCTGTACACTCCATAACCTAATACCCCTTCACAAACTTCTATGGAAGATAATAAGGGAAATGCTCCCTCTTTAGGGTCTCTTTAGAAACTAAATCATGTACCTCCTACAAAGAAAGATCCAAAGAGACCCCCCATCTCTTAGTCTCAAGGAATTCATGTATGGTATGTGTAACATATGGAGAAGCACCATGAATATCATCTTGAATGAAAGTTAGGCTACATAATATACTCTGTCATTTACTACTAGTCAAGGATTTTTGAAGTTTTTGAATCTTCTGATTAATGTGATCATATAGTTCTCAAGGTGGAATAAACTAATGATGGCATGGAATAGGAGCCTATTGGGGGGATAGGCTATTGTTTTTATGGAATAAGAGCCTAATGGGGGGATAGGCTAAAACTATGGTGGAATAGGAGCCTACTAGGGGGATAAGTTGTTGTGGGTGTGGAATAAGAGGTTGTTGATTTTCCATGTGTTGAGCTCTAGTATCTAAATGTATGTATGTGACTACGTATGTGTGTACCTAAAACTTATTAAAATGACATTTAAGAAACTAGATAAAAATGTGTATGTTTATTTATAAATGCTAAAGATGAAATGAGCATACACATCTAAGTCATATACATATAAAATGAATGTACACATATATGTTAGGAATAAGGTGTCTCAACCTTGGATAATTCCTATTCTTATTATTTGTTTTGGGGCATTAGCTCAAAATTTTTCTTAGGGTTCCTATTTTCTTAGAGAATGGTAAAACCCTAATATGGTTACCTTTGGGAGTAACCCTAAAGTGAAGCACATGTTATAAGAATTTTTAGGGTTGCAAAGAGGTGTATGCGAGAAAGTGTATTGTTGGTACTGTGAGTTACTACTAGAGTCTTCTATTGTCACTGTTGAACTTGCATTACAAGTGTATTGTAACCTTGTGTTGAAGATAATACATTATGAAGGTTTTGGAGGGGCGGGGTTGTTTTACCGAAAGGTTTTTAATCACCAGAAAATCTTTGTGTTATGTGTTTCTTTCTCTATCTATTTTCTTTATGCTTGGTTTGCTGAAATATTTTTGTTTACATGATATTGAATCTGTAAGTGTAAAAGATTTTAATAGGATTTGCACCATACTTCTCTTAAGAGATTAGTGTAGGAAGCTATTTCCGCACCTGAGTTTCGTTACAAGTGGTATCAGAGCCTGATCAACTTTTGATCCTAGTTGTTGGGTAGGGTTTTTTGAGCTAATCTCAAGTTGAGTGGGAGTCTTGTGCAGAGCATCCTAAATCTTATTTGTAGATTGAGATGGAGAGTTTATCATATGGAAGAATGGAGGTGGAGAAATTTAATGGCACTAATTTCGAGTTGTGGAAACTCAAGATGGAAGACATGTTGGAAGATCGTGACCTATGGGAAGCAAATTCAAATGCTACGAGACCAACAACTGTAGCTCAAGCAGATTGTGATATCAAAGACCGTAAAGCTAAGGGTCTCATAAGGCTTTGTTTAACCGATGCAGTCCTTCTGAATGTTCTAGATGAGGTAATTGCATATAGTTTTTGGGAAAGACTTGGGGCCGTGTATCAGGCCAAATCTTTGGTGAACAAGTTGTTCCTGAGGAAGAAGTTGTACTCTTTGTGAATGGAGGAAGGTGGATCCTTAACAGATCATTTAAATGCATTTAATCTGATGGTTGCACAGTTGACATCAACTGGTGTCAAGTTAGAGGAGGAGGATTATTGCTACACACTTTTGTGTTCTTACGAAATTCATGGGATCATCTTGTGATGGCTCTTGGAAGCACGTTAGTCACTTTCAAAATGAATGATGTGGTGTCTTCGCTGCTATCAAAGGAGATGAGGAGAAAGGCTTCTATTTTAGAAAAAGAAGCCCTTGCTATTCGTGGGAGATCCACAGAAAGAGGGAAGAAAAATGACAATAAGTCTGACAATAAGGGTGGATCCAAATCCTGTGAAAAGTCAAAGACTTCCAATAAGTCCAAGGCAAAATGTTGGAACTATGATAAACCTGAGCACTTCCATAAAGATTGCAAAGAGCCGAAGAAGAAGAAGAAAGGTTCAGATTCAGTCTCAGAAAGATCTCAAGAAGATGGTGATGCATTCATCATAGCTTTGGTAGCCCATGCATCTGATGATGTCTGGTTGGTTGACTTGGGTGCATCTTTTCACATGACCTCTCATCGAAACTAGTTCTCAAAATATGAAGAGTTCGATGGTGGAAAGGTGTACTTAGGTGATGATTCTCACCTAAAGATAGTTGGACGTAGAAGGGTCACTATCAAATTTCCTAATGGATGAGTAAAAGGAATCAATGGAGTTATGCACATTCCAAGTTTGGCATGAACCTATTATCTGTAAGTATGTTGAATGATGTAGGTGTGCAAGTTGTTTTTTTGAAAAAAGGATGCAAGATGATGAGAGGATTGATAGTGCTTGCAAGGGGCACTAGGAGAGGTACCTTATTTCAACTAGATGCATGTATTCCTCTATGTAAAAGTTATTCATCCTCACCATCTGAATAAGCAGTGAAGAATTCTGTGGTTATTGGTTCTGATGGCAATGCAAACACTTTGGAAGGTAAGCTTCCTGCAGAAAAGACAATGTTGTGGCATATGAGATTTGGTCACATTGGTGAAAAGGGTCTTAGAACCCTAAAAAATAAAAATCTCGTTGAGGGGTTAAATGATTGCAATCTCAAGTTTGACTTCTATGAACATTTTGTCTACATTAAACAAAATCATGTTCAGTTTTACTCTAGTTCTCACCAATCTTTTGATGTTTTGGATCTTATTCATTCTGATGTATTTCGTCCTATAAAAGTTCCTTCAATCTCCAAGTCTGTATTTTTTGTATCTTTCATAGATGATTATAGTAGAAGGACATGGATTTATTTCCTTAAAAGTAAGACACAAGTCTTTAGTCAATTCAAGGAATTTAAAGCCCTTGTAGAGAATCAGACTAGTAAGAAGATTAAGTGTGTGAGAACTGACAATGGTGGTGAGTTTTTCTTAGTAGAGTTTGAACAATTCTATAAAGAACAAGGTATTGAGAGGCATAAGACAACTCCTTATACCCCACAAAAAAATGGAGTTGTAGAGAGAATGAATAGGACATTGATGGAGAAGGCTAGGAGTATGCTTAGTGGAGCTAGTTTAGAACAAAGATTTTGGGCTGAAGCTGTGGCCACTGCTTGCTATCTAGTTAACAGATCTCCTACATCATCCCTTGTTGGTAAGACACCCATGGAGGTGTAGTCTGTTAAGAAGCCTTCAATTAGACATCTTCGTGTTTTTGGTTGTGAAGCTTATGCACATGTTCCAAAGGAGAAAAGATCTAAGTTGGAAAACAAAGTTGTTAAATGTATTTTCATCGGGTACAGTGCTAGTGTGAAAGGATACAAGCTTTGGGATCCTGTGACTAGTAAGGTGGTGTATAGTAGAAATTTTATTTTTAGAGAGCTAACATCTTCTCCTATTATGCTACAACCAAATGAAAAAGGAAAGGAAAAAGATGTTTTTTAGTTGCCTCCTACCCCTGAGAAGACTGAACAGAGAGACCATGTTGGGTCTAATGATGAGGAGAGCTCTAGCAACTCTGATAGTTCAGAAGAAGAGGAAGAACAACCTCAACCACAGCCTTTGAGGAGATCCACGAGAGAAAGAAAACAACCAGATAGATTTGGTTATTCTATGTTAGATTCTAGTTGTGCTTTTGCTTTGATTACTAACACTGATGAGCCTAGATCTTTGAAAGAGGCTTTGGGCATAGAAGATGCAGGTTCCTGGATTGAGGCTATGGATGATGAGATTGCTTCATTAGAGAAAAAAAAACTTGGGACCTTGTACCTTTGCCTAAAGGGAGAAAATCTGTTGGCTATAAATGGGTTTTCAAGAAGAAATTCTGTGCAGATGGCAGTGTTCAAAGGTACAAAGCTAGATTGGTTGCAAATGGGTATTCATAGGTAGAGGGAATAGATTATGGTGAAATATTCTCTCCTATTGCAAAGTTGACATCATTTAGATTTCTGTTATCTCTTGTTGTATCATATGATTTAGAGATAGAACAAATGGATGTGAAGACAGCTTTCCTTCATGGTGATTTGGAGGAAGAGATTTATATGTCACAGCCTAAGCACTACATTGTTAAAGGTAAAGAATCCTTAGTTTGTAGATTAAAGAAATCTCTATATGGTTTGAAGAAATCTCCTAGGATGTGGTACCTTAAGTTTGATGCCTTTGTGTTGTTAATTAGATTTGTAAGATCAAAATCAGATCATTATGTTTATTTCAGAGTTGAAAATGATCACCTTCTTATTGTTGCATTATATGTTGATGATATGTTGTTGTTTGGGAAGGGTAAGGGTATGATTTCTAATTTTAAATCTTAGTTGTCAGCACAGTTTGAGATGAAAGATCTTGGGGCAGCTAGGTACATCTTGGGTATGGAAATCAATAGAGACAGGTCTAACAGAAAACTTTGGTTGAGTCAAAGTAAGTATGTGAAGTCTATGTTGGACAGGTTCAACATGGTAGATTGTAGACTACTATGTGTTCCTATTCCTATGGGAACAAAGTTATTTGTAGATGATTGTCCAAAATCTCCTAGTGAGATGGAGGACATGAGTAGAGTACCTTATGCTAGTGCAGTTGGTAGTCTTATGTATGCTATGGTCTGTACTAGACCAGACATTGCCCAAGTAGTGGGAGTCTTGAGTCGATTTATGGCTAATCTTGGACGGGTACATTGGGATGCAGTTAAGCAAGTATTTAGATATTTGAAGGGTACATCAAATTACTCCATCTATTATCATGGTAAATCTTCTAGATCTCTGCATTCAATTTGTATTCATGGGTTTGTGGATTCAGATTGGGCAGGTGATATTGATCACAGGAGATCCACCAGTGCTTATGTGTTCACTATGTTTGGTGGTGCCATCAGTTGGATGAGCAAGCAACAAAATGTGGTTGCTTTATCCACTACAGAAGCTGAGTACATGGCTACTACTCATGCTTGTAAGGAAGCCATTTGGCCTAAGAGATTGTGTTCTGATGTTGGTGTTGATGCAGAACAAATTACTATTTGGTGTGACAGTTAGAGGGCTATTTGCCTTGTAAAGAATCCAACTTTCCATGCCAGAACAAAGCACATTGATGTACAATATCACTTTTTGAGAGATATGGTGGAAGATGGAAAGGTAAATTTGGAGAAGGTAGATACTGTGAAGAATGTTGCAGATGCATTAACGAAGCTAGTGGACACTAAGAGGTTCAGATCGTGTTCGGAGTCTATGGGCCTTTTGGCCTATAGCAGTTAGTTCTTGTTATGTTCCTATTGCTCTTACAAGGTGTTTGACAAGTGGGAGAATGTTAGGAATAAGGTGTCTCAACCTTGGATAATTCCTATTCTTATTATTTTTTTTGTAAAATGTATTTCTTGCAAATAATGTTGATGTGTCGGCATCTTGAATTGTGTATAACGAGATCATAGCTAAAATGGTTATGATGGATTCCTATGACACGTAAGAGCTATGTTAGGAAGATTCAATGATAGGTGAAGACATGTGGCAACCGATAAATTCAAGTACTGTACACTCTACCCCAATAGTGGGGTTCGAGGCATCGGCCCAAATTTTTTTTTAGGGTTCCTATTTTCTCGAAGAATGGTAAAACCCTAATATAGTTACCTTTGGGAGTAACCCTAAAGTGAAGCGCATGTTATAAGCATTTTTAGGGTTGCGAAGAGGTGTATGCGAGAAAGTGTATTGTTGGTACTGTGAGTTGCTACTGGAGTCTTTTGTTGTCACTATTGAACTTGCATTGCAAGTGTATTGTAACCTTGTGTTGAAGATAATACATTGTGCAGGTTCTGGAGGGGTGGGGTTGTTTTACTGAAAGGTTTTTCCCCACCAGCAAATATTTTCGTTATGTGTTTCTTTCTCTATCTATTTTCTCTATGCTTGGTTTGCTGAAATATTATTGTTTACATGATATTGAATCTGTAAGTGTAAAAGATTTTAATAGGATTTGCACCATACTTCTCTTAAGAGATTAGTGTAGGAAGTTTTTTCCACACCTGAGTTTCCTTACAATATATAAGTCCTAAAGATGAAATGAACATAAAATTATAAACTATTTTTTAAACATAAAATAAACATACACATGTTTAGATTAGGTTATTAAATGAATATACACATGTATCCAATTTATATTTAAACATGAAATTAGCATGTGCACATATAAGTCCTAAACATAAAATGAACACATGCCTATATGTACATACATAAACTTCCTAAATCTAAAATGAACATACACATAATTTTCTAAGATTGATCACATGGTTTCTAGTTCATGTGGACATATTTAGTAGTGTGCTAGCTAACTTATCTTAAGAGGAATATCTAAGTCAATATATAATGTGGTAACTTCATGTGTATGTTTATATAAGGGTCTACATGGTAATTTTTTATACTAATTTAGGATGACATATGCACAATTTTAAAATTGAACATCAATACATCACATGAATTTCTAAACTACAAGTGTGATGGTTTCTAAGTCATATATGTGTACATTTCAAGGGGTCCTAGGGACCTAGGGTTACATTATTTTTTAGAGCTAAATTTAGGACCTTAAAGGTAGGATACTAAGGGCTCTTACTAAGAGATCATATTAATGAATTATAATCTGATTTACAAGGGTCATAATTGTTGAAATAATTGATTATTTTTGTATTGTCTTTGATGTTACACAAAATGTCATATCATTTCTAGTCAGTGTATGCCAAGCTCACTTGGGCATTGAAGACAATTTTTTGTGGCTACTGAGCATTTCAAAGTTTTTCTAGTTTAGAAGATAGTATCTATCAAATTCACTTGGGCACCAAAGGAAAGTCTATGTAAGATGAGTGTTAACCGAGCTCACTCATTAATGAAGGAAATGTTGGATGGAACTAGTGTTAACCAAGTTCACTTGGTTGCCAAAGGAACTCTGTGAATATGCAGTGTTAACCAAGCTCACTTGGTTAACATAGGAAAATCATTTCTGAGTTAGTGTCTACTGAGCAAGATTAGCTAATAAAGGATTTTCTTGTTTTGGCATATTGAGTTCAATCGATTTATCTATTAGTTCTAGCCAACTGAAAAGATGAATATTAATTATTTTAAGTTATATTTGAGATGACTTGACAATATGAAAGATATAAATATAAGGTCAACTTAAGGATTAGAAGTGTGAAATGCATGGAAGACAATTGAAGATTTCATGATGCTAAGAGGAAGAAAATTAAGAAGGATAAGAAGAATATCCTTGAAAAGCCAAAAAGATATATTCGATTAGGAAGGATCAAGTGTAAGCTAGAATTGAGATCTATAATCAGTAATTCAGTTGCATCCAAATTAGGTCATGTCACTGTTACTCTCTAACCATTGTAGTAGTGATCTAAATCTCTTAACAGAGTTGGCTTAACAACTATTTCTAAATCCTCTAATAACGTGGCATTTCTATTGAAGTGTCTAAAGAACTCTAACAAGGTCACTCCTAATAGGGTGATTAAATCCTCTAACAAGGTCACACCTAATAGTGTGTTTTGTAACCTTTAACAGGGTTGGCTCCTAGCAAGGCTCAGTTCAAAAGAGTGAAAATTAGTAACTAGTTGCAATTGGTGGTTTTTCCCAAATTGGATTTTCACATTAAATCTTGGTGTCAAATGTGTTCACTCTATTTATTTTATGTGTTTTCAACTAAGATAAAGTAATAAGTAATCACAAATAACATATTAAGATTTTCATGTTAAGTGTTTGCTAATAAATCTCAATATTTATTGAGTTACAACATTTTCAGTGTGTTTACCAAGCATCAGTAGAGTTTAGTTTTCAGATTTTATTTTGTACTGACATATAAGGGATCTTGATTTATTTTTTCTAGTAATTGATTCATGCCTCCCCTCTTAGTTACTCATCTTATATTTCTAATAATTGGTAACAAAGCTCTTGGTGCTTACAGAGATGGTTTCAAGGACCTAAGATAAAGATCGAGATGTCTTACATCTAGCAACCATTAGTGATTTAGGTTGTAAGTATCTTGATACTGAATAGAAGACTCCTTCTGGAACATTATCAGTTGAAAACATTGCTGAAAAGAAGAATCATAATATCATGATGATTGATATTGCATCTACTCTTAGTTATGCTAAATTTGATGAAGTAAAAGACAACAAATCAGCTAATGAAATATGGATCAAACTGAAAGACATTTATGGAGGAGATTAAAATGTAAGAAGAGCTAAAGTAGAAAGTCTCAGAGGTTAATTTGATTAGATGAAAATGAGAGACGATGAAAACATTAAAAAATATGTGGAAAGAATCAAAGCAAGTGTGAGTGCAATCAAAGCATCTAGAGGAGACATTGATGAAAAAATAGTTGTAAGGTACTTAGAACTCTTCTTCCTATCTATGTAATTAGAGTTTTTATTATTCAAGAGATGAGATGTGATCCGAATAATAAAATATCTTTAGATGCTTTAGTTGGAAGATTGATAGCTTTTGAGTTAGATAACTAGGGTAACAATGTTCCTAGTTCGAAAAGGTATTGAGTTTGCATTTGAAGCCAAACTCTCACTCAAGAAAAAGAGTAAGAAATCAAAGGCCAATCAATTAGGAAGTGAAGAAGAAATAAAAGAAAGTTTTGATAGTGTTCTTGAAGTTGTTGAAGCCCCAATTGCAAAGAAATATTCCAAAGATAGAGGAAAGTACAAAGGCAAGATTCCTCTGATTTTTTTTTCTTATGAAGAAATTGGTCACATTGTTGCTAGGTGCCTAAATAGAGAAAAAAAGGATGAGAAGAAAACCAATAAGTACAAAGGTAGGAAGGAATTTAAGAGCTACAAGGAAAAGGTTAAGAAATCTTTTTTTATGGCTAAAGATTCTAATAACAGTGAAGATGAAATGGTATATATTGTTGTGAAATATGAATCTGATGATGAAGGAGATAAGATGGAACTTATCTCTCATGTTAGCAAAAATGATACTTGGATTATTGACAGTGGCTACTCACATCATATGACTAGAGATAAAACAAAATTTGAGCACATGGAATATTATGATGGTGGTAGTGTGAGATTTGGAAACAATGAACCTTGTTGCATAAAAGGAAGAGGATGTATCTCTTTGACCAATGAACTTATATGTGATAATGCTTATTGGGTTGAAGGACTAAAACATAATCTATTGAGTTTGGCATAGTTGAATAACATTGGATTCAAGGTAGAATTTATGAATGGGAAGGCAAAACTACTAGATGAAAAAGGAAATTCAGTTGGATCTAGCAAACAAACAAAAGGTAATCTATTTTATCTTGATCTTAGTGAAATTTCATGAAATTTCATGTTTTATTGCTCAAGTAGAAGAGAGCTAGTTGTGGCCTAAAAGATTATGTGATGTAACCTTTGATAATCTGGTTAAGATAAGAAAACATAAAAGAGTAAGAGGTATTCTTAGCTTGAAGAAAAATGATATGGGTCTATGCAAAAATTGCCAAATTGGTTAGATGGGAAAGACTAGTTTCAAAAGCAAGAACTATCATTCTAAAGAAGTCTTAGAACTTGTACATACAAAATTATGTGGACCTATTGGAATAGAGATTTATAGTGGAGACAATTTTTTCATTCATTTTGTTGACGACTATTCTAGAATATTGACTGTAGTGTATCTAAAAGAAAAATCAGAAGCTTTTTAAAAATTCAAGTGGTATTTGGCAAGAGTAGAAAAAGAAACGTGAAATAAGTTAAAATGTTTGAGATTAGACAGAGATGGTGAATTCATCTCTAATTAATTCTACATAGAAAAGGGAATTAAAATACAAGTATCAACTCATTGTACACCTCATTAGAATGGTGTAGCCAAAAGAAGGAATAGATCCATCGTGGATTGTGCAAGAACATTGATGATAGAAAATTATGTTGCAATAAAATATTAGAAGGAAGCAATCAGCACTATATTTTATACCTTGAATAAAGTACAACTAAAGAAAGACTCAAATCAAACTCCTTATGAACTATGGTATGGCTAAAAACCTAATGTAAGTTACTTTAAAGTATTTGGTAGAAAATGATATATCTTGAAAGAATCTAGAAAAGGAAAACTTGATGTTAAAGGTGATGAAGGCATATTCCTAGGATATTCCTATAGAAGTAAAGCATACAAGTGTTTGAATTTGTCTACTCATAAAATCATAGAAAGTGCACATTTGAGAATTGATGAGTTTGCAAAAAAGAGTGAAGAAGAAAGCAACAAAGAGCCTGAGGATTACAAAATATTTTTTTACTATGAACTTGATACCCTACCAAATCTATTTGAATGAAAGGAGGCTTCACCTCTTGAGTCCTCAAAATCTCCAACAACTACTGAGTTGCAGATAGTGTAACTCGATTCATAGTCTGAAGGACCCGAGTTAAAGGCTACCAAGCTAGAGAAAACTAAGTCTGATGGACTCGAGTCACAAAAAATGGGACCTGAGCTTGATATTGAAGTTCATGATGAAATCGGTGAAACTCATTCCAAATCCAAAGAACTTGTGTTAGCAAGATATGTTAGAAGGCATCATGCACCTGATCAGATCATTGGAGACAAATTAGATAAAACAATGACAAGAAGAAAATTGAGAGGTAAATGTTTACTTGCTGAATTTGAAACCAGAAATGTTGAAGATGCTTTGGATAATGAAAGTTGTATTGAAGTAATGAATGAAGAAATAGAATAGATAGAGAAGAATAAAACTTGGACTCTTGTTCCTAGAGCCAAGGATAAAAATGTAATTAGCACAAAGTTTGTATTCAAAAACAAAACAAGGTTGGTTGTAAAGGCTATTCTCAAGAAGAAGGTATTGATTATGGTGAAACTTTTTCTCCTATTGTAAGATTGGAAGGTGTTAGAACTTTACTAGCTTATGCAGCTCATAGAGGATTTAAAGTTTATCGAATGGATGTAAAATATGTATTCTTGAATGGAATTCTTAATGAGGAAGTCTACATTGAACAACTTGAAGGTTTTATAGATCCTAGCAAAAGGGACATGGTCTACAAATTACACAAAGCATAATATGGTCTCAATCAAGCTCCAAAATCTTGGTATGAAAGACTTCATAACTACTTAATATAGATAGGTTTTCAAAGAAAAAATGATAATAGTAGTATATCTATCAAAGAAGGACCAGACCAAAAGATATGTTGATAATACTTTATTCACAAGAAATGATGACTTGTGCAAGGCATTTTTAGAAGAAATGAGTAAAAAATTTGAGATGTCTATGTTTGGAGAGATAAAATTCCTTGTTGCATTACAAATTCAACAAAAGTAAGATGGTATCTACATTACTCAATCTAAATATATCAAGGAGATACTAATAAAATTTGGAATGGAAGACTCAAGACTAGTTGAAACCCCTATGTCTACTAGACATAAGCTTTCCAAAAATAATGATTCCAAAAAGGTAGATCAAACCACGTACAGATCAATGATTGGAAAAATGTAACATGTAGTGCACACAAGACCTGATATTACATTAGTAGACAGTATAGTGGCAAGATTCTCAATGAATCCCAAAGAAAATCACATGATGGTAGTCAAAAGAATCATGAGATATCTAAAAGGTACTAAAGAATATGGTTTATGGTAAAAAATAAGAGGCAATTAGGATTTAAAAGTATTCATAGATGCTAACTGGGCATGAAGTATTAATGACAGAAAAAGCACTAGTGGTCGAACATTCTTTCTTGGTAAAAGACTAGTGTCTTGGACAAGTAAGAAACAAAATTATATCTCCCAGTCCACAATAGAGGTAGAATATGTGGCAACAATAGTAAATTGTTCTAATATTGTTTGGTTCAAACAACTAATGGCAGGTATAAAGATAGAGATCAAGGATCTAGTAGTTATATACTATGATAACACTAGTGCAATCAATATATCAAGGAATCTAGTGATGCATACCAAAATAAAGCACATTGCTATAAAATATCATTTCGTCAGAGAATTGGTACAAGATAAAGATGTTAGATTGGAATATGTAAATACAAAAGAACAAATTGCAGACATATTCAATAGGCCATTACTTAAGGATGCATTTTTATATCTAAGTGGTAAGCTACGGGTCATTCCCCTATCTAAAACTCACTAAATAAAGTTTAGTGATGCATCAAACAGAGCATTATTGAAGATCAATCAGTTGGTGCAATATTGACAAGGGCATATTGCAAATCAATTAGTACTTGAGTTACATTGATATTAACTGAACAGTGTCTTTGGCATGCAATGTCAAAGAGTGAGAAGTTTGTTGTCAGATCTCAAAAATTTTGTGGAAAAGTTTTTTGTCATAGAAAGAGTTGTCAAAGAGGGAAAATGAACTTGGTAGAAATTCTAGCAGACATAAGCTTTCTTATAAAGGGAGAAACTAAAGAAATAAAGAGTTCACACTGATAGAGGGAGTTCTCATAGATGAGAATCAAAATGAAACTAAGGATATGTTCCTTACTTTATCCTTGCTCCAAAATTTTATTGTGTTATGAGATGTTGTGTTGCCATCAATGGTAAAGAGAGATTGTTGAAACAATTGAATAATTGTGTATTGTCTTTTATGTTATACAAAATGTCATATCATTTATAGTCAGTGTATGTTGAGCTCACTCAGGCATTGAAGATAGTTTTCTATGGCTACTCAACATTCCAGAGTTTGTCTAGTTCAAAAGACAATATCTACCGAGTTCACTTAAGCACCAAAGGAAAGTCTATGGAAGATGAGTGTTAATTGAGCTCACTTGATTAATGAAGGAAATGTTGGATTGAACCAGTGTTAACCAAGTTTACTTGGTTACCAAAGGAACTATATGAATATGCAATGTTAACCAAGCTCACTTTGTTAACATAGGAAAATCATTTCTAAGTTAGTGTTTATAAGCAGGGTCAACTAACAAAGGATTTTCTTGTTTTGGCATATTGAGTTCAATTGATTTGTTTGTTGGTTCTAGCTGACTGAGAAGATAAATATTAATTATTCTAATTTATATTTGAGTTGACTTGACAATATGAAAGATATAAATATAAATTCAAGTTGAGGATTAGAAGTGTGAAATGCATGGAAGATAATTGAAGATTTGATGATGCTAAGAGGAAACAAATCAAGAAGGATAAGTAGAATATCCTTAAGAAGCTAAAAATATATATTCGATCAGGAAGGATCAAGTATAAGCTAGAATTAAGATCTGTAATCAAAAATTCAGTTGCATCCAAATCAAGTCATCTCATTGTTACTCTCTAACCATTGTAGCAGTGATCTAAATCTATTAACAAAGTTGTCTTAATAGCTATTTATAAATCCTCCAACAAGGTGGCATTTCTATTGAAGTGTCTAAAGACCTCTAACATGGCCACTCCTAATAGGGTGATTATATCCTCTAATAAGGTCACACCTAATAGTGTGTTTTGTAACCTTTAATATGGTTGGCTCCTAATAGAGCTCACTTTAGAAGAGTGAAAATTAGTAACTAGTTGCAATTGGTGGTTTTTCCCAAATTGGGTTTCTACATTAAATCTTGATGTCAAATGTGTTCATGCTATTTATTTTATGTGTTTGCAACTAAGCTAAAGTAATAAGTAATCAAAAATAACATCTTAAGATTTTCATGTTAAGTGTTTTCCAAACAATCTCAGTATCTACCGAGTTACAACATTTTCAATGTGTTTACCAAGCATCAGTATACTTCAGTTTTTAGAGTTTATTTTGTACTGACATCTAAGGGATCTAGTATTTATTTTTGTAGTAACTAATTCACCCTTCCCTCTTAGTTACTCCTCATATATTTCCAACAATAATTGGTCCCATGACCTTATTAGAAACAATAGTCCACCAAGATAACTGGTTGGGGGGGGGGGGGGGGTTGAATCAGTTATCTTCTTTAAAAAAAAAAACCATTCAATACTAAAGTAAACAGAAACCATAATAAGATGCACATAGACAATTACACTAGATATGTTAACTAGGGAAACCCTTGATTAGAGGAAAAACCCTAGTAGGAATGATGCCTACAAGATGAAGTACTAATATAAATATTCCTTGTTAGAGGGTGGACCTTGTTAGGAGTCTATTATAGCATTTAGTACATAGAGTCCCTATTAGGAGATCCCAACCCTGTTAGGAGTTGTAGTACAATGTATGCAAGATGAGTTCATTGCCCAAATATGCAATTTCAACTACAAGAAGAGCTCACCACTCAAACATGCAATTTACTATTGTGTTCTTCTTTCCTTTGTTTTGTCAACTGAACCAATCATTGTCAAACCTTTTAGACTAGGTCACAAACCTTAGATCACTCAACAAAACCTTGGCAATGAAGTTTCCTTCACTTCTTCATTGTTCTACTCAACTTTGTATTCCGCTCTTGTTGGTGCTTAGAATCACATCTTCATATCATATGCCACACTACATGATTAAGAAAAATTTTCTTCCTTTATATTGATTCCTCAAAACAATTCCTTGAGTCGGTTGGTTAGATCTTCTCAATTAATCATTATAGGACCATATTAGGAACATGCTACACTTAGCGATAACATTAATCTTCCACCTTACAACTTGAATATCTTTTCATACATAAAATATTATGATGAGAAAACTTAGCCACATCATCACCAACATGTCTTCTTCACATCCTCAACCTTGATTCTCATAATATCAACTTTACTAGGAGATATGACAACTTTACTAGAACATGCCTCTATAAAATCTATCTCAAAATAGACATCACCAAAACTTACATAACTTCTTCTAGACTTATCATTTCTTCTTCCTACATTAACTACATATACTAGATACTCAAAAGTATCTCCCATAACCTCAGATAGTCAGAATACTCAACTAGTCATATGTACCAACTTGACCTTTCTATTTTTCTTTTGTCAGATACCACAAAAAATTGCCATGTTGACATCAATGACAAACTCAGTCATGAATGTAACATATAATCATAGTAACATATCTACAATACTCCCCCATAGGAATATCATCAGCATTCATGCTTCCAAAAATCTTGAAACAGACCCATTAGAACCCCTTATAATATGTGGTGGGTCCTCACAAGTCTTAATGTATAATAAAGGTCCTAAGGGGTCATATAACCCATCAATGAATCTTGGAACCCCATATAGATAATATGTGGTCCTAATGCATATATAATGGGATCTAAAGGAATACTTACAAGTCCTTATTCATGTTAAGGAGTACTAATGCATTCTCAAAGTAAGTTAATGGTCTTATGATATATTTTATATGTGCCAAGTTAGTGTCCAAGAAAACTTTATGGGTGGGCAAAAATGGTAGTAATAGGTAGATAAATTAATGGCTTCTATGGGGTTATAATTATTGATTAAGTAGTACCATGAGTCCTAGGAAACATAGTAGGTCATACGGAGCCTCAAATATATAATGAATTTTTTACAGTTGTATATATATGGTCTTCCATGCCACATACTGAATTTCAACTATATAGGTCCCTACATATCACATATCTTCTATCATTATATCTATCATAATTTGTTATATGCTCCTTGCATTTAGTTCATAATTATGTGTTTAAAGGGGTCCTAATTAGGATGTTCATTAACCTAGGAGAATCTATAATCGAACATCAAAATCTATGTAAAAATGTTGAACATGATGGACTAAACTGATGGCTTAAGAGGAGAATATAAAATCAATCTAGATCATAATTTTCTAAATGAGGCATGACAATCTCAACTTTATATGTGCACATGGATATTTGAAGGGATCTTAATAGGATGATTTAAAGGGATGATATAAAATTGAACATGTTTTGAGCTAGATCATAATAATGTAAGGGGTCCTAATAAGATATCTTAAAATGGGATAACCTAAAATCAAACCTTAATCCATCATAATTTGTTAATGTTTTGTAGCTTTGGTATGATAAAATCTAGTGTGTGTGTGTGTGTGTGTGTGTGTGTGTGTGTGTGTGTTATTATTTATATATTAGAGAAAGAGATAATATATAATTATAATGCTTAATATTATGAATGGACATGTCCCTAAAGAGACATGTCTATTCATAACTATTTTTCCATATTAATACACTGATAGTTGTATTTGAAAAATACATACCAAATATATAGTAGTGCTTAGTACATTTGCAATGATCTTAGAAACAACCATGTATCAGAATAGGTTGCAAATGCATTAAAAAAATTGGAATAGAAGAAAATATGTAGTAGAAATAATTCCCAATATTCTTGGATAACCAAATAAAAAGAATGTTATATATTAAAGCCATCATATCATGGTGATATCGATAGTAGGTAGTGTTGAAGGAATGATAAAATACCAAAATCAAAGGAATTTACACACATAGGTAAATATAGAGTATAGATCATGTGAAGGGAAATTGTCGGTAAGAACCCAAACCATAAGATGACAGATCACTCATTGAGATTTGGTATTAATGGTCAAACTGGAAAAATGATATCCTTACTAATAAAGATTAGTTAAAAAGAGTGTGCATACAATTATAATAAACATGGAACCTGATAGTCAACCACTATCAAAGATAGCACAAGCATTGTACTAGAATAACATTATAACCAGTCACCATTAATGAAAATACATTAGGATTATTTGAGATTAGTACTCAAGAATATGTTGAGTAATGGATAATATTAAGGTATTGATAATATGGAACAAAAATAAAATCATGATGGAGAGTGGATGAAAGATAAACCTCTTCATATAAGTCATCAATGCAACACTGATTGCACTCTCATCTACACATCGACCATACAAACTAGAGTGCCTACTAGACAATGGATTTGTAGCTCATTAAACCTAGGTTAGAATTGGATGTTTAATGTAGATATTGATGATTGTTTGTGCAAATATTATCACCAAGCATAATGAGATGATAGTGATCAATTGTTGTGTATAGAATATCTTTGATGTTGAACTAAGGGCACCTTAAAGTTGAGTTGCCTCACTGGCTATGAATGCCAAAATTTGGCTTGTGCATCTTCAAAAAACCCTCTATGTTGTGGGTGTGTGTACCTTGCATAAAATATTAAAGCCTGAAACCTTGCACTACTAATGTGTTTGTAAGTCATTCTGAATGTAGCGAGTGGTGAAGAGTTATGGAGTGGATGTGATTGGGTGGCTGACTATGGTGAAGAGGTGTGCTTGGTAATTACCAATTTACCAAATTGATTTACCCAAATGATTTTCAAAATGAATGAAAGAAAGCATTAACAAATGGAAGGTTATCCATTATTTCTAGGAGGTATGAATATATAGGAGGATTCTCATAAAGAGGAAAATATGATTTGGTAAAACTATCACAATTACCAAAAAAAAAATCTATGATCTAAGATTAAAGGACCCTGGTGTACATGCCACATGGGTAATGGTAGGCCCACCACAAGGAACTAGTAATGTATAAGTCATGTTATATGACCAAAAGGTGGTAAGCCAATTTATAATCATATGTATTGAATTGAATATTACTAGTGCTTGCACCATGGTAGGGTGCAAGTGTATAGTTGATAGGTCTAAAGGTTTCATTAATTTTTCTTATATATTATTTGATGTCCAAATAAATCTAACCTTATTCGTCTCCCCCACAAAACTAACTTTTTTTTACTTAGGTTGTTTCTAAAATATGACCTGTTGGGATTTTTAATCCTCATCTTGTGGGCCAAATTGAGACTCATTTCTTTCAATTTCTCTATAATTTTAATGGAAGATTCTCCCATAAAGGCCTCCCATTTTGAAACATGGGACATAAATTGATCACCCCTATTTGGCCTCAAATCCTACTTATTAACATTATTATCATCAAGTTCCTTGAAGCCCCTACTCTATGCATTTTTGAGGTTTTTTGATTGTTATTATTGCATTTATTAAATAGAGTGCCATTTTCAAGCTTTCTAGCAAGGTTACCTATTTTGGGCTTCTATTCTTCTTCATCATTGTTGAATAGTTAAGGCTTTGAGTCTGGAAGAAAATTACAACATGTGTAGGAAAACATAAAAAAATTGCATTTCAAAACATTACGGGAAATATAAACAGTGGTGCAATGTGAGGATAGTGAAAGGGAGGAAGCCAATAGAAGGTATCTTGCAGCTTAACAAAGAAGTAGGTTATTGTGTTGATTCCCATTAGGTTTGAGCACACTGTATGTAATATGAATCGGGAAGCAATTTTTAGCATTGGATTTATTTATTTTTCTCCTTTTTTTTTATTTTTCACTGAAGTAGAATGGTTTGATGAGACCAATTTGTAGTAGATATATATAATGGTTTGATATGTGCAATTTGTAGTAGTGTTGTAATGGTCTTAATTAGGCTCATTAGTGTATGGGCTCGGGGATAAAAGCAGATGAGGTTTACGATATTGTTGCTTATAAAGTTATATTTTCTTTTGAATGGAATGTTTGTTTGAGTTCTTTTTCTAGTGTTTTCAGAAAGCTCATTGATGTCTAGTCTAAAATTTTTAGAAAATTGATAAAAAATAGTTTGGGTTGTAAGGCTTTTGGAAAAATTTGTGTCAAAATTTTTAAAGAAATTTTAGTATTAGCTGGACATTCTATAATTAAGAATTGTTCCCCTATTTCGTTGCTTCTATATAAAATATGCATGGATCATGTATGGTTGTTCAAAGGGCATGGTCTAACATGCATTTAATTTGGGACCATGACTAAGAAAAATTAATACAAACCAAAACACAGATTTTTTCTAGTGTTTGGTTTCAGTGTGGGCACTAAACATGAATGATTAGTGATAAAGTTCTAGTGGGAATGTTTTGATCACAAGTAGTAGCATTAGGAAATTCCAGTTGGTTGTCACCCACAAGTGAAAACCCATCAACAAAATATAACTAACTCTGTATAAGAACTATTACTTAAATTAATAAGTATTATTATTAAAGAATATTTAATGATTTTAATTCTTTAAAGAGTATTCAAAGGGAAGATAATGGATTAGTACAAGAATTCAAAGAGTATGCATTTACAAGAGCTTGAGAGGGGCTTTTGATATTAATATCAAGAGGATGAACCAAGAAGTATAAAAGATTGCATCATAGATGTTGATGTGCAGATAACTACCTTTATTTTTACTTTTTTTCTTGAGTATAAGATTTATTTATTCATAGTTGTCTCTCTCTTATGTACTATAAGATCTATCTGCCTTGATCTTTTTCCTCTAAGAATAGAGGGAGATTGAGATTCAGAGGGAGCCTAACATTTTATTAGAGGCAACCTTTAAAAAGAGGGAGTAGATAAAGGACATGATTCAGTCAACCTTTGGTGATCTTCATCATATTGATTCAGAGGGAGTAAACCATGTTGTGATGGATTCTTAAGTGAGCAATAAATTATATTAGTCAAGAAGATTGTGATTCATGAATAACCTCATGTATATGTTATTTTAATGGGCCTACCCCCTTTATACATCATCAAGAAGTGACAACTTGCAAATGATGTTACATGTATTTGTAGGAATTATTGTAAGGTGATGATCTTATAGAAACTTGTATTATGAGATCAAACAAATTGAGTATATGGTGAATGTTTTGCATCTCAACATTCTGGAAGGTCTTTACTCAAAGAGTATTTGGTGAATATCATTGATATTTTGGGAGGCCAATACTCTTGATATCATATTTGATATAAAACCATATTTTGAGTACTTGGTGAATATCATTGATATTTTGGGCTCGAACAATACTCTCGATATCATATGTGATATCAAACCTTATTTTGAGTACTTAGTGAATATCATTGATATTCTAGGAGACCAATACTCTTGATACCAGATGTAATATCAAAAAAACCTTTTGTGTACTTGGTGAATATTATTGATCTTCTAGGAGATCAATACTCTTGATATCAGATGTGATATCAAACCTTATTTGAATACTTGGTGAATACCACATGTTTATATTATGAAAGATCAATACCCGTGATACCAAATGCAATATTAAATGTTGGAAAAATTATGAGATATCAAATGAGACATTCTTGAAATTTGTCATTCCTAATATTACCAATGATGTAATATATGTCTTGTGTTAATCCTCCCTAGCCAAGACGGACTGTTAGTATTTTGTAGCTTTAGTGTGATAAACTCTAATGAAGATATGTATATGTGTGTATATATATATGAGATGTACATAAATATATATTTATATACATATAAATATTTTATTATTATTATTATATTAGAGAAATAAATAATATATTATATATAATTATAATGCTTAATATTATGAATAAACATGTCCCTAAAGAGACATGTCTATTCATAATTGTTTCTCCATGTAAATATATTGATAGGTACATTTGAAAAAAACATACCAAAACCATGGCAATGCTTAGTACATTTTCAAGGATCCCAAAAAACCAACAATAATTTTTTTAACTTGGTCATCTAAATAGTTCATACATGTGTGTAAAGGGGTCCTAATTTAGGATGTTGATTAACTTAGGAGAATCTATAAGCAAACATTTAAATCTCTACGAAAATGTTGAAAACAATCTTAAAATGACAGCTTAAGGGGAGAATATCAAAAATGAACATCAATCCATCACATGAATTTCTAAACTACAAGTGGCATGATCTGTAGTTCATATATGCATACATTTAAAGGGGTCTTAGGGACCTATGGTCATGTTATTTGTAATAGTAAAATTTTAGGACCTTAATGGTAGTATACTACTTGGGGTCATGCTAACCTTGGGTTGTCTTAATGTAGTAAAACCTAAGTTATAAGGGTCATAAATGGTTCCATGGTAGGCATTAGAAACCCTTCTAATATGTGGTGGGTCATCATGGATTTGAATGTATCATAAAGGTCCTAAGGGGTCATATGACCCATCAATGAGTCTTAGGACCCCTTATGATACATTATGGGTAATACATGGTCCTAATGCATATACAAAGGGGTCTAAACTAATACTTACAAGTCCTTATTCATATTAAGGAGTCACTCCAACATTTGGGTTCAAAATTCTATTGGATAGTTGCAAACCGATGGTGCAAGAAGAAGACCAGAATCCTCATGTGATTGAAAATCACATTACTTCCCCTAAATGTCTAGAGACAGCTTTATGCAAATAAATTGTTCTATTTAAGAATGATGATGATTATGAGGAGAAAAAAGAGGAAGGCAAGGACTTGAAACAAAAACCAAACCAAAGGAAAAATCTAGAAAAGAAGAATAACTTAGTTCCTAAAAGAGTGGAGACTCGTAGTAGTAAATTGGAACAGCAATCCAAGGTGAAACCAAATATTGGAACTCAAGAGAAAATTGGAAGGAAATCTACAAGAAAAACCAGAGAAATGGAAAATATGTAGAACATTGTTAATGGACGACAAGAAACTATTCTGGATTTTACTCCCCAAAAACAAATATGAAAATTATTACTTGGAATATAAGGGGTTTAAATAGTAGTCATAAACTCGACATTGTTAGGAATTTTGTAAGAGAGCATAAACTAGATTTTCTATTGCTTCAAGAAACCAAAATAGAAAAGAAGAAAGGTGAACAAATTAAGTCTTTTAAAGATTAATATATAAAAGCTAGTAGTTCAGAAGGAGCGTCAGGAGGTACTTTGATGCTATGGAAGAAATCCTTTTACTTAGGTACTATCTTAAATGCTAGTAAACATTTTATGGTGGTCCAATTTAATAGCATTGACCAGAAAAATGTTTGGTATATTGTTAATATGTATGCTCTAAATTTTAAAAAAATTCAGGAAAAAGGTTTGGGAGACTCTTTCTCATATAAAGAGTAAATATTACTTTGGGAGATGGATTTTTTTGGGGGACTTTAATGTTCCTCTCTATGATCATGAAAAAAAGGGAGGTAATGCGAGTTAATTGGATGGTAGATTGGATCTTATGGAGTTCATCAATAAAGAGGGTTTAATGGATCTAGATCTTCATGGAATTGAGTTTACTTGGAGTAATAAGAGGATTGGTAATGATTGTATTCAGGCTCGATTGGATAGAGCCCTTATTTCCCCTAATTGGTCTAAAGAGTTTTCTTGTAAATTGGAGGCTTTATAGAAAATTGGGTCTGATCATTTCCCTTTGATATTTACTGTGGAAAAGATCAATTTCAAAAAAAACTTTCCTTTTAGGTTTGAAAAAATGTGGATGCAACATCCACAATTTGAGAATAAATTGGTTGAATGGTGGAATATGGAAGTTGAAGGTACTACTCTTTTCAGAGTGGCTACAAAATTAAGAAATGTTAAAAAGAAGGTTAAAACATGGAATAAAAGATGTTTTGGTAATATTTTTGAGAATAAAGCTACTTTAAAGGAGGATCTCCAAAGTATTTAGAGCAAGATTCAGAAGGAAGGCTATTCTTTTGACCTTGTTAGAGAAGAGAATGAAAAACTGGTTGAGCTTCATGACATTTTCACTAAGGAGGAATTCTTTTGGAGACAAAGATCTAGATCAATTTGGCTGAATGAAGGAGATAAGAACACAAGGTTTTTTCATCTTTCCACCCTGAAGCACAGAGCTAAAACTCGTATTCCTTATCTTAGAAAGGTTGATCTAAAGATAATTGAGGAAAAGAATATCTCAAAAGAGATGGTCTCTTTTTTCTCTTCGTTAATGACAATTGATCCTAGTATTAATGTAGGTAACCAAGAAGATCTCTTAAAGGTGATTCATTCTCTAATTATTGAAAAACAAAACAAATTGTTAGGATCCATTCCTAAGGAAGACAAAAATTTTAAAGCTGTTATCTCATTAGGAGGGGATAAGTTTCCAGGACCAGATGGTTTTCCTATGTTCTTTTTTCAAAAAACATGGTATCTAGTTGGAAGAGATGTATGTGATGTTGTAAATGAATTATTTGGGGCTAAGAGAATGCTTAAGGAGATCAATTCTACCTTCTTGTTTCTTATTCCTAAAAAGATTGGGGCTAATTCTCCAGACCAATTCAGACCTATTAGTCTTTGTAATTCCTTTTATAAATTATTTCAAAGGTTCTCACATCCAAGTTTCTTTTGGTGCTTCCTTCTCTTATTTTTGATCAACAAAATGGTTTTGTCCCAGGAAGGAAAATTCTTAATTCTATTATTACTACTCATGAGATTATTCATTCCTTATCTTGCTCTAAAAAACAATGATTCATCATGAAAGTTGATATGGCCAAAGCCTATGATAGAGTAGAATGGGGTTTTCTTGTTAAGATTTTGTAGGCTTTTGGGTTTAACCATAAGATTATTAGAGTCATATCTCAACTAATCTCCACTTCTTCTATTGTTTTCTGGGTGAATTTTTGCTCTTCTAAATTTTTCAGCACCTCTAGAGGATTAAGATAGGGAGATCCTTTATCCCCTATCCTCTTTATTATTTTGGTTGATTGCTTGGGAAGATACATTTGGAAACTAGTTTTGCAAGGGGATATTAAAATATTGTAGCCTTCTTCTCAACCTCTTATTTTTTCTCATGGTCAATTTGTTGATGATACTTTATTTATGGGTAAAGTTGATGTTAAGGAAGCTAGAAACCTTAAGAAAACCCTTACTTTGTACTCCTTTACTTCAAGTGAATTGATTAATTGGAATAAGAGCTCCTTGTTTTTTATTAACACCCCTATTCCAAGACAAAAAAAAATTGCTGAAATTATAGGGTGTTCAATAGGATCTTTTCCTTGTATTTATTTGGGTCTCCCTTTGGGACCTAAAGTTCCAAACTCTTTCTGGGAAGATCTCATAAAAGAGTTTAACAAGAATTTGGCAAGCTGGAAGGGCAACCTTTTGAGTCAATCAGGTAATATAACCCTCCTTAAATCTTGTCTTCAAAATTCTTACTTATGCTTTGAGTCTTTTTAGAATTCTAGCAAAATTTGTAGATACTATTCATAAAATCCAAAGAAATTTTCTATGGTCTGGAACTAAGGAAAGAAAGAGAATGGCTTTGATAGCCTAGGATCAAATCTGTCAACCTATTTAGGAAGGAGGACTAAGAATCAAATCAATGTGAAGTATAAATAGAGCCCTTTTGGCTAAACGGGGATGGAGAGTATATCATGATGATAAGGAATGGAGTACAATATGGAAACATAAATATCTCTTTTATGCTCATTCTTTACCTGATTTTTTATCTTCTCCTGATGTTCTCTCCCCTTCTATTATTTGGGGGGCTATTCAAGGAACTAAGAATACCCTTAGTAAATGATGCAAGAGCATCTTGGGTTTGCTTGCTATCCTGCATGTTTGAGAGGGATTTTGGTTAAAGGTTATGGAGCTTGGTGAATACTGGTGCTCAGCATACACTGGGAGTTTGGCATGGTCTCGGGAGCTTGTCATGGTCCATGGAGCTCGGGATGGTCTTGGAGCTTGACATGGTCTTGGGAGCTCGGCATGGTCTATGGAGCTCAGCATGGTCTAGGGAGCTCAACATGGTCTATGCAGCTCAGCATGGTCTGGAGCTCAGCATGGTCTAGTAGCTCGACATGGCCTTGGAGCTCAGCTTGGTCTTTGTTGCTTGGCATGGCTTGGGATTTACTAGTGCTCAGCTTTGTTTTGTTGACACTCGACTTAGTCTTGGTTTCTATTGGTGTCGAGTTGTCTGTGAGCTGACTTATGGCATTTAATTTGTGTATGGGTTATTTAATTAGTGTTGTAGTTGACTTTTGGCTCAACCTATATTAAATGTAAGGGGTTCATTTTAATTTGTATCTGCTAGGCTGACGTGTGGCTTAGATTGGTATAAGTAGGGGTTTTGGAGAAGTCTTTAGAGGATATCATCCATCAAGGAGAAGTAGAGGAGCTAGGAAGAGAAATTTTTTGAGAAGGCCTAGTAGCTGCAGCTTGGAAAATAAGGAGATTACTTGGTGGGCTTGCGAGCACAAGTTTAAATCTTCCTTGGAGGTTTCTACCAGAGTGTAATCTAGACTAGCTTGGGTATGGATTGGATCTTGAGGGATCTTGTATAACTATTATTGTAATTTCTATTGTATTTGGCCATAACCGGGAAGGCCTTATAGCCTAGCACATTGCATGTAACAATTATTTTATAATAAAAAGAGTTGTGATTTGGTATAAGATCTTGCATTTTTGTTTCTTGTTGTTGTGTTTCTGCTATGTGGTTTTATAGCTGGGGGCTAGGACATCTCCTTTGGGGATACTCTTGCTTTGCACTACATCAAGTGGTATCAGAGCGAAGGTTGTTCTTGAGTGTATAGATAGATTGTCAAAGCTGAGTTAGTTTGCACCAAGATTGGGTTGAAGAGGGTTGATCTTGTGGCTAATTGATCATTTGGTTGGTGGATTTGTTGCATGGTTTGCTAAATTTGGAAGATGCCTCCAAAAAAATCAAATCCTCAGGAGATTGATGATGCTGTGGAAGAAAGGATCTTAGAGAAGGTTAAAGAAGATTTCAAATCTGAAATAGAGGAGGTTAGGGTAGAGTTCAGAGCTCAAATAGCATCCATGAAGAGTGACATGATTGCTGAAATTGTGAGTGCTTTAGGTGGTGTACCTAGGCATGTGGGTATTGAAGGTAGTTATGAGGAAGTTGCAGAAGACTTTGAAGTTGCTGGATCTAGTGGTGAGGACAGAACTAATCATGTGGAGAGACCTATTGGAACTAGTGTTGGTCAGTTTGCTAGACCTAGATCTCAGTTGAAGTTGAAGCATAAGATGGAGGTTTCTAATTTCTCAGGTACTTTGAATCTTGAAGACTTGATTGATTGGATTGGTGAATTGGAAGACTACTTTAAGCTTGAGGATATTGAGGATCCACTCAGAGTGAGGTTTGCACAAATAAAGTTGAAGGGGCATGCTGCTCTTTGGTGGAAGGAACTACAAAGAGACAGAGAAGAGGAAGGTGAAATGAAGATCACTAGATGGAGGTTAATGGTGACTAAGTTGAAGGCTAAGTTCATTCCTACTGATTATGAAATTGAGCTATTTAAGAGGTTGCAAAATTTGAAGTAGAAGGATATGACTGTGAAAGATTATATAGAAGAATTCTACAAGTTGACTATTTGGTCTGGGCATCAAGAATTGTCAAAAGAGAAGGTAGCATGATATATTAATGGTTTGAGATCCAATATTCAGGATGAGGTTGGTATGCTGAATATTTCTTTAGTTAAGGATGCTTATCAGTATGCTTTGAGAGAAGAGGAGAAACTAAAGAAGAAGAATCAAGGTAGTTCTCGAGGGAAGGAGAAGCAGGTTAGCTCAGCACAAGCTAAACCAAAAGAAGAAGGTGAACCAAAACCTGTGGAACCAAGGAGAAGGATAGGTGGAGGTGGGTTCAAAGGTAATTGTTTCAAGTGTGGTCAAGAGGGGCATAGATCTTTTGAATGTCCAATTGGTAGGACAACTACTATTGTGAATGAGGTTGAAGTCCAGGAGAGTCAGCCTGAGCAAGGAGAGAGTTTGTTGGCTCGATGAGTATTGGATGGTGAGAGTACATTGGATTCTTGTCAGAGGACTAGTTTGTTCAAAACTCATTGTAAGTTTGGTGGTAAAGTCTGCAGAGTGATTGTGGATGGTGGTAGTACTGATAACCTTATTGCTGAAGAGATGGTTCAAAAACTTGTTTTGAAGAGAATGAGACATCCTTATTCTTATAGGATTGGCTGGTTACAAGGTGAGCATGCTTTGGAAGTGAGGGAGCAATGCCTTGTTGATTTTTAGATTGGGTAGTATAAGGATCAAGTATTGTGTGATATTGTGGATATGAACAGTTGTCATGTGTTGCTTGGTAGACCTTGGCAGTATGATTTCAAGGCTATGCATGATTGTGTTAGGAATGTGTTTACAATTGAGAAAGGTGGTAGGAAGTTTTCCCTGATTCCTTTGTAGAATGAAGAGCTTGGTAGGAGGAACCTGAGTATTGGCAGCTGAATTGAGTTGGCAAATTCTAAGAAAGTTGGGGATCAGCATGGAAGTCAGACCTATGGAACACCTGTGGTGGATGTGAAGAAGAAAAATAAGGGAAAGAGTGTACAAGCTGAAGACTCAGAGGATATGTATGTGAAGAACCAGTTTGGGATGATACTTGGATAAAGGATCACCACCTGATTGAGGACAATTAGGATAGAACTCAAATTGATAGATGTAAACATTTGTTTGGGACTCTTGTGGAACACTATCGGCATAATAATAACTAGGTCAACCTTGTTGATGTAAATTAGGGTTTTCACAAAATCTAGATTATGTTGAATGCCTTTTCCTTGCATCCCCTTCAGGAGTATAAGATGATATAGAGTGTTGATCCTAGTGGACAGTTCAAAGTTTCCTCTATTTTCAACTTAAAAGAGAAAGGTAATCAACCTTTTTGGACAAAAGCATGGATTAAGGGTCTTATACCTAAAATAAATATCTTTTATTGGATCCTGCTTCAAAATAAAATTCTAACTCTGGACAATTTGAAAAAGAGAGGTATTAATGTGGTTAACAGGTGCAGTCTTTGTAAAGAAGGTTTTGAAGATAGAGATCACTTGTTCTTGAATTGCACTTATAGTCAAGAAGTTTGGAGCTCTATTCTTAACTATTGGAATATTTCTTGGGTGCATCAAAACAATGTTGATCTATGTTTTAAAAGTTGGATCTATACCTCTAAGGATACTGATGTTGTTTTCCTATGGAAAATTACCCTCCCCATCTTTGGTGGGGCATTCGGAAAGAAAGAAATAATAGAATCTTTTGAAATAAAGAAATGCCAGATTGGGTGCTTGGACAAAACATTGTCAGGGCAATAAAGAAAATTTTTAAGGCTTAGAAGAACTGTAATAAATATTTTCAAATTGACAACCCAATGCTTTCTACTAATTCAAATATGAAGAAAGAAGACTTTAGACAAAAGACTAGATGGAAGGCTCCACCTACGGGATGGCTTAAAGGGAGCTTTGATGGTGCTGCCAAGGGAAACCTAGGTAAAGTAGGTTATGGTGGAGTCTTAAGAGATCATACAATAAATATAATAGATTTTATAGCCATACCTATTGGAATATCTAATAGCCATAAAGAAGAGGCCACTGCAGCTCTATATACTATGAGGATTGTTGTGGAAACTAGTTTTCGAAATCTCTGGCTAGAAGGAGATTCCTTAAACATTTTAATATGCTAAATGGTAAAAGTTTGGTCACGTGGTCAATTAAAGATTGTGTAAAGGAAATTAAATCATTAATGAATAAATTTGAGAAAGTATTTATTTCCCATTCTTACAAATAAAGGTAATGTAGTGGCCGATTGGATTGCCAACAAAGCAGTCCAACATGAATGCAAGATGATATGGCAAGATGATTTAAGCAGGGATATGGATTTGAAATCTCTCATTAATTATGATAGAGTTCACATGACAGAGGGAAATATTTTCCAAGATTAGAAATATAATGAAATTTGGAGGTGCTGATATGCATGTCAAAATTATTTTCCTGAGAATGTACATTAATGTGACTTCATTCCTAGCATTGCACGTATTTGTTTTTACAAGCACCTTATTTGTTATTATGAATTCCTTAGTTCTAGATTTTTCTTTATTTCTCCTTTTGCACTTGACTCTGGTTTTCCTTAGCATAACAAAGTCTTCTGAAATGGGCAGAGAACCACATAAACAGGAATCTAACAATTGCAAGGCTTGAAAAGCCAAAAATTTTGTTTGGAAAATTTTGCAGAAGGGGAAGGTCACCAATTATCTGGAGCATCTTCATGGATGTAAACCTCATGTCACTACATATTTCTTCAAAAAATGGGTCGAGGATAGGGTTTCTCTACATGGAGTGACGGTGCATTTGATAGAAGACTTTATTGCTGAGGTGATTGGATTGCCAAAGGATGGCATAAAATTTAGTAAGGAAACAAGTATTTCAAATGAAGCATTTAAGAAGTTCCCAAAAATGGATGAGGAGGAAAAGAACCTGGAGAAGAATGGTGATTTTTATGAATTGGGCCAAATCATGGTCATCTGGTAGGATGTTCTTTCATGTATTTGTGAGTACTTTATCCTAGATGGTAGAGTTAAACGCGTTCATAAATTTCATTTTGTGTCTCTAAAGCACTTTAGGTACAAAGATAGAATCTCATTTCCTTTTTATTTGAGATTTTCTTTACTCCATAATGTCCAAGCTCATAGAAAAAAAGACTCCTACCCAATTCTTCATGAAGGGATAATTTTACTGATTGACAATTATTGTAAGAACAAGGCAATTGTGTCTTCCCATCCTTCTAAGAAAAATAAGGGATCTGTGAGTGAAACCTACTCTAGGAAGAGTAAAGGTACAGAAGGGGTTTGTGGGAAAAGACAAAATCTGAAGCAAGAAACCCCTCAAAAAAATGTGGAAGAGATTACTAAGTTGAATAACTTAGAAAGTAATGAAGAAAAAAATGTGGATGAGGAGGAAAACATGGATGTGGGAGATTTCAGCTCTAATTTGGAAGGTTACCCAAGTGGCAAGGGTGAATCTGGTAAGAAGGAAATGGATGAAAGCAATGACAAAAACACTGGGTCGGGTAATATGGGTGAAGAGGATACTAATTAGAGTGAAAATTCCTTGGGAGAGAGGGATGAAGAAGAAGAAGAAGAAACGGAGAAGGGAAAGGAGGAACTCTTGAATAAGGAGGCTGAAAATGTGAAGGAAGACATAAGGAAAGAGAAAAACAAGTCTAGGGTTAAGGAAGATATGGGAGAGGATAAGGATGATTATGCTGGTAGAGATTCTAGGCTTTCTTTTCTACATACTGCTAAGGTAAAGGTGAACACTTCCCTTCAAATTGACTCCTAGATGTATAACAAATTAATGAACTTGAAAAGGAAAGTCACCACAATCGAGCAAAACCAAGAAATTGATCATGTTAAGACCACCCAGATGGAAATTCTGATTGGTAATATACTGGATAAACTAAAGGAATATAAAAACAACCTCCAGTTATTGATCAAAGAAAGTGGTAACAAGATGGAGCAAGTTACTTCCAACATTTGTGCTACTACTTCCATCTTAGGGAAGAGAACTAATGAAGAAATCATATCTCTAGGTGGTCCAAGTAAATGAACCAGACATAGCTCCAAGAAAAAAATTGTTTAGGGCATGGTGGGATCTATAGTTAACACCATCTAAAGTATCACGGAGGTTGGAAAAGAGGTTGTCCAAATGATCAAAGAACTGCAATAGCAGTTCTTCTATGTTTCTAGTTTTTGGTCTCTGTCTTGGTAGTTGTCCTAATTTCTGGTTGATTGTCTAAGTTTTTTATTTGGTTATGTTGTTTTAAAAAATAGGTTCCAAGTCCTTGTAAAACTTGGTCTTGTATTAGGTTTTATTTTGTGGTTTTAGGTCCCTATAAAACCTAATTTTGAGTCTTTTAAAACTATAGGTTTCAGGTCCTTGTAAAACCTGGTGGAACTTTATGGCTTATCTTTTGATTTCTTTTTAAGGGTTTCAAGTCGCCTTCAAAACCTTTTTTTACCTTAATCTAAAACATTTCGGGTCAAATTGGGACAGTGGTGTGATTTTTTTATGGTTTTTATGTTTTTTTTCAAGTGTGCCCAATGTCATCATTATACCGAGGTTGGCATTGTAATTTCAGTATCCATGTGATTATAAAAAAATAGATAGCATGACATTAATCATTCCCCATTTGATTTGATAGATTGTGGAGAATTGTGATTGAAAGAGTGTAGAGAGCTTTGACCAAGGGTGGAGAGCTCTGAAAGTTGGTGGCAATTAGTGGAAATCTAGGATTTTTTTGTTGTTCCCTTGTGAGCTCTGCATTTTATTGTTGTGCCCTTGTGATCTTTGTGTCTTTTCTCTATGATTTTTTTGCCATGTCATACCCTTGCAATCTTCATGTCCTTGCTCTAAGATTTTCTTCAAGGGTAGAAGAGGCACCTATGTAAATGTTCTTTTTGTTAATAATTGGTAGCTCTAGTTGGATAAACTATAATGCAAATATATATTATTGTAAGATATATATATATATATATATATATAATATAATATATGAGATATTTATTTGTCATTATATTAATTACTTTCTAATGAATAGACATGTCTCGTGAAGAGACATGTCTATCCATTCTTCATCCTATATTAGAGAGATGGCTGCCATTTGGAAAGTACATACCAAAACACTATGGTAGTGCTATTACATTTGTAGCAGATCTAGAAAACTCAACATGGAATCAAAGCTAGACTGCAAAATGTAAATATCTTTTCCATGGTAAAAGGAAAAAAGTTACAAACATCTATGTGTTATTGTTGATCAAGTGGGTCTCATATGGCGAGAATCGTATTAAATTATTGATCAGTAACTAAGTGAATAATTGCATTCATTCTGAAAAACAATTTATAAAGCAAGATTGCATAAGGGAAGATTTTTTTAAGGATCTCACTCATCCACCAAACAAAATACAAGCCAAGTCTAAAATTAAATAGGATTATCGCAATTTCATATTGGTCTAAAAGCCAAGTTTGGCTAATACAAAGATTGGGTAAAGTCTAAATCAATATAATTGCTAATCCATGGAATATGCTTGTAATCAAAAACATTCAAAGGTTTAAGAAGCCATAATGTCTGTCATTAAAATTTGGAAATTAAATGTTATTGATGGAGCAGACTAAAGAGAGATTTGGATGCAATTGAAAAGATATATGTGTAAAATGATTGGCCTCGATATCTAACTACTAGAGCCAAACTATCCATGGCCAATGCTAAAGATATTCAGCCGATGCAAATCACGTATATAACCTCTATTATCTACTTGTGGCATTCATATATCTAATGTAACTTGAGAACCATTAATATGTTGCATCAATTTTTGAGCAACTCGAGTCACACTGATCTGTTTGTAGAAACCATAATGGTAAAAATAATGACCAAAGAAAATAGAGATGATTTGGTCAGGTTCTTGAGTTTGCCAATTTTCTTTCACTGTGTGATGAGCTTTTAAGCCTTTGTAACGGGGTTTGAAGTCCATTGTGATTAGCATCCTTATGTGGTTGATGGAGCTTGTGGGAGGGCCAAATAAGATTCATGGAGGAAGTAATGGGATCATTATTTATCGGTAGGCTCCATGGTCAGGGACTCATGCAGCAAAAAAGCTCTCAGACACCCTCTACATTATGTCATACAGATCCCTAGAACAATAGCAACATGTTCCTTGATGAATTTGCAAGGAGGAGTGCTTTACCTTGAAGCTTCTCACCAATCCTTTAGTTTTAGTATAATGTAGCAAGGGACCTATAGATATCATCAGACATGCCCTCTTTTGGTTATTCTATCAAAGAAGTGGTCTTCTTGTATGCATGAAGGAATTTGACATTACTCAAATTCAATCTACTCTACTCAAGGGGATGTTGTATATTAGGAAACTACCATGGAAACAACAATTCATAACTATAAATGACTAGAAGTGTGTGGATGGCATGATGATTGCTCATGCAGATCTATCTATAGCAACACTTGTTACATTTGGAGCTAACATTGGAACAACCTTGTCATAAGGATAAATAAAATAAAATAAAAATAAAACATGGGCAATAGAGGAAATTCTTTTGTAATATGCATGATTTTTTTCTTTGAATTTCTTCATTCCACTAGCATCAATCAAGGGATCAGATATCAGGATCCCAAAGACCTAAAACTAGATAAGCTTGGAAATGGAAATGTATGGAAAACATGTTTAAAATTTAGAGGAGTCAAATAACAATTTACCTGTAATTTAAAATACTTTTATAATTAACATGGTGAAAGGGCACTTGAGGATGTTGGAAGTGATGAACAAAAGTAACGTGGCAAGTTGAGACTCATGACAATATTTCATGTGTGATACTTTGAAGTTGTGGCTATACAAAGTCACCTTTCAATATTTTTCTCTTTTGTATCTATTCAAAGTAAAAAGAGGGGCGATTAAATATTCAATGAAGGATGAAAATTGATTCATGCATTATATTTCCTATATGGGCTCACCTTATAAATGGAACTATTTGAAACTCAAGGATGAAAGCTTATGGAATTTAGATTCAGAGGAAGATTCAAAGAGAGTCTAGCATCTTAAAAAAGGTCAAAATGTCAATGAACTTGAGCTTCAGAGGGAGCCGCTACATTCAGTCAACTTGTGACAATCTCGATCACAATTATTGAGAGAGAGTTTCATTGTTGAAGGTGAAACATTTATGAGGTAAACTTGATTTAATTGATTATTATATTTATGAAATCATTCAATGTCTCATGGGCCCTATGTAAATCATGAGGAAGTGATGACTTCAAAATAATTATCACTTGTATTTGTTGATGTTATTGGAGGATAGCAATCTTATAATAACTTAATCTTCTATCATGATAGACATCGTGTGATGGCTAGAACAAAACAAGATAGATGATTTCTAACATGGTGCATTCAATTCCTTAAAAAAACCATGACCTTTTAGATTGTTGTAGACATCATGTGATGGCTGAAACTGATCACAGTAGATTATGAATTTCCCTATGGTAAGTATACATTACCTTTGAATAATTTTGAGTTATGGTGAATATCATGAAACTTGATATTCTTGATCAGACCATATCTCTGATATCATATTGAGATGATATCTAAAACTAGGCATCACGTGTTAGGTGATTCATCATATCACATGTTAGGTAATATGTAAAATTAGGTATCATGTGCTAGGTGATTCCTACATATCACGAGTTTAGTGATATGTAAAAGTAGTTATCATGTGTTAGGTGATTCCTCATATCACATGTTAGGTGATATGTAAAACTAGGCATCACATGTTAGGTGATATGTAAAACCAGGTATCATGTGCTAGGTGATTCCTTCATATCACGAGTTATGATATGTAAAACTAGGTATCACATGTTAGGTGATTCCTCATATCACATGTTAGGTGATATTTAAAACTAGCTATCACATGTTAGGTGATTCCTCATATCATGTGTTAGGTGATATGTATAACTAGGTATCACGTGTTAGGTGATATGTAAAACTAGGTATTATATGTTAGATGATACTTCATATCATGTGCTATGTGGTCACAAGATATGTAATATGATTATAACATTTATCTTCTCTAGCTAAGAGGGAGTGTTGATGTTTGTAGCATCAATCAGATGTCATATGAGTTGACATTTTAGAAACCATTATTTACATTGAAGTAATATATTATTCATATTGTGTAAAAAAAAATTTAATCCTCTCTAAGCTAAGAGGGAGTGTTAATAATTGGTAGCTCTACTTAGATAAACCATACTGTGAATATATATTATATATATTAGGTGTAAGATATAATAAATATTAATATATATTATATGTCTCGTGAAGAGACATATCTATCCATTCTTCATCCTATATTAGAGAGATGGCTGGCATTTGGAAAGTACATGCCAAAACATTATGGCAATGCTATTACATTTGCAACAGATCTAGAAAACTCAACACTTTTATTTTCCTTTTAAACATGTATCTCTTTATATTTCCCCAAACATGAGATTAGAGAAGTTTTTCTCTCACTTGGGGTCCTAAGTCAAAGATTTGTTCTAGAGCCACCATTCCCTTGGGGGTGTTGTTGGTAGGGATATTAAGGATTCATCCTCAATGTCATTCTTCTTGGTGTCATCCTAATCTTAATAGAATATTCAAATACCCATATGTTAGCTAGAAAAGAAAGTATGTGTCAATCATCTTCAAAGACTTGGAGGTTAGTGATATTGTTCAGGATGGAGGGCATTGGGACCATCTTGAAAAAGATCACTTAGGAATATGCATATCTTAAAATGACACAAAAATGTAGCACAATAAACCAAATCCACATTAATAGCTACATCATAAATATTATTTTAGCCTCCAAATCAAACAGTCATAACAAGCATGTTACATTAACAATACAAGAACCATGAGTGTGGCTAACAGAGTTGAGAAACATACTAAAACACTTTATGATAGGCATTTACGATTGCAAGAATATTGTAGTCATACACTTTGAATAGTTTTGTGACAAATTTAAGTGGCTCAACTCTTTAAAGAATGTTATTGGGCTTTCTAGATATTGTAAATGGAAAAATTATAAATTTCAATCAACTTCTTGATAGTCTGGATTCCCAACTTTATATAATGAGCTACAAAATTCATAATAGTAGAGATCAAATTGAACTTTTCATTACAAATCTCATGATTGTTAGAAAATATTTTCAATTGTAGTTTTGTTGATGCAAAGATCTATATTCTAAAATTGATAATCATTTAGGCTTTATGTGTACTATAAATATGTGATCAATGCCAAAGGCCTCAATTGTAGCTCTTTGTTAGGGTTTCTAACATAGTTTTTGTCAATTTGTGGTGTCAGTAGGGTTTCATGTGTTTGGTTGACTTAAAGTAAAACTCTAGTGTTTGGAGATAGTTTTCAACCTTTGATTTTAGTTATGTTTACTCAAACCCCTAAGCATTAATTATTTGTTCGCTAATTGAAATAATAAGTGAGGTTAATGAAGTTGTCTACAATAGGATTTTGGGATTAATTTGTACAGTTTCTATGAATAGCACCAAAATTGAGTCGCCAAGATTGTTTGGTTGTTCTTCTGTTGATCAGGGTTTCAATTACCTTCAAAGGATCTAAATATTTCATAGTAGGATCTACCAAACATGTAAGAAAGTAAAGCTCTGTGATCTTTGTGCCCTTGCTCTACATTGCCTTGGAGTGGAAGAGAAATAAGTGTTATCTATACCTCAATGTAACAATTAAGAAACTACATATCTACAATAAAATAGTGTTTGTGTCTACATCATCTCTAACAATTGTAATAGAAAAAATGTGTGACCAATTGCATTTTCTTGTATATCAATTTACTAAAATTCATTAAACACTGTCTCTTTGAATCATATAAAATTAAGGTTTTACTAAGCTTGATGCAATCTCTATCAAAGATCTTTACAAACCAGATAATCACTACAATAAGAGGCAAGGGAATTTTTTAGTCTCTGGAAATAACTAGGATGAAATTTGGTTTTGGCTTACTAGAAACACTAGTAGAGGAACATCCAAGAAGGGAATTTTTTCTAGAAAAAGAAATTTTTCTTTTATTGTTTCTATAAGTAATACATAATGCTATGAACATAAGTAACACTTCCTCCATTGCCATCCCCCCCACCCATGTACAATTTTAGAGTACTGGTGCTCTACCAAACTCATTTGGCATAAGATCCTTTTCTTCAACAAATTTACAATACATTGGCAATCAACCTAATTTCATAAAGATCTTGACATAACAAGAACAATAACAATTTACCTTCCAAATTTAAGATTCTAAATTGCTAAAAGTTGTAAAAAAATCACCCAACTAAAAATTTTAAACCAAAGAGAATACCCATTTTAATACCAAAAGATGGGGTCAAAATGTAGGTAGGTTGTTCTTGCTACTAGAATTTAGTCATTTTCCCCAAATCTATATTTCATGTTAAATAATTTCAAATTTATTGTAAATATAACCTCCAAAAGATTTAGTCATTTGTTTAATTAGATCCAACCCTCTAGAAAAAAAAAACTTAACTACATATTTGAAACACAATTGGTACTTCTATTTGTTACTTATACTAACACATCTTATGGTTCTAAATCATTTTATGAATAAAACTAACTTCATTAATCCAAAGACAATAGTATCTCAATATCATCACAATAAAGGTACAACCACATGATTCAAAAACTTGTAACTAAAGCCAAATACTTTATCTTCAATAGTCCAGTGACTTAGATTTATTCTCATCAAAATATGAATTCTTTGAATAGTCTACTTTTGCACTGGCACACCCAAAAGAATATATCTCCACATACAACTCAAATACTTTATGAGTTATGTAGTTAATTTTATATTGGCATATTATTCCTTCAAAGAGTTTCATCTATGATTCATCTTTAAGCATATTCATAACAATAATTTGGAGCTCTTAAAACATAGAAATATAACAATATGGAGATAAAAAGAAGAGGAGATATTTTACAAAGCATACATTAATACTTGAAATCCCTTAAAAATTCTCCAGGATGAGAGAACTCTAACTTCTTACAATATGAGAAAGCTTCCAATATAAGACCTTAGTAAATGAAATGGCTCTTTTCTCTTTTTTTCCCTTCCATTTTTTATCTTTCTCTGCATGATATTGTTACTCAGCCTCTCTATGTCTTTCCTACTTAGGTTTAGAAGGAATAAATATAACTAATTTACTAGAAACAAAACATTTTTTTTTTAGATACTTAAATCTCTCTAGCTAATCCTATTTATATCATACTATGATTTAGTACTAGAATCTCACAAGTGTATAACAAGATAAATCCATTACATCCAACTCTATCCATCTAGACCTATGACTCATCCTCTCTAGAAATTATTCATCAACATAGAGAATACAAGTATTTACATCAAAAAATTAGAATTCCTCATAAATGCCAAGACCACATTTTTAGAGCCTTTCCCTCCAAAAGATTGATGAATTGGAAGCTGTGATGCTCCTGCATCACATAGACGATCATCCTACCATTTATTTTATTTCTCAAGTTTTTGAAGACCATTTTATTTTTATGTGGAATGGTGGTTGAACATATTTAAACATGAATTAGGGCCTTCTTGAGAATGTCATGATTTCCCTTCTTTCTCCTTAAGTTATGGAGAAAATGGAATGGATAAGCCTATGTAAATTGAAGTTAGACTAATTTTTTTACAAATGCATGTAAAGATTGAATTTTACAAGAAACTTGAATATCATTTTTCTTTTATATTTTTAATTAATGTTATGGGATTTCAAAAATATGATTTAAAACTTAATTTAATTAAATTTAAAATAAATAGATACATAAATAAATGCATGCACACACACACACACACACACATATGTATATTTGTATGTATAGATATATATGTATGTATGTCTATATATACATACATACATATGTCTATATATGTGTATATATACATACATACATATACATATACATGCATACACACATATGTGTGTGTCTATGTATGTGTGTATATATACAGAGAGACTTTTAAGGTGCTTATTACATCTTAGCACAATAGAAAAAATTATCAAGTTGCATACATATTCTAGAATTCAAATAATAAAACAATAAAACTCACTCAACCTGTGCTAAGTGACTTACCTCAAGAACCTCCACAAAAATAATGCAAACTAGGAAAAATAGGTAGAGTTTACAATAAATTTTACAAAAACATATCATAGCGTACATTTTTAGAAAGAAACAAGCCATAACCCAGTTAAACTAGTCTAGTTGTTGATTAGCTAGGTTGATTACAAATTCTTATAGAACTATCATCAGATTAGGTACAATAAAATGATCAGATGTTCCCAACTAGAAGGATCAAATATTGTTTTCCAAGGTGATAAAATTGCATATGAAAATTCATCACTTGCATGCTAGGTATGAAGCGCATTCCCCAACTTATAACGAATGGTTGGATATAAAGGCTCCATACGTTGGCCCAACAATGGAAGCTGAGGATGTAACCATGCATGTATTGGCATAGTCTCCTTGCGAGGATCCCAAATATATATTGCATAGATTTAGGGTCCCTTGGCTCCCAAGAATTTGTAACAGCTATACTCACTACTAGAAGAATAAATTTAGTAAAGGGTTGAGTGTAAAGAGGTGAAGAAGTAAGTTATGCTTCTATGTAAATGAGATAATCATGAGGCTCATTCTATTGTAGAAGCCTCTACCACAATGGCATTACCTCTAAACCATGAAAAGCATGTTGAAGTGGTTTCCAACCTTAAAACACTCTTATAAGCAATGACAAAGAAAATGTAGATGCAATACATCACAAATTGTACAACTTGTAGTCATCTCATTATTTGGACTGTAAATTCTCAAAGACACTTGCAAGTGATTCCAATGTCATAGATTCTTTCTAGGTACTTTAAAGATTGATCCTTTCTTAAAGAGTTTAGATATTAATGGGGAATTTATATGTTACGGGGGGGGTGGGGCCAAATGAGCTTCCACCTTCACGTGGTTGGCCCTAATTAGTAGAGAATATTAAACTATTCTCAAAACCAAGTGAAGCTCAACATTAACCTATGATTGCATGAAAACTAACTGTGTGAATCTCTTGGTTTCAATTAATGTAGAAGGATGTCATAGTTCAATATGCAATCTCACTTCATATGCATACGCCATCAGGTGGAGCTGAAAAATGCAACAAGTTTGCATTTTTGTTAAAGGTCTTTAATTAGGTATTTTAAGTTATAGACCATCATGAACATTGTAATTTTGACTCTTATAGGCAAGGGTAATGTCCTCAGCATGCAAGCAAATCAAGACTTTCTATGTTTTGGCTTGCTGAGGACATTCTCTCGGTCGACTATAGAAGATAGAGTTCTAATGTTCATGATGGTCTATAATTTTAAAAACTTAATAGAACTATTAAATAAATATAAACATGGTATGTTTTTTAAGCTCCACCTATTTTCCATGCATATAGAACACAACTACAAGTGCATTCTCGATTTAGAGTGGTAGAATCTTATTTTGGATGCAACAGAAAAATGACATGCACCATAAAATGTGAAAATGATGTCACTTTTGCAAGTCTAGAATGTTTTTTAATTATATTTTTTTACATGTATCCACATGAATATGAATATTTTGTCACACATATCATTTAAGAACATTGTTTTCTTCATACTTCAGGTTGAAATAGGTGTATTTTTTCCATTGATAATCTTGCATTCCCTAGATAGCTGAGATAGCCCACTTCACCAAAGAATATGTGTTACAAGGTGCATGTTCTAGAGTATATTTTTTCATGCATGATGTAGTAATTCTTAGAGATGTATGCTCTAGAAGAACCAACTTATCAATTTCGTATTAGTTGGTTTCTTTTTTCATGTATAATTTCATCATTTGATGTGATATGGTAAAGACAAACAATCTATAGATATACATAATGTATTTTCATAATTTTAAAATGATTTTAGTGGTAAAAATGTAAATGGGTTCTATTAGAGAGAAGGTACCATTCAAATGGTCTTGAAATGAATAGTTATATGTAAGAAAAGTGGTAGCTCTAAGGGACATGTGTTGATTACCCAAATGAGTATTTATATGAAAGAAAACATGGTAGTTTTGAGGGACCATCGATGGATTATCCATGGAAGATCATGAATCTACTCCTTTTTATGTTTTCAGCTTCCTAATTAATTTACTATTTTTATCTTGGACTATGTGATTTGCAAGAAGATGTGAAACTAATAAAGGACATGGGCTTGGATGAATATAGGTTTTATGTATCCTAGTCATGGATATTACCATGTGAACCAATTTTTTAACCCCTAAAGAAAACTAACTAGAAATCAACAATTCCTTTCTTAAAAATATTTTTTGTTTTTGCTAAGAACAAATGATACAATCAAAGGTGGAATTAACAAAGTTGGAGTGGCCTACTACAACAACCTTCTAAATGAACTCTTAAAACATGGTAAAAATTAATCATGTTTTCCATTATGGACATGGAAATCTCTATAATTTTATGCAAGCCATAACCAAATCATGTTTATAGATATAAACCCCTTTTTGTGACTTTGTTTCATTGGGATCCTCCACAAGCTCTAAAGGATAGCTATGGAGAATTTATCAGTGAAAAAATTGTGTATGAAACCCTTCCAAATCATGGTATTATTTTTGCATCTATGCCCATATATTACCAATGTTGGCATTATTATTTTTAACTGAAACATTGACATGGTGGTGTATTTTGCTATGTTTCTATTTTGATATCTGAGAGATTTCTCAATTTGGGAATTTAAGTGGGGAGACATTTTGATCTCCCTTACCCTCACTCTACTTGTCCTTGCTTTGTGAGTTTTGATTTTAGCATTATGTTTACTATTGTTATTGATGCAAGAGCATCCTAGGCTTGCTAGTAATCTTGCAGGATGGTGTGGTTTGGCTTTGGAGTTGAGGAACTCAGTCAAAGAAATATGTGTGATTCGGTCAAAGAAGGAGGAGGTACTTGGTTATTAAAGGCACTCAACATGAATTGGGAGCTTGGTGATATTGATTGTAGTACTAACCAAGTAGCTCAATCATTGAAGGGACTTAGTCACTAAAAGATGAACTTGGTCTATACTATGGTTTGGTTTGCATTGGGAACTCGGTAGTAGTGTTTCCTGAGTTGGCTCCATCGATGAAGGATTGGATTATGTTTGGGTGAGTTGTTGATGCTCAGTGGTGGTTTCTGACACTCGATCATGTCTTGGTCTCTATGGTGCCCAATTTTTCTATAGTGTAAGCTAACCTTGGCATTTAATTTTGTTATATGTATTTAATTTTTGTTGCAACTGACTTGTGGCTTGTGTGGGCAATTAATGTAAAGGTTTATTTTAAAATGTATGGCTAGGCTGACCTATGGCTTAGTTGGGTATAAGTAGGGGGTCTTGTGGAGTCTTTAGGAATATCATTCAAAGAAGTGATTGAGATTATCATCCAGCTTGGAGAAGAGAATGTGGTAGAAGAGTGAATTTTGAGAAGGGCTAGTAGTTGAGGCTGGGAAACAAGGAGATTGCTTGGTGGGCTTGCAAGCACAAGTTGAGATCTTCCTTAGAGTTTTCTACCAAATCATGTATCTAGACTAGCTAGAGTCGAGTTGGATCTTGAGGGATCTTGCATAAGTATTTTGTAATTGCTATTGTATCTGGCCCTAACCTAGAAGGCCTTATAGCTATGCATATTGCATGTAAACAATTATTTTATGAATAAAGTATTGAAATTTGGTATTAGGTCTTGCATTGTTGTTGTGTTTCCGTTGTGTGGTTATTTTTAGGGATTTGGATTACCTCTAGTAGGGGTACCCTAGGAGATCAATCCTTCACTAAAATGGCCTTCTTATCAGGTTTACAACTATGTTTAACGTCTCTATAAACCTGATAAGAAGGCCATTTTAGTGAAGGATTGATCTCTACAATACAATTCAACACTGGAGGACATGAACTTCAATGAAGATGACCAACTCACTTTTTGGATGTTGAATAAGAAACTATATGGTAGAGTGAAGGGAAGGGTGGATGGAGCTCATAAAAAAGATCAATAATGGGAAACAGTGGACTAGATCAAAATCAACGCCTTCATAGATGAAGTAGAAAACATAACTAGATGGAAATATAGTGGCTTAATGCCCATATATTATCAATGTTGACATTATTGCTTTTTAACTAAAACATTGACATTGTGGTGTATTTTACTATGTTGCTTTAATATTAGCATAGTGGTGTATGAACTTATGTACTACTGCATCTATGTACATATAAAATATATATATATATATATATATATATATATATATATATATATATATATATATATATATATATATATATATATATATATATATATATATTGTTGTTTGTAAGGTAGGCCCAAAATGAATCTGAACCCAACCCAAAGAAATTTGAGTGAATCTTGAACCCAAATCAGTACCCAAATCTGAACCAACAACTTAGCCAAATTGCTTGACCTCGAGGAATTTCAAACTAGGATGCTCAAAAATCTCCACTCCTTCCCACATTGCATCCTCAAGTGAAAGTTTCTTCCATTTCATAAGATACTCCAAAAAAATCATGTTCCTCAACCTCTTTTCCCTCGCACCCAACAACATTCCAAGTTATAGGATCAATTTTCCTTCATCATTCACAAATGGAAGAACTACCTCACCAATCTATTCCTTTATACATTGTAGGTTCCATTAAATCATAGATTTGGGTACTCAAATAAAACTTATGAATATCTGCCTCTACCATGGCTAGCTATCCATTGGTCTTTCTTTCCCATACAAAAACTCTGATCTAAAAACAAACAACTTTTGGTGTCATGGCTATCCATTGGTTTTGCAATGGCATAAAAGCAATTTTTAAAAAAATAATTTGACTCTCTCTGTTTCGTGCCTTAACTTCTAATCAAACTTCTAAATATCTACCTCTACCATATCTAAAATCAATTTCACATTATGTTGTGACTCTAGCATAGGTGTTTGATCCTTGATAGCTTTCATTTCAATATTTCAGCATTCAAGTTTTCAAGTTTCCTCTTCATTATATGTTTGGTTTATCAATGATTTCCTCCAGTTCAATTATGGTGCATCTCAACTAGCTTCTCCAATAATGCAATCACCCATCTATGTCCAGATTATCCAAGAACTTGTTGTTTTATAGAATCTAGATAGATACTGACAGTTCCAAATCCATAAACCTAAAGACCATCATGTCTGTGTCCCACTTTAGGGAAAATTTGGATGTCATGTTCTTGTGCATATGTTTCAACCACTTCCATCAAACTCAACTGAGGTGCACCCATGGAATTATTTAGGTGAATCCCATTGCCCATGGAAGTTGATGCTTGTTGTTGAGAATATGTTGATGTTGTTTATTACTGCTGAAGTGCCTCTATTTGGTGCTACTCCATCACCCTAGGATAGCTTACATTGTCTCTAGCCCTAGGTTGTTCCATAATCATACCCTCTAGAACTTGATTCATCATTTCAAGGGCTACATTTAGCTAACTTCTTATCCTCTCATTAGCAAGAAGCTCAAGGAAAAATAGTCCTTTCCACCTTAAAAACCATTATGTTTCTTCATTAAAATAAGGACTTGAACAAATCCAATGATACAAAACCTATTGCCACTTTGGAAAAAATGTTGCCTCCAACATTGTAACCATATGATAAATGGGAATAGTACATTCCCAAGCCATAACCCAATTAAATTGGTCTAGTTGTTGATTAGTTGGGTCGATTACAAAATCCTGTAGAATTGTCATCAGATTAGGTACAATAAAATGAACAATCAGATGTTCCCAGCAAGCAGGATCAAATACAATTTTTCAAGGTGATAATTTGCATTTGCACATGCATCACTTGCATGAAGCACATTCCCATACTTATAAAAAATGGTTGGATATAAAGGCTCCATATGCTGGCAATTGCAATGGTTGACTGGAAGTTTAAACATTGTCATTATGATGACGTACTATCCCAATTGCGACATTGTGAACATGAACTCTTGTTCCTCCCTTCTTCCAAGTTATGACAATATCAATCATTTTCATTATGATGGTTGTCGTTGGCATCATAATTTGCTATAGCAAAAGTTTGACAGTTGTCTAACGGAAGCCAATTCATGGTTCCATCACTAGGGTGACAGGTAGACATCACAATTGGGATGGCCTACCATCACAAAACAGGTCCAAATATAGTACTAAGAACTAATGCAAACGCAAAATAGGTTAAAGATCTTAGTATATATTTTATGTGTTCTAAGTTAGAGTCCAAGAAAACTTTATGGGCAGGATGAAAGGGTAGTAAGAGGTGGATAAATAATTCATTTTAAGGGTTTTTACTACACAAGTTATTTATAAAATAGGGTTCCAATTTTGAGTTTTTAATTTAGGGTTATCATTCAAATTTTCTAGTTTAAGTTATGTGATTTAGGTCAAGTATTAAAAAAACATTGTGTGCACATACATTCAATTTTTTAATTTTCCAAGAAAAAAGTGTAAGATAAATATGCATACATACACATGCATATATAAATTATATATGCT